>QVAJ01000013.1:670142-684527 GCA_003546035.1 Mixornis gularis
AAAAATCTGCTTTGACTGGTATACAGAAATGTTCATACATGGGTCACTGACTGACAGGGGAATTGTAAATTACTCGGTAATAAAAAATAATAGTAGACACTTATACAGCATTGTACCTCACACACAACGACCTCCAGGCTCATTATAATAAGTATTATTTGTCAAAAGTAAATTGCAGTGACCATCATATCACCAACAGTTTTTATTCTAAAATGGACCATGAAGGAAACTTTAGATTTTGAATAATCTCCACCAGTTAGCCTAGCATATTAGAGCAGCTATACTAACCACTCTGTACATAAAATACAGATAACAAATCAACCTATAAAAGATCAAGTGTCATCAATTAAAATTTTGGGCAAGAAACCTGTATTTCAAACTTTAAAAAATATTAGCAGGGAGGAAAAAAGTAGATGCTAAAAGACAGGCATTATCTCACATATTTAAACCTTTCCTCAGAGTCCCAAACACAATGACAGCAATGACATGACAAACAACAAGCAATGAAACAGAAATCACAGTGGTGAAACAACAACCCCCCCAAAAAATTTGGGGCATCCTGACAAATATATCRAAGAATGAAAGAAAAAAAAAACCTTGTGTGTAAACATTTCCTGCATTAAACAATATTATTCTACAGAATTTGGAAAGTGTCTAGAAGTGAGAGCAATTGAGCACTGACCTGGACTAGATGAAGCATTCTAGTTCCAGCTTTTGCCCTCACTTTTACTGACAAGAGTGTCTACAAGCTTAAATTCCCTAAGGATTTCCTAAATCTCTGACCATGGAGAAGATGATAGACTAAACTACAGGGATACTCAGAAGTTTTYTGGTCCAAAGCCACACTCACAGGGGTGCAGTCATGCCAGGAAGTTAGAGGGCTGTGTCTTGAAATAAACCAAAAACGCACTGTCCTCTCCTGCAAACAGCTGTTTCCAGCCTTCAGAGCATCAAGCACTCACATTAAAAATGGAAATAAAAAGAAGAAATATTTCAATAGAAGCTAATAATTTATAACATCCAATCTAAAAATCTTCAGTGCAATAAAATAYATCATCTCACAACTAGGGCACGATACCAATCAACACTAAGACATCCCAGTAAACATGTCACAATCTACTGCAATGAAAGAAGATGATACATAAACAGTGATGGATGACTGAACTGGGGAAGCCACAATTTTTTCCAAGTATTGCTATAGTTAAAGGACAGTAACATCTGAGAATAATAATGACTAATTAGCAATATCTGCAGTGCACTTCATGTTTAACTGGCAYTGCTTGAGGAGAGTTAATTCCTAAACCTATAATATATCTTATATAACTGAAGATGATCAAGGGCCTTACACATAAAATGCTACAGTCAAAGGCATAAATAAAATATTGAAGGAATCATCTTCATATGTTCTAAAGACATTTTACTTGAGGTTACAAAAACTATTTTCTTCGATAGCCTTCCAGCTATTTAGGCAGTAGGACGAAATATGTATATTTATATAGATATATGCACACACTCAGATGCACAAACAGCACAAGGAGCTGTTAAACTTTCCTTTAAATACTGCATGAAGAAACTGAATAAACCCCTGYAGCTTAGATTTATTTTCTTGCTGTAAATCAACTTGAAATTTCACACAACTTAACAAAGAACAGATGAGGAATTGCCATAAGTTTCTCACGTAATATTTCATCCAAAGTAAGAAATCAAGCATATAGGTTAATAAAATYAAAAGGAAAACCTTGGACACAAAGCCAGAGTTAGAGAAGTCTGGCCTTTCCTCTAAGGATGGTGCCTAACAGAGAAGAGGCAGTATTGACTCTTCTCTCCAGCCCTATAGACCAATGTACATCAAACCACTTCTGTAAAACAAAACTAAGTAGCAGCCAATATCTAAAGCATAGCACAGGAAAAATATCCAGCTACTGAAACCCTAAGTTGCTTCAAAAATCTTCTGTTCTGTTCTCTCCAGAGACCACAAAAGTGTGGGTGACTGGTAACAGAGGCTGGGCTGCTTCAACAGAATCAAAATCTCTTCATCTACGGATATAACTCTGAATGCTTAATTTCTACCATAATAGGAAAGAACTTTTAAAACACATCCAAGTTATAAACTTGTTAGTCTTAAGCTTGGATTCTACTTTTTATACAATGACAACATTTTTTCATACGAATAGAAGGGGATAAACATAATCAAGTTTTCAACTTCATCAGGTCTGTCTCAGTCGTGACAAAGTCAGTCTAAGTTTCCCTCAGCAGAAAATGAAAACCAAGAAGACTTCTCATTTCACTTTTTCATTTAATGATTGATTTTGTGGTACATTCAGAGAGGGAATCAATGCCACAAGGGAACAGAATTCATACTGATCAAAGATTTCTCAGGTCGTCTATAAATATTATAGTAAAAAGTAGTATCAAATTCCAACAGAGAAGAAAACATAAGCTGATTTCAAGGAATATAACAAATCAAAATGCCTTTGCCAGCAAGTAGTAAAATGAGTTTCACCTGGGTTTCCTCCAACCCTAGTGAAATATGCAGAAATACAAGCCATATATCAATTCAGCTGGTCAGAAACTGAAAAGAAATTGGCAAAGAAAAAACCTGGCAAAGACTCCAGAGCGAAATAACACAGAAATATAGAAAACTTAAAAAAAAGGGAAAAAAACAGTTATTATAGGAAAGGGGTTACACAATGTTAAAACTTTTTTTTTTTACCTTTCAAGACAGAAAAAAGAAGGCAAAGATTAGGCAATRAGATGCTCCCTTTTAACACTTACATGTCATAATAGAGCAGGTATTTACAAATTATTACTTTTTGTGTATTACTTTTTACTGATCCACAATATGTTCACAACAGGCCACTTCATAATCAGCAGTGTTGTTTCTTTTGTGACTGAAATTACTGCAAACACGGTTCAATTAGAAACGGGCAGCAATAAATTTGGGTCACCCTCAAATTCACCTTCCATATCAAGTAATAGGCAGTTAATGCATCTCACCACAAAGTCAGCCATGCATCAGCCTTGCTCTGAGCCTGTGTGAAAAACTATTGCTTTTTAATCCACACATGAATGAGAGCCTGGTTATTTGACGTGTAGAAATCAAAGGATGATCATATTGGGACTTTGTTCTCCAAGAGTCCCAATAAAAGATTAGCACACCTTAATGTTCTCTTGTAGGGTGAGCTGTCCAGGCTCAGAACAGACTCTTGAATGCATCATTTAAAGTAAAACAATTTAACCAAGTCTTGCTTACTCCCTTCTCAAAATGCTATTTTTGAATGGATTGCCATTAAATGGAATTTTATTCCATCATCCAAACCCTGCAGTCCATCCCAGCTTCCCAAACCTCCTCTTGAGCCCTGAAATGGAGTTTCTTTATCACCTTGGTTCTGCACACAAACCGGACTGGACGTGCATCCAAAGCAGTTTTCTTTCAATGACTTTTTTATGCATTTCCCAAATATTTCATTTTCCTTACCTATGTTTGCCTTCAGAGCATTGCTTTACATTTCTAGAAATATCTCTGTCCTCATTCATCAATACATTTCTTCTTCCCTACTTGTCCCCCAGGGTCAATCTCTAATATCTTAAAATAGACCTCCTACAGGCAGTAACACCAAGAAAAAATACTTCTCCATCATGCACCTTTTTTTTTGTTTTGTTTATAAGCTGTTCATAACAGGATAAATTCTTAAAATATCTTTCAAAACCACAGATTATATTTCTAAAAAGCATTTATTGGTTCTATGTAAGTGCATAGTAATGAAAATAAGACGTTGCTCAGCACTGAGACACAAAGGGAGAGATAACATTGATGTGAATCACTTTAATTAGATGCATCAACAGTTTAACAACATCGACAGCCTATAGCTATTTATACTTTACAGTGAATACTTTGGTAGTGGGAAGAACCTGGATGCACTGTGCTTCCATCCCAAGTTGTCTGAACTAACAACAAATAAAATTCATGCCAGGTCTGGGAAGTGGAGTAAGCATCCAGACTGTGCTCAAATTGTTTTATTGCTTCAACTGCAATCTAGCACAAATATCTGTCTCCTATGCCATGGGACTAGAAATTAATAAAATCCTTTCTAATAATGCTATCTCATGACAAAATCCAACCAATGTTTGTGTGTTCCAGTTATAAAGTGCAAGGGGAAAAGAAGGAGGACAAAGACAGGAAAGATCTGGGAGAATGAAGAAAGAGGAAGAAAATTGAAGTTACCACTTCCAAATTAATACATGCCTACAGTAAGATTCATGTCAGGCCCCTGATATGAATCCTCTTCAGAGTTAAGTGTTGGTGTAGAAAAAGCTTAACCTTTCAGCACTATGTATTGATACTTTTATTTATAAATTCATAATTATATGCGGAATTTTCAAGTTAGAATCTTCAACTTACGTGATGAAAAAAATGCACCAAATATAACTCCTGACAGTAGAAAGACAGATTGWTTTTATTCTTAAACATAGATGGATTAAAAAAAGCCCTGCCGATTTAGCAGCAACCTCTGGGATTTTAAATTGTGGAGGAAAGGTAAACCAAAAAAAGGTAATCATTATGACACATMTAACTTATATTTCTCAATGGTGGTGGGGGTTTTTTTGTTGTTGTTGTTTTTTTCTTTCCTGAAAGTATGTTTTGATTTCTAAGAGTTGACATAAGTTTTGATTTAAAGAGTACTTCCAGCTAGCTGATTAAATGTTTGTAGTACTCAGCACYAAAAAGAAAAATATAAATGCATCATGAATTAATTAATATATCTGTTTTGCTGATGTTATTAAAATRCCACATGAATTTTATCAGGCAAAATTCTGGGAGCGAGGAATGCACCCATAACTGTCTTGCACAAAGGGAGAGGGATGTAACCATTAGGCTCAACCCTAATCCAAACATCTGGAAAAGAGACTGATTTTCTCAGCTGAAAAGATGCCAGGCTTTATCATCTTGCAAGAAATTAGGTTAGTAGATTCCACCCAGCAGCACCCTGATATAATCATTCACTCAAACTCTTTGGTTTATACTGGAGAGGAGCAAATCCCTCACTTCTCTATTCCCATTTCTATCTTTCTCTCCAAAAAATAAAAACATTTGAAGACATTAGATGCCAGATGAGTCTCTTCCAGTTGTCCCTGCCACATGTCCAACAKCTACATTTAAATATGAAAATGGCAAACTTCTGCTACCACTTCTTGAACTATCACTGAACAAGATAATCAGGGTAAGGCTAAAAACCACTAAGCTATTCTCTAATCAAAATAACCAAGAAATCATCTTTCAGAACTGAAACTCAAAGCAAGAGCCCTACAAACCCCAGAGAAATAAAGAAAATCACTAAAATCGCTTTTACCAACAAAACACACAGGTTTGTGGTGGATTTTAGAAGTTTTCCTGATAGCTGAATCTTCAGTAAACACAAAAGGAAACTACTGAGCAATTATATAGAGCATAAGGTGCAATTAAGCATTTATTGGCATTTAATTGTTATTAATTGTGCTGCTTTCTGTTGTAACTCACCAATTACACACAATATGCTGAGCTTAATTGCTGTACACAAAACCCACGTGTGTTTGCACATATACACACTCATACATATACACATGTTCACAGAAACAGTTCTTATTCCTCATTGTTCTTAATTAAGATGGAAATCAAAACCAATATTAAAAGCTAATTTCCGATTTCATTTAATGGAAAGTGAAAGGTACTCTTCCAATAGGGTGTTACTAGAAAGGAATTAATACTTCCATAATGAGATTATTCCTTTGCCCTCCTCCTTTCCACTGTTTRTGTYTTTAAAAGGARAGAYAGTCCCTTCTGAAGACTCTGGAACTGGAAACCAAAACTCTCTTGATCCTCAGCACAGCCAGAGTTTGGGAAAACCACAGAAATTTTCTCAGACAACAGCTCCAAGCTGCCCCAGCAATGTCCTGGAATGCTGGATTGTCCTTGACCTCTTGCAGAGCCTGCTGAAACCAATGCCAATTACTGTCAGTTTTGTTGGTTTATTCTGCAGTGTAGGCACCTGTAGACTCTGAAATCAAACACGATTGCAATTGCTCTCACACAGGTCACCACACAGCCRCCAGCTGGTAACAACTGTCACTCATTACCCACCAAAAATGTGATCAGATTGACAGCACAGATATGAAAGCCACTTTTTTTCCCCYTCCTCAAATCCAGACTATCAATTCCTCACATTGAAAGGAGCCAGCCCTTTCCCTTCTTCAGAAGTTTGTGTTGCTACCCAAATCCATTAAAAACTGCCATTAAACACGTGTCTGTGCTATATTAAACAAGTAGGAACACAAAGCAATTTGCTGACAACAAAGAATATTCTCAAGCAACTTGCTCCTCAACAACACATGRAAAGAGTATTTACATGTGCTGGGCAGGAGAAAATGGGGAGAGGGGAAGGGAAAGAGTGAACTTGTGTTCTGGCAGGTTAACAAATTCAGATGCTGGTGGAATAAAGATAGAAAAACCTCAAGTAGATGTCTCTCACAATTGCATCTTCCCAATTATTTTAAGAGGTCCCTATCTCAGTCATCTCTGCCAATAAAAGTCCCAAAAAYACAGAACAGCAAATTTTAGGTAATCAGTCTTTATGTAAACTAATAAAGGAACAGTTTGAGTCTTATGAAGCATTCTGCTAGTCTAACTCCCAAACAACAATTAAGTGGAATACACTGACATGTTGCCCCAGAAAAAGAAGTTAAACTCACACCAAGATTGGTGTCTAGCAGCATTTGTGACTTGTACCAGTCACAAGCAGCTCAGGACTTGACAATGTGCTCTGCTGAACATCAGTGAGCTAACTTCTCATTATTTGTCAGGAAATCACTAAGCCCACATAAAGAGCTTCCTTTTGATCTACTGCTCCAGGAGAACCCCAYGTGTGGGGAGAGAAATGCATCTCTTCATCCTGCTGAAAGTGTTGTTCCCCTTGCCATCTCCCCAGCTTCCTTAGCAAGAGCAAAACACTCAGGCTAAAAATAATTTAATCCAATAAAGATCATGGCAGGCTAGTAAAAGTCCAATAAAAGAAGATAGGGTAAGTAGAAAAGGAGAGTCCCATAAGATACAATTGGTGGTTTAAAAAAACCCATCAAAMTGAGACAATCAAAAAGAAAAAAGCCAAATGACATCGTAGCGAAGATAAGCAAATACATTTTTCACCCAATTTCTTAGAAATGGATAAAAGTTCAGAAATCTCAGAATAAAATGATTGTCAGAGTGACCTTCCCTCAAATCAGGGAAGGGGAGATGTTTTAGCAGTGAGAAACATGGTTAGTATTAAGTTGTTAAAAGTCTTAYAGAATCTACTCAGTAYTCCCCTCCTCTGGGCRAARCCAAACAAAACACAATTCAGTATGTCTGCCTTCCTTTTCCCATGTTCTAATTTTTTTTTATACCCATATAACTTTCCTTTATACCTATGCAAAGGATATTTCATTTAGTTTACCAACTCAGATTCAAGACTGTGACAGGTGTAATGGTCATTACAAGCAACAGACACACTGTATTCAGACTAGCACAACACATTATGCCTGCCAATAAAAGTCATTAAACTGATGAAAAAAGCTAGCATTACTACAGAAACAAAATTGTATTATTTCTTCCTCCCTGTTTCTCCCTCTGTTTTTCTGTTTCTGGCTGTTTTTCTTACTGTTAGTAACTGAATTAATTCTTGAGTGGTTATTAAAAATAACAAGTCCCCCCAGTTGCACACTGAAAGTCCACTCTTCTTGCATGCTGAAAAATCCCAGGAAGTTGGTTCTTTTGTATCTCAAGTACATCAAAATCARGCCAAGTATCTCATAAAACATCATTTTTCTATTACACTTTATTCTTTAATGTATATTGTACTCCAACAATACCAAGTGCTATCACTGATGGAAACATTAAGAAACATTCCAAGGAAGTTATTCAGTGAAAACACCTGAAATGTGAAGTATTATTCCTTAATATATTCTGGTTGTTTTAATGGCAGATTAATACCTTTTCCACAAATCAGGCTTATACAAAGTTAACCTTATGAATTTCCTGCAGAGTAACCTTTAGTGTAGAAGGGACATGCTACTAAAGCAACAGGCAAACAAGAAACACAGGGCTGAAATGCAAAAAGCTGTTTAGGAAAAAAAAAATTTATAATGTAAAAAAAAAGTGGATATTGCTGGCTAACATACCGGATGCCATTACTATATTGCCACTTGCTTGGGATTTGTATCACATCTTCAACAAATATTTTGTCCCATTGCCATGATTCATAATAATGCTTAAAAGGCTTCTGATTCTCAGTGCTGGTTTTAAACCTAAAAATAATTTCTTCTCAAGTAGATGTTAGATACAGGAACTAATTAGATTCAGGCTACTAATTTGTTTCATTCCACAAACATATATAAAGAAATGCCCTAGCACATGACAAAATACTAATTAATGGGAACACATAACAAGACAGAGAAAAACATGCTAGGGAACTGTTTTTTTACCATAATACAACCAGTTCTGTTAAAATCAGAAATTTTAATAGAAAATTCCTTMCTTCTGATATTTGCATTTACAAGCTATGTTGTAAATACTCCTCGTTTGCAGTGGCCTGAATGTTATTAGAAACTTTGTAATTTTCAATTAAAACTTAGAGAAGGAACCCTAAAAGTCAAAACGTGAAAACACGGAAAAAAACRTTGCAAAGCTGAAGAGCAAATATTGAAAATAATGCAAAAAGAAAGCTGTATACAAGTGAGACAGAGCCCAATTCTGACTTTAAGTCAGGAGTAAAAACAGCTGGTCCTAAAATGAAGGAAATAGACAYTTTAAATTACAACTTTTGATGGGTAACAACCATTTGAAGCGTGCTGTCAAAATCAAACTGACCCAAATGATGCATTTTCCCATTAAATAGTAGGCTAAAGAAAAGACATTCATGAAACTCCTCTGACCATCCACCTCTCTGTTTACTTCCTCCAATGTCAGATGAAAAGAAACAACATAAAAATAGATCCATTAGTGAACATACTAACAAACTGAATTATGGATAATTTTTCTATCTCCTGTATATTTTTAAAAAATCCTTTCATGTGTAAGAGGGGGACAAAGACAAAAAAAGAAAAGAAAGATCACCAAAAACAGCTGAGTCGTTTCCACTAAAGAAGCCCCATAGTTCAGAAGAATTACCAAAACTTGACTAATTCAACTTTTATCTTACTCTTAGATTATTATAATCTTGCTGATGAAAACTTCCTCTTTTTATTTTTTTTTTTTTTCTTTTGTAGTTTACAACCGTCTCCATTCAGAACAAGTTCTGGTGAAAGAACTCTCTTCCCAACTACCTGCAATTTTGTCTTCTAATCTTCCTTCAAGCCCCCCACCCTTTAGTGAAAAAGAAGATACTATTTTTCATAATAGTAAGGTGGTTTTCTGTTCTATTTACACACCAATTCACACAATCTTTTTCTGTAGACGAATGCATCCCAAACTGATGAATAGCTGGGCTCTGTGACTCACAGAAATTCTAAGTTATTCTCAGCTACAGCAATCACCGCTCCTGTTGTAATGAACATTCCTGACCCCAGGCTAATAAAACCAGCGTCAATTAAYAGCAACTTAATATCCTGCAAAGAATGTAAGTGTGATGCAGGAACAGCAAATTCTTGTACATGTTACAGCAGCAGCTGTTCTGATTGCTTATTTCTCTGTCATTTGCTTTCAGATGTTCTGACTTCYCAAGTCTTTTTGCTCTTATGTTCTTGTACAAAGCCTTGCAAAACCCTGTCTTCTGGACAACCTTAAACTACAAATAATGAATACCAATGCATCATAAAAACTGAACATAAAATGCCCCAGCAGGTAACCATAATGACACTGCTTTAAAATTACAGTAGGCTAAAGCTTCAGAAGGTTGCATAATAAAATTGCTAAGTGATTAATTTAATATACCCATCRCTGCCACGGTGATTGCAGAGGCAAGGTACGAGCAGGTGTAGAATATGCAAGTGTTTGTTTGACTGCTACTGCCAGGTGTGAAGAAAAACTGAAGTGAATCCTGACATACCCAAATAAAGAGCCACCCTGAACTGCTGCAGCTGAAGTGTAGGTTTATTTTGTGACTTTGTTTCCTTGCAATAAGGTCAAACCAGAAATATGGAACCATGTGTTTTGCACTAGGACCATTTACTCCACTACACACTGTTTTACATTTTATCAGTGCTACTGCCTGCAGCTTATTCCTTTGTGTTATCACCACTGTAGTTATCACCTGCATTCAATTTCCATGTTAAGTATTTTCCTGATGTCTCTACACCAAAGGATCAGCTTCCTCTAACTACATTTTCCAAACTAGATCTCCATATTTGTTCAACTTTCTCTTTATTACGTGCAAGTTCTGATCCAAGCCTAAAGCATGAAGGCAATCAATGCTGAAGAATGACTAGAAATGGTTTCTTTATTCCAYTCCTCACTGAATAGAAAGTTTCCATTATCTCCCTCAACATCTTTACTCTATCAATYTGACAGGGGCACATGGTTCCACACTCCACTGCCCTCAGTACAGAASTGTACACAGCTTTTCTATCTTTTTCTAATAAAAGCATGATAAATGATATTGTCTAGTGAAAACTACTTGTCTTCCCTCATAAGTATCATCTTCCTTCTAATTGCTCTATACTTTATCAAAATGCATATCAGAGTAAATATCCAGTGCCAGTCAAAACTTAGGTGCATGAAATACAAAAGCTTATTTGAACAAGCAGAAAATGGAAATCATTACAGCACAATAAATGCTAAACTAGTTAAGCCAGGATGTAAGACACCTGTGATAAAATTTACACCATGATATCCTAACGTTTTTTGACAGATCGCTGTACCTGAAAAATATTTGTCTTGCAGAGAAGCRTTATTTAAGATGCACTGTTCAAAGATAATTGGAACAAAGTGGCAAATAGAAAAACGTTCACTCAAGTAAAGATTTTATCAAGCCTGGGATGGCAAGACAGCAYGGTGCTAACTGTGAAAGCAAAGCATAGCAAATGTCCAGGGAAGCCCTTGGAATGACAACTGTACAAAAAATTGGGGTCCCCTGCCTCCATCCATCCCCCTGTGSTTCTGGCAAAACAGAGTCACCTCATTTCAGCAAACACACACATCAGTTGTGTTTGCTAAAATGAGCTCTCATTTGCCTAATGGGGTCCTGGTTCTGCWGGGACCCAAGACACCAGTGATGGTCTTTGGTGCTTTTTCTCCTTGCTGTMCCATGATATTTCTGGTTTTCAGGTTTTAATAAAGTTGATTGCAGAGCGTTGATGAGGTGTGGTAGTGTCTGGTGACAAGTCCTGTGAACCCTTTTAAACCTACCACCTTTTACTTTGCTCTTTATGAGTTCCTTGAGGATATATGTTTCCCAAATCAAAGTAGGTTCAAACTGAAAACTTATACTTCTTTACATCCTCTAATTCATTGTAGCTCACAAACATGAATGGTGTACCTCAATATTGAGAAAAAATATTGAAGGATTTCAAGAGGAGCACGGTACAACTCTAATTTCATTGGGCAACATAAAAAAAAAAAAAAAATGAAGGTGAGGTCTTGACCAAACACTGTAGTGAAAAGCAAAGATGACAGAGCAGTGGATCTGCCTCCAGCCCCTCACTCCAAATGGGAAATGCTGCAGTAATTTCTCCAGGCTGGACTCTGGGGAAAAAAGGGAACCAGGCATAAAAGACCAGATATTGCCAGACAGTGGCAATTTAGGCCCAGGATTAGCACTGCAGTTATCCCAAAACTGCAGTGACAATCAAAACTACTAATGATAATAAAGCACACATTCAGAATTTTGATACTACAATGCTGTTGCTGTAATGCCCAGTGCTTTCTTATGGGGACAATAAAAAAGGCCTCTTTATATTAAATTGTCCCCCTAAATGTGAACTAAATCTATACCAACTTGTTATCTCACCATAAAAGCTAAAAAAAAATCCCAAAATGAAGCACAAACCTCTTCCTCTATGTTCTCTCAAGCCATCCTACAAGTACTCTTTCTCAGACAGAAAACAGAGTTTAGAAACTCAGTTTTTCTGGCATTCTTCAGACATATTCTACGGAAATCCAACTGAAAGCTTGCCAGATCATGCTGCAGAACTCAAAGACCATGCTCTTGGTATGACAACTGCTTTTTTGTTCTATTAAGCAGAAGATTATTTTGGCATTTTGGTTATATAAATTGAAATGTTTATCTACTAATATTTTATTCTTGAAATATTAATCAGCTAACTGATTCTGCAGAGCAACCACTTCCATAGCTTCTGTTTGCTACTTGGTTCACCTTTTAATACAACCTCAGATAAGTAGTAAAGGCACTCATTAACAATGTAGCTTTAAAAAACATTGTCTTGTAGATTTATTTACCTGTGCTGCAATATTCACTTTATCTGCTTGCCACTACTGCTCAATACTGCGTGCTCAACCCATATGGTTACTTAAAGCACTCTCACAACAAATGGACTGGAAAACTCAGAAGAGATGAAAAAATCCACAGGAAAATAAGACACAAAGTCCATGTCTGACTTATGGAAAAAGGTATTTCTCATATTTTAGAATAAGAAGGAGAGTAAGTTCATTTTTGGTATTACAATTTTCAAAGTGTTCAATATATCTATTTATGTCCTATGTTTGCCACATCAAACACAACCTATATGGTAGAGACCTTCCCTCAAAAACTAACAAGATCTAAACTGCTTTTAATTAAAAATTATAGTAACAGAGCTTGAAAATACAGTTTGGATGCAGAAAATAAAAATAAAATTGTTTGCATAATAAACCAAGAAAGTTTTACCATTAAACTCCTTCTCCATGGGAAATGATTTGTTTAACAGAGCTGGTGCTTAATCATTCCATCCTGTTTTCACCCCTGGGCTTTACTTCTGAAGCTCCATAATCAAATACAAGGTTACAATGAAAAGCTGCTTCAGTGCCCCAGTGCACAGATCACATTCTCTTATTGAGCTCCCTGCCCTTTCCTACCTGTCCTTCCTCCCTCCCATCTTCAAACAAGAAGTACAGCTTGATCTTTTCCTTGATCTTTCTGTAAAAAGCAATCTATAATATTGACCTCTAAAGAAGCTGCTAGCAATTAGATTTCCCGAGGGGTTACACCAGAGTGAAGCCAATGTGAGATGATTCAGGAACTGCAAAGTGTTCCAGGGACTTTTCTGAATAAAACTCCTTCACCTGGAATAGCTGCAGAAACACCTTGGCTGAGAAAGAGGGTGAGTGGTCTTCAAGCTACCTCCCCCTCTACAACTCCAGTTATTGCTCCCTGTGTTCCCTGTCAATCCACTCTGGAGCAGCCCTTKAATCCCACAGGCAAATACCCCTCAGCCAGATTTTCTACAGCTTGTAAAAGCATTGTATGCCTCAAGTACTGGCCATGRGCACAGGCTGATTGGAAGTTTTCCTTTGCTTTCCTTAATGGGAATGTGGATTGCTAAAAAAAAGACCACCAAGAACACCTGAGTCTCCAAGAAGGATAAAACGAGCAGATAAAGTCCTGCCTRCTCTTTGCATGCAGAAATAATTTTCATTGCTCCATAAAAACATTATTATTCTTTAGRAAGAGGGCTCTCAGCTGCTTTAGTACCAAAAATTCTTAGTCATACTCTTATACTCTCTTCCTTATGAACAATTATTTATAATACAGCACATCTTAGGATCTTAAAACTACATTCAGTAGCCATCAGAGSTAAATATTTCTTGAGAAATTTCTCACTGAAAATTAATTTCCCCACATACTGAAGCTCTGCTGTTCTTAAATAAGTTACCCTGCAAGAACAACATATAATTTGGCTTCTTTCCTACYTTGGGAGGACAAGCAAGTCTTGAGGCCAGATCAATTTTTGGCTGAATCCTTTCACTGCACCTCAGACTTTTTACGAGGCATTTTTTCCAGACAATTTTTTCTCCCAAATACAACAACAAAGCCTATTCAGGGGAGAGAGTCAGCATACCTCAGGCTGTCCTAACATCCCCTTTATTTTCACAAACTGAACCACAGGTCACTGAGGCATATTGACCACGGCACTTAAGGACTCTGCAGACATTTAGAATCTGTAAATCAGAAGGATCAACTTGATCTTGGAATCAAGTTCTTTTCAGATGATTAGTGAAAAAGAGGTTCAGTGTGTAGCCATCAACATACAAATCATGGACAAATACAAACATACAAATACATGGACATAGCAAATAATGCAACTTTTAGCCCATAACAGCACCAACTCACCCAAAACTAAATGTAACCTGAAGTCACTAAAAGGTCTGGGTCATATATTTGTATATAAAAAGTTTAATTCTAGATGGATGTGTCAAACAGCTTGATTTTTTTTTTTTTGGGG
>QVAJ01000013.1:688550-762180 GCA_003546035.1 Mixornis gularis
TTTTAGAGTAAAAAACATTTAAGAAGTGTTCTAATGTTAAAAAGCCAAGAGGTCTAGAATACTCCACATACTGTAGGACAGGAAGAGAAACTCCATGCAGAATTTCTCATGTTGGAACATGAGAATTGAATCAATCATGAATTTTTCATAAAAAAGAACAACTTATTCAAGTCTAATAATTTTTCCTGCTGTTAKTATTTGGAAAATGTAGCAGTTTGAAAAAAACATTCTCTAATTAAAACTAGATCTGGTCAATCTCTGTCCAAAAGCACAGACAAAACTACTTCACACCAGCATTAACAGCACAGTGCTAATCTTGATCTTGCATTTAGGAAAACCGTGTTTTGGCCCCTCTTCTGAGGGACACAGAAGAGCATTAAACACATACACACATGGAACTGCTGACTATTCTCTGAAAATTCTTTTTCATTCCTGTTGAAGCACCTGGCACTTCTTGAAAAACTGTATTTGTCTCCAAGTTTCCACACACAAGGCAAATAAGGAAACTACTAAACTGTTTATCTGATCCATCTTCCTATGTGGTTTTAACTACACAAAAAGAGAGGAGAATGAAATTTCTGGAGAGAAATAAACCAAAGCTTTTCTCATTCCTCGGAGACTAGATTAATCTATGCTTCCTTTCATTAAAAAAAACMCCCAACCCTTAAAAACAAACAAAGCCAACCAAATAATGCATATAAACCAAGTCATGGGAGGTAGCTGAGAAGGCATAAAATGGGTTTTACTAGATGAAAGCTAAAACAATAGAAAGAGGCTGGTGTGAGGAATATAAGCAAATAACCACAATCACTGAGCAGACACCTAACTAGCACAGTCCTATCAGGCAGTTTGGCTTTGTATCCATCTCCAGTGCAAAAAAATGCATGAGAACCATGCAAAAGAGCATCCAGGTAGCCAGAGAGACCCTCTGGCAACTTCATTAATCAGTAGTTTTTATTCTATGCTGATTAACAGCACAAACTGGACTAGAGTTACCTGCAAGAACAAGCAGCGACTTCAATTCAAGATATTCTGTGGCAGCAGAATTGCTCTGCTGCCTTTCCTGAGCTAACACAAGGACCAGGTTAATATCTGTCTTCTGGAAGACGTGTAACTTCTGAAATCAAAAAAAAAACCCTCAAGGATTTTTACTTATTTATTTCTTTAACATCAAATCAGAATTCATCTATCAACACACACTTTCAGCTCCCAATGAATATCACCTCAGTATACTCCCTTCCCTGGCTTTTTATCACCTTACTCCTGGCCCTACACTGCATTTTGCAAGTTGAAGGAAGAATAATCATTTTATTTATATTAGAGGTCACATAACATATTTTCTACGCTGTAAGTAATCAAACAAAAACATAACAAGATGTTCAATTAAGCTGCAGATGGTAGACAAAGTACTAACTAGCAACACCTCCCATACAGGACGCAGAAAAATGCTGCAGTCATGAGAAGTCTTGGTGAAGTTTCTCTTAGTAATTACCCTGTTTAATTCATGTTGTCATTACAGGATAGCTTTGATATGGAAAAATATTTAGTGTCATATATACCTATGGAAAAAGCTGCACCAACAAACATGAATTCTCTCAGCAGAGCTATTATAAACACTGAGCTGTGTTTTTCTCTTCAAACTTTAACTCCACATGTCCTTTGCCCCTGCCTGGCCCACTTGGGAACAAGCTGGAGGTCAACCCATGCTGCTGGTCACAACCATGGAGGCATTCCCAGCCCCCCAGGTATGTGAAGCTGCCTCATTCCCCATTTGGCAGAGGACAGTTCACCCCTTGGCTTAAGTTTCTCCTTCTGCACTTGGATCCTCAGCTCTGCCACATCCATCCCAGTGCCCAGCCCTGCTCCAGCCTCACTTGCTTCCACTCCTCATGCTGCCCATTCTGGATGTCCCAGCTTTCCAGACTCACAATTCCTCCATCAGCTGACTCATTTCCATTTGTGACTTCAGCCCTTCAGCTGGACTGAATGGTTCTTCAGTTTGCTGTTCAGATCAGCCTGCTGCACTCAGCTCTTCTATTCCGTGTTTCCCAGGCCAGCAGGACTGACCTCAGATATCTACATCACGCCCATGAAACCCCAGACAGAGTCAACTTCACAAAAATAATAAGGAATACTGCACCAACAGCTCCTTCTCCACGCAGCTTAAACTTGCCACTGTTAAAGGCTGATTTGTCACCTTTCAACAGAAAGCTACAAAACCACCTGAAAGCTTAGGTGTGTTAGTCCACACAGTGAATTACCAGTTCTATCTAGTGTATACACAAAACTCATCAAGATAATAATAATAAAAAAAAAAAAACCAAAGAAAACCATGCTAAATGCACAAAACAGCAATTGAAAGGAAGAAAATCTGATTTTAAGCACTCTTCAAACCCCCTCTTCTGTACATGAGTGTACTAGCAAAAAAGTGTTTGAAGAATACAACCAAAGAACAACTTTTATTTAGGGATACCCAAACATAACTGGTGTCAAAATTGTCTCTTACAGAGTGTATGAAACAGAGAAGCTTCAAACTGATCTTTGTTTCACAGGACTTGCAGATACTATTGAATAAATAATTTGGTTTGTAATTGCTGAGATCTCAAAAATGCTCCACAAGTAGCACTTGCACATAGAAAAAAAACCCCACAATCAAGTCTGAAGTGTTAGACTTCCTATTATTTCACTTTGAAGTACAATGGAGGCATTCTAAACGAGTTGTTTGCCCTAGGAACAAAAGGGGGGCGGGGGGAAGGTCTTTGTTTTAAACGCACAATGCACATTTGTTTGGAAGGGTGGGGGAATAAAACTAAACCTCCAACCAACCAAGCCACCAAAAAAAAAATAAAAAATCCCCAAACAAAATAAAATCAACAAAAAGCCAGCTCCAAGAGGACAAAAACAAAATATCAAAATACTATTTTTTCAGTTTCTTTTACCTTCAGTTAGAATAAAACAAGGTGCAGTCATAGCATTCAAAAGCCTATTAAATTCGAATTTCATCTCAAACTGGGGCAAATAATGAAGTATTGAAGTTACCTGCAGATGAGAAAATCCTTTATCAAGGTATATTTGAAACACACCTTTTTCATTAGACATGGTCCTGAGTGCCCAAATTGTTGGGGTGCTTTAGGAATTGTGCAGTTTGGCTGCACCTTGATTTTGTAGCTGCAGGAGACTGAGCATGAGTGCAACGCCTCTGGGTTTTGATAGCAAGTGCTATGCCTGCTTCTGTCAGCTGAATTTTAGATCTGTTCAGCAAGAGATTTAGGAAGATGCTCCTGTATTCATCAGTTTCTCTCRTATTCAGGTATTTTGTGGTTTAATTAATGCCATAAGCTAAGCCTAAAGGTCTGGGGGAGGAGGGAGAAGAGGAACCATGGGGTGGAAGGATGGATRCGCTCTGGTTTATGGAACCAAAGACCTAAGAGTTTTAACTACAAACCAATGAAGTGTTCACATCAAGCTTTATGTAAAATAGAAAACAAATTAGCAACCTGGCTACAAAAAACAGGAGTTTAAACTTTTTTTTCTTTTTTTTAAATAGTGCAATAAAGTGTCTCCAATACTTTTAYCCATTAATGCCATAAATAGTAACACAAGCCTACTCATAGAAAGATCACAAAACTGATTTTAGAAGGTAAGCAAAGCTGATGTAATTAATCAAGATGTCAGGAGATACTCCTGTAAAAACTTTTTAAGGCAGCTACTATTTTAAAATGCAACTCAGCTTATGTACAAAATCCTATATTTGGATGACACACTGTATCCATCCACATTTARTAGTTACTTAACATGAAAATGGCATTGACATTCTAAAATTGATTGTTCCTAATACTGTTTATTAACATATCTATGTTAAAATTTCAATGTATTTTGCTTAGCTTTTCAGCTTCATTAAATGCAATYCACATTATTTCTAGACAGCATATAAGATCAATACAGTCTGTTCTATATCCAAGAGCTGTAAGTCACCAATATTTGGATCTATTCTTACACTATCAGAGGCTTCTCCAGCAGTTAATTAATGCTGACATAAAAATTCCAGGCTTTTTGAAGCCCTGCTTTTATGTTAGTAATTACTCAATAGAATAAGGAAGAATTTTGTTCCTTATTAATTTTCTTGTTCCAAAACTACGTTTCCAAATAGAATCCAACCTGGAACATAAATCCACGGCCTTAATATTTTATTTTGTGAACTCGCTTTATGTTTGTTCATAAGATCCATGCAGCTGTGACTAGCTCCCAACAGCAGAACTGATAAGAGAGCAGACAATAAATCACATTTCAGTTACGTCATTTGGTAGATTTAGATACACAGGCAGAAGGAAATAATTCAGAAATACCTTTAAAGTCTATAAACTAACATCACATTTGAATCAATTTTGGTTCCATCCATATTCTA
Organism: Mixornis gularis; assembly: GCA_003546035.1. Classification (NCBI taxonomy): domain Eukaryota; kingdom Metazoa; phylum Chordata; class Aves; order Passeriformes; family Timaliidae; genus Mixornis; species Mixornis gularis. Next base: position 692,956 of record QVAJ01000013.1, read on the forward strand.
TACATTGTAACTATGCAGGAATCACCGAATGAAAACAAAGAAATTAATAATGAAAACCACTGAATACTTTCCCATGGGATGAATTAGCGACCCTCAAAATCAAGATTTCCATTCAGTTGCATAAAGCTTATCACTGGCTTCTTTGTATTTYAATTGAAGTCATCATTTTAAGATTTGATAGCACAAGTTTTACAAAAACAAATGTTTCTGGTTAGAGGAAAACACTGCTTATTGTTTCTGCAAGACATCTGACATTTGAGGCTGCTGTAATAGTTGAAAAGTTAACCTAAGCTACCTAAGAAAATAAAACGAGACACAATATATCTCTGTAAGCTTTCTTCCACCTTTTGTAAAACTTGTTTTTAAACATTTAAAAGAAAAGTTTAACAGTGTAGCAATCGAGTAAGTCACGGCTGTGACAAAAAGTGGTAGAGCCCAAATAAGGATGTCAGAACAAAATGGCTSTGGTATCCTGAATTTATCCCATTTTTAATATAATTTTTCTGCCTTGAGGCTTTGAATTCACGATTGAGTGTGTCTGTGCTCCTTGTTCTACTCACATATCCTTCTATACATGACATGCACCACATGGGACTACTCAGCATTTTTAAAATAAACTTCTAAGTTTCCCAGGTTTAAACCCCTCCTCAAAATTCCCATTTCCTAGACACAGGCTCTTCTCATGTTTCCTGAATATCACTGTACAGGCATAACTGAATAAACCCTTTTCAGGTTTACCAAAAGCATTACTGGTAGAACACATACCAGGCTTCCTAGAGAATACAGAACCACATCTGAGGCTCATTTTAAACATTTCCTTCCTTCTTCCACCATTTAAACCAACTGGACATTTGACAGTTTAAGCATCCACATTGACAACACACTTTCAGACAACGAAAGAACCACTGAATTAGCATGACAAATTTTAAATTTCACAAAAGTATTTAACCTACCATTCAAATTAACTCCAATTTATTCAAAGTCAGAACTGTTTTTTACGAGTTTGAAGAGTTTTAGTGTAGTTTTTGTACAGCTAGGTTTCTATTAATTATATTTTCTGACTGATATAACAGCTGTTTCCAATGAAAGCAACTGGTGGCACTGGAGTTGCTGGCAATGTTGTACAATGCCTTCCAGTAGGGCTGGGATTACAGCAAAAGTCTTGGCTGCCAGTTTTTCCTATCGTGCACTCAGTGGTTGATAAGAAGTAAATCCAGCATAAGCAAACCATTTTGTTTAAAAATCTTCCAGAAAAAAAAAAAAARKKGKTTTTTTTCCAGTTATAACAAACATAAATGATGCAAATCCCAACTAAGAAATATATAAATTGAGTATTAACCTACAAACAATTTTTTTCCTAACAACTACTGCAGAGGAAATATAACTCCAAAGCATAATGCTGAACATTAATTAAATTCAAAATACAACACGTTTATTCATAAGTTTTCTCAGCCACAAGCCCAAAACAATTATCTATATCCATGAAATCATCTTCTGAAYTAGTTTGTATGACTGTGAATTTTAGTCTTTCATGAAACATTTGTTCTTACACAAACCATTTTCACAYCTACAATCCTAAAAGTTTGAAAGTCTGTCTCATACATATATGTTAAACAACAGGACACAACAGTCAGACAATTCCATGAAACTGAGTATCCAAGCCAAGCCAAGCTTYCCCATATAAAACGCATTTTCAAATCTTTTGCACATTTTTATAGCATGTCAATATGGCAGCCAATTGTGGAACATGCCAATGAGGAYTAAAACTTCATTGCAAGAATTATTATAAATTATTCATTTTTGCTTGTGTGCTCATTAAAAAAAAAATCAGAACCAACAAAATAATTAACAGTATCTTTCTTACTTACCCACCACGTACTACAGAAAAGCAATAAGCAAAGTTGGCAGGCAGGAATTCTGTTAACCTTCAGTTACTCACCTAGGRAAAAGAAGAGAACGGGATAAGCACACTCAATGGAAGGGAGAACATGACAGAGTTAATTTGTAAAGTGCATTAGCTTCTGTGTTCATGAGACTTTTGAATTAAAACATCTTTAAATTCAAGCTAAAAGGATGGAGATGGACACGTTTCACAGCAAAGTGGATCACAAAACTACAATTCGGGAGAAGTCGCGTTTGTGTAAAAACCAAGCAGCTCATTCAGCTGGAGCACTGACACAATTCCGTTCTATAAGACAAGAGAAGTGCAAAAACCTTTGAAAACAGAACTGGATGGAGATTTTGAGTTCAGAATACACTGCCTAAAGCACCATTTTACAGGACACAGTTTCAAAGGTCATTAATTTTGTGACTACCATAATCACTTTCAAGGTTTTCAGTGAAGCCAGCAGAAGATCTGAAGTTTTGCCTGATAAAATTAGACAACTTTTCTGAACTGGCACATTTATATATTTTATTGTATTCTCTCTTTAACAGAATAGTGAACACACTGTGTTTTAGGTAATGCCAAATGAGTATTAATAATGATATGTTCTTCCAGAGATTTAATGAATTCAGCATTTATTAATGASTAGCATGAACAGAAAGCAATTATGAATATCAGAATGAAAGTTTTCWTCATCAGTGTATACACATAAGCTACATGTGCTAAAAAAAAGTCTGGGATCTCAAATGTTTATAACAGATAGAAAAAAATAAACAGTAAAAACCTTTACCAAGAACACTAGTACCTTCCTACAGTATGTTACACAAAATTGCATAAGCTTCAGGAAAGGCTGTGCCTTYCAGTTTGGGAGGTTTGCCAATGAATTAAACTTCAAAGGATGTAATAAAATGGAAGTTGCTGGAAACTGAGCATATCTGAGAAACCTAACTGCTCCACATGAGTGGAATGTGTAGTCATAACCACAGGCAGTCTAAAATGCAGTCTTTCAGAAACGTCACTCACAAAGCCCCAAAGCATCCCAGGTGCCCACTCAGGTGACACCAGGGACACACTCCCACATTTCAGTGCAGGAAGAGCCACTCACACATCTCACAAATCTTACTTTAGCATCCAGAGCGCTGAAGTGACAGTGAGGTGCAAAGCCATCCAGACCAAGTAGGATTACTTGGTGCTTAGCATAATCCACAAGAATTTCCAGTGGTGTGGAGAGGTGTGTTAAAACTGGTCCTATTATACTCCTGCCATCCTTCATTGTACAAACAGAGTTCTCTTGCAGAAATTTTTCAGAAAAAAAACCCAAAAAACTTGCAAATATTATGAATAGAAGGTTAGATTGTCTTACTGAGGATAACCTAACAAAATTTTATATCACAGCAGCTCTTAGATGTCACTGTAGGCTTTTACACATCCAAGGTTGAGGAAAAGAAAGTTTCCTTTTTATTTTACTTTTTTCCAGACCATAACTGCTAAGTAAACATATGAAAAACTACATAGCATGTTTTGTAACAGTACTCCTGCAGGGCAATAGGTAATCTTTAAYGAGGTTCATAATGATGCATCTCAAGCTCTAAGACCTAAGTACATGAGTTAGGTTTAGAGTGAGATMAGGTCCACACCATTCCACCATTTAAGAAGAGACTGCAGAAAAAAAAYGCAGGGCTAAAGGTCCAAGAGAGAATCATGGAAACATTACGGTTGGGAAAAAAGCTCCAAGATCACYAAGTCCAGCCTTCAGCTGAATACCATCGTGGCCACCAAACCACATCATGAAGCCACTAAACCATCATCCACTCATTGTCTGAGCACTTCATGGGATGGCGACTCCACCACCTCCCTGGGCAGTCTGTTCTGATGCTTAACCACTCTTGCAGTGACAAAATTTTTCYAAATATCCAACCTGAAACTCACCTGGCACAGCTGGAAGCAAGTATTAAGAAAACTTAAAATATGCAAGGAATAAAGTCCTGACTATCTCACTTTAACAGGTAATCCAGTTGAGCACAAAACTTGGCCCTGTTCATGAAGAGTGGAATAATTTCTGCCGATGGCTGTGGAACTTCCTAATGCATCAGGTAACTAAAGTGGCACCCATAAACCATCTATTTACTCCTTATAACTTGTTTAATATTATGTATAAAAAGTTCTTCAAATGCTGTCAGTTCTAGCATAAYTGTGGACTCTTCCAGTCTATATTCTAAAGTAGCAATATTTGTAATCTACATTTGCTAGGATAATGCTCACCTAACTTCAGAATATTAAAAACTCATGGCAGCTGTATAAAGCACTAATGAGACAAAGCTTTTTCCTAAACAAGCAACTTAAAATCAGTGCAAAGAGCATTTAAAATATTTATTCACCATTACCACACTGGTTTAATGTTATACATCAAATTTCTACTATGAAACCAAAGCATGAAGTGTGCTCCACATCCAGTTTCCATAAGGGCAAAGGAAAAGTCATTCACAGGCAAAGAAAGGGTTTGTGAGGTTCTAAATAAGCYGTATTACTTTTGTTGATCCAATATTAAGGGCAGACACTTTTTTATTGTTTTAAATAAAAATCRCTCTTTTAAAATCAACTGCTATACAGTAGTGTAATTCAGAGACAAAAAAACCCCTAACTTCTTTCMTAAAGTCTTTCAAATTACATCAGCGGAGCAGTGAAAAATCTTCTAAGCAACTGCATTTTCCAACGTTATGCTTTTGTGGTTTCCCAGTGTCAGGCTATTAATGTGACAGCAAATTGCAGTCATTAGTCAAAAATAGTGAATAAAATAGTTTACATGCCTAAAGTGACCTTGAGACTGTCTTGTACAATATTGACAGCCAAAACAATTGCTGTTTCACGACTGCTCCCGACTAAATCAAATCATACTTCAATTTAAGAACTGAACTACACCTCAAATTTATTGTTTAATTCTATACTCACTTGTTACTTGTATGTGGGACTATATATGAAATCTCAACTTGTGTGTAGCCGGGGAGAAATAGTCAGAAAACTTAAAAGATCATCAAGAAAATTTACCGTGCTGCTGGTACACAGGCACAGCAATTGCATTGCTTTAGTATGGGATAATTATACATTGAAATTTTAACTGTCCATACAACTTTTAATTGGAATACTATATAAAAGCCTTGTCATTCCAAAAGCACTTATCAGGAAGGAAAAATTCCACAGAACTGGCGGAACTTCAGTCTTTTTAATCAAAATTTTAATTCATTGTGTGGCTGAGTGTGACAGGGGGAAAGGGGGCACAACACAACACAAATCACTTTATTTTTCTCCTTCTTTAGCAAGTAGGAAAACAGGCAAAAGAATAAAAACCATTTTGATAGTACAAAATTGTGCCTGTGTTACTTTTCAGAGAGGAGAGGTGCATTTCATGACTTCTCTGAAAACTTTTTTTTTTTTTTGGAGTATCTAGCATTTCTCTCTGTGTTCCTGTGTGTAAATACTACTTGTCTAAGTTCACTGAAGGAAGATACAAATATCTACAGTTAATCTTACTGCCATCATGATAAATTCCAGTCCCAGAGATCTAAAATTAGCTTTCAAATGAAAGGATACTTGAAACAGCTTAAGCCAAATACATCTATTTCCTTAAAAGGAAACAAAAATAATTTTTTAAAGGTCACAATTAACAATTATTGAGMATTTAAAAGAAATGTATATTTAATTCTAATGCCACAGTCCCTTTTAGTTTTACATGAATACTTTAATCGAAAAGTACACGTATGCGGTGTTAAAGAACAACATGTCAAGTTTTGATCGAAAAAAAATTAAAAAAAAATTCACATCATCCTAAAGTGTAGGATTTTAGGGKTTTTTTTGCATCTAACAATCTTCTAGCCACACTGTCTTGCTCAAAATCCAGGCCAGGCAAGACAAGAAATCACACCATGAGTAAAATCTCAGCATGTGAGAACAAGGCAGGCAGCATTCCCTCTCTGCTGTAACTTAAGTCAGTTTTTGGGTTTGTTAGTGGGGTTTTTGGGTTTTTTTTTTGGTTTGTTTGTTTTGTGTTTGTTTTTTTTTTAACCAGTACCAATCTGTAAACTTAAACTTCACATAAAGCATAGTGGCAGTCAAAGAAGTCATTAAAGCACCAGGGTACCTTTTGTAAACATCTGCTCAGTGCAAAAGACAGAAATGTTACCTACTCAACAGATGATGCAATCTATGTGGAAATTTAACCAGAAAATACTCCGTGGCCTTCAGCTGTAGAAAAATCCACAATTTAGGTTGAGGTGTGCACCTAAAGCCAGAATTCAGCTGTCTATCCATGAAAAATGATGTGACAGTTGCTTATTAATGGCAGAGGTTAATTCCCAAAAACTTTCTAGTCAATTAGATATTTAAGAAATCATTTAACTAATTGAAGGAAGTTCTTTATAAGACTGCGAAAAATTGTTAAGAGGTACATTTCTTTTCTAATTATCTTTGTACAGACTCTTCAAACTTCCACTGCAATTAAGCTTAATGAAAACTTTAATGATTTAAAGACAAATGAACATCATTTTAGTTGTCCCAGATAACATATATCCTTCACAAAAGGCTGAGCAGTGACATTCTTCACACAACTTCCACACACCAATGCTCCTCCAAAATGGGTAATATCTYTTGACATGTCATTTTGGGTCAAGCATAATTTAGCTATTGATATCACCTGCTTGAAATACTAATTTTTATGGCAGCAAGTAGCAAGGGCAGGATTTTTTCATTAACTAGTAAGTATTTTCTATCAAATACTAAACATGGAATTTTGAGTAAACAGCAGGTGCAGTGAGTGCCTTACAGATGTAGTGGCTCTTTCACTCGTGCAAAAAAACCCTGGTAAATCACCAGTAAAGATATACAATGGAACCACTGTCATGTTTGAGGAGATATTCAGAATCCATGAATTCAGAATGCAGAATTCCTACAGCATCAGTAGGAATGCCATGAGAAGCAGGAAACCTCCTCAAGCAGGGCTGARGTGCACAAGCAGGAATTAAATTCCAGAGCCTGCTGTGGGCCATGACAAAATGACAGAATCAAAAAATTAACTCATTCTGTGGACGGTTCATCTAGTTTTTACAARGTGGTAGAACAAACCAACACAAATCTAAAAAAAAACCTTCTAACTTAACTCTAGTGGAAACCCCATTCCAAGTTGAAAGTTTTGCATTTGAGCTACATTAACTCACTGTCTAAACATTAAAACTCCTTCCAAGAATTGCTTAAGAGAATCAGAACTATTAAGAAATACAATTTTGTGAATAATTAGCTCCTTGTATTTTGCATTATAATCTTCAGAGATACGAGGGTATTTTTGTGCTGYCTTTTCCAAACAAAATGTGCTTCTTTCATCTATTACAGAATATGGATATGAGTACACTAGAAAGCAACTGCAATTATCAAAAGATCAAATATATGATAAAATTAAAGTATTGATCAAAGCTTGCACACTTTTGTCAAATCTATTTGGAAACACGCTCTACARTACAGAAATACAAAAGAGCTCATGTATATTCAGACACAGCCAGATGAACACACACACCCAGTGCTACAGAGGGACTCTTCAAAACACAGCAGATCTGATAGCTGAAAGATCTCTGTATCACTGCACAAAACCTTTAGTCTAGTGACAGCCACAGTGAGATCAGCACCACACCAAAAACACACACACAGATTCAACGGGTTTTGCTCTCTGAAAGTTGACAGCATTTCAAGTCAAAGATTAAAAGGGAGCCCAGGCTTTCTTCCTAAGCTYAGTATTTACCACATAACATTTCAAATCAAGACAAAAATAAAACACGTCAATGTTTATGGGTGGTGGCTCTTGAAGTATCATCTTCACAGGTTTATTTTTTTGACACATCTCTAAGTTAAACAACAAACCTGTTTAAGTAATCCTCAGCTAACTGGAGGCCTGACATGTATGACAACTAAACAAGCTTARCTGAGCTGAGCTTTGTCTAGTCATTACCAAAAATTACAGCAGATAAACAGCTTGCAAATGGTATATTAGACCTTTACACTTGCTGCCAATCAAAACTGAGGGCAGCACCCTAAGATAATGAGATGCTGAAATACTGCACCRTACTGTGATAACAAATTCACCCATCGTTACCTAAAAGCTACTTTTCTCAAGTTTGTAAGTATCTAAGTACTTATAAGATATTCTTTATTTATTTCAATATAGACCTAACAAGCCTTCTACCTTTTCAACACCAAGATTAAAAATAAAGTTTGGAAGAGGATTCTTACCATCACCTTCTGCAACAAGAGGTGGTRTGATAATCTTCCAGACAGCAATAAAATCTTCCTGCTTTTTTGTCAGACTCCCATTGGGCTCAGCAAAGTTGGGCAGTGTTATTAAGTAATAACACTTAATTAGTGTTAATTAAGGAGGAGCAGATTCACCTACAACCACCACCTGCCTTTTTCTGGCTCCATGATAGAYATTGGACCTGCACCTCCTGCCAAATTCCTGAGGCTTTCCTGAGTTAACTTTCTAACAGTGATCAATTTATCCCACTGGTACAGGCCAACAATGGAACAACAAAAGGGGGTCTTACATATTTAGAGTGTTCTGTACACACTTAGACTTTTTTTTTTTTTTAGGAGTAATGTGTCAACACTGGCTATAGGTTTCTATTGTTGCCTGTTGATTTTCACAGTCCTTTAAGCTTCGGTGAGATGAGTGAGATTGCAAATGTAAAATAACAGGGAAAAAAAAGTCGTATTTACAAATTTACGTGAGATTCTCAGGCTCCCCAAGAAAGTGGGCACAGCACCAAGCCYGACAGAGCTCCAGAAGCACTTGGACAATACTCTTGGGAACATGATGTGATTCTTGGGGACTGTGTTGTGCWGGGCCAGGAGTTGGWCTCRATGATCCTTGTAGATCCAYTCCAACTCTGGATACTCTGTGACATTAAAAAGCTTTAAAAACTGCATTGTTTGCAAGCTAAAAAGGGTATTTCTTTGTTCAGCTCTAGATAGCCTCAAAAAAACCCAAAACTCCATAGCACATACAAGTTAGTCAATTGATCAACATATTAATTTGAAAAAGGCAACATTTTAAAGTCACACAGTTCCACAAGTTACCTCAAATWACATGGGGAAAAAAAGGGAAATTTGCTTTTTACCACACTAAACAGCATTTCTTTAATAGAAAGATAACCACTGATGCCTAGAAACRTCACTTTTAAGTAATAAGTTACGTGCTTGGTGTTGCAACTTCTAGCACCTGGCAAAATTTGCAGCTGAGGAGGCCTAACAATTTAAAAATAACCGAATCAAAGGCTTATTTTTAATTTCAAATAAATAATCACCTGCATTTAGCATTACAYATATTTAGACAAGCTGCCTGTCTGTTCCCAACCACCTCTTTCCCTCTGTTATCTCCAACTTGTCATTTTTCAACTCCAAATATGCAGATTTTTTTTTTTTTCCCTTGGATGACTTGTCATTGAAACTGTCAAAAAACATAATTATTTATGTACAGCTATTTATTATTAATCTAGCAATATCTTCACAGACATCACACTGCTCCTGTTTGCTCGTGTCATTCTGCTGCCAGCCCTGGGTTTCACTGCTGTTGATCTGATGGTTTTTTTTAACATAGATCAGCCCCAAATTTCCTTGTTGACCATTTCCACAGCACAGCAGGCCCAGGTATGCTGGCTGCTCTTCTGCTTGTATTTGCTTCTCATTATATAAAGCTCACACCTTTCCAAATATTTTCATGTGAGACCACAACAGCTATAAAAAACCCCCAAATTATATAAATGTTTTATACAAATAAATAGCTTTGACAGATAAACATTTTGGATTTTTTTTTCCCTCCAGTTATGGATAACTCAAATTTTGAGGTCCTTTCTTCAAATGGTTTCACATATGAACATTGCAGTTATGTATAAATTCTTGAGAAGACACAAATAAATGGGTTCAAACCTAATTTTAAAACAAAATGGAAAAGGAAGGAAAAAAAACCCCAACCTGCCTCTCTGCTGAATTAATTTTCTACTTTGTGTACATTTTGGTGAGCCAGCTAGTAAAAAAAGGCAGCTTTGTCTTTATGCCTGTCACTTAACATTTTACTCCTTTTTCTCCAATTTGAAACATTTCTGCACCTTTCTATTGTCCAAATTCATGACATATCTCCAACAACCCCTCCTCCCTACTCCTCCACCCTCCTATTGATAAAATTGAGTTCCAATCACTGGCCAGGTTACTTTTAGGATCTTTTTGAATTGAAGGTCTTAATAGGGGAAATATTAATATAAATAAAAACAGATCTTCAATAAGAACCACCACAGACTGTATATGATGACTTGGAAATAACCCCTTGCATATCCTGTGTATTTCCCAAAACAAATTTGTTGCAATGTATGAGTTGAGCTAACATAGATTTAATTGGCCATTTTTTTGCTCTTCTTGATATGTTTACAAGTCTCTATGTTCAATCTAAAGGAATTAACATTCTACAAGAAGAGCATAGGCTAAAATAAAATCTCCATCAAAAAAACTCAAGCAAGAGAATTCCCAGAAAAACAAACCAAAGCTACTAGAGAGAAAGAATTGCAAAATCTTCTACTCAGGAAGGAGGTTCTGTCCCCTCCCACTGCTTGTCACAGCTGAAAGTCACCACATGCAAGCAGAACATCTTCCTTTCCCTTTTAGTTCTCYTCACTTACATGCAAATTTAATAGGAATCTAAAATTTAACATTTTATTCTGCAATTTTAATTGTTTCAACCTTGTTTGACACTACCAGCATGGYTACCTGCACTTTCATACAATGACTTTTGTAATTTTTGTAAAAACTCCAGCTTTTCTTCCACTGCATTTGCTGTGACTATTTGGAGCAAACATCATCTTTATTCCCTGTCCCACATTTGCCTCTCACAAAAAGCAGCCCAGCTGATTGTTTTATTTCATTTCTGCCACAGCACATCAGCCTTCAAAAAATGGAATAACTGGCTTGATCTGGATGCATAAAACACAGCATCTCCAGATTTTTTAATAAACTCTTAAAAGCCATTATTGTAGGAAAAAAAATAACAGCAAAGGTTCAAGAGTCAGGTGAGAGACTTGGAATCCTTGGATTAAATAGATGAACCTGCTACATGGCTTCTGGCTTCTCTCCCAGGTGCCTTTACTTGTGGTTTGTTTATTCCTCTAGAATTTCCTTTGGGCAGGAGAAATTGGCGTGGGGTTGTGGATGGTAGGTTTTAGGCCAGAGACTTTCAGATCAATTAATTATTTTATTTCCAATAGCACACACGCAGGAGAAAAACTCAAAGCTTTATCCTCACGACAAGTCCAAGAAATTCTGTCCAAAAACCAGACTGCATGATCCACGTGTCCAGYTGGAAATTCTCCTGTGCTAAATCCGAACAGAAAACCTCTAAGAGCTTATTTATCACAGATAAAATGCAGCTTGACATAACCTTCAAGTTTCTGCCATGCCAAACCAAGAAAAAAGGGCTGAGAAGTCAGTTCTGCAGGCTTCTATTTGGAATAGAAAAAAACTCATTGTGAAAGGTATCAAAAAAATAACAAAAGAGTAAGCACATTTTCTAAGCTTAAGATCCTCAGCATTTTCACATCAAAAGTGCTGAAAAGGGTCACTAAAATATCCATGTGGAGAGGCTGCTTGGCAGGATGATCRCCTCACTAAATGGCAAAATACAGTCAAAAAAAATGTGAGATGAATTTAAAATGATTACACTCTGGACATACTGAGGCTTGAAGTACAATCAGTCAGGGGCTGAACTCACAGCAGGCAGGCTACACCACCCTGCACGTGTAAGAACAGCACAGAGATCTCATATTCTGAGGCCACTGCTGCACATGCAGGTGTTTAAATGATATGGCCATTATTCAACACAGAGCCTCATGAACTACTCCTTCATTAATGAAGAAAATGTTTGTAAGCTCTTCCTTCTATTTTTTTAATGATATTTCAAGAGTTCTAGGCAGTCAGAAAAAAGTTATTTAAGTGGGTTTGAGTCTTGGGGATTTTCTTGAGGGTTTTTTTTTGTTTTGTTTTGTTTTTTTTGTGGTTTTTTGTTTGTTTGTTTTTTGTTTGTTTATTTTATTTTATTTTGTTATCGTTGTTTTGGTTTTAATTTATTTTTTATTTTGGGTGAAACACGCCAGGACTAGAAGCCATAGGGTTGGTTCAGGCTGGAAACTCAGTCCAAACTGAAACATGATCATGACTTCACATGGCAAATTATAAAATTATTTTCTCATGTAGGAAAACAGTTTAAAAAAACACAAACCACAAAACAGGAAAAGCGAATCTAGGTCTTTGAGGTGGATTTCTAAAACAACAAGAATTCTAAATACATTGGAACAGATCACATTCCCTCAATCACTATCAGTAGAAAGCTTCTAAAATTCCTGGATTTATAAGTCTGTTTTATGAAGACTTAAGTCAGCAAGGAGAAAAATATTTACTGAYAAAAGGAGGTTTGATTTTTTCCACCTACTGACTAACTAAGGGCTCTAGACAAGGATATTTAAGCCCAAGCCTGAGAGACCACACTAAGCACCCTGGAAAAGGAACAAAAAAGGAACCAACTGCCCACAGCTGGCCAGAACATCATCTGTGTGGTGCTCTGACAAGAAGCAAGTCAATACAGGGAAAACCTTGGCATCCACAGCTCAYGTAGCCGAGAATTCCAAGGCGCAATTCCAAGGGCAGAGCTCAAGCATTCTTATTAGTTCTGGTAAATAGTGCCTTACAGGCTTTCTTCATCTACATCATTATACTTTGATGTGACTGATCATTCAATAAACATCTTGATAAAGACAGAAGAAAAGCATCAGCAGTTAAACCAGGACAGCAGAACCACCATTTCAGAAACTGGTTCAGGGTCCCAGCTAGTCATGAAAGAATGACATGATCCCAATGCTTAGGCAGAGAAGACCTCATAATTTAAGACCCTCAAGAGACCAGAGAGCCACTAATAAAATACATTTTGTTCCCGTGGCAGTTACAGGACAATATTCAGAACACAATTAGGGCAGCAACTTAAAAACAATTGACTCTCCAATGGTTTTTTTCATCCCAAGTTATTTATGACATTGTGTCTCCCACAAAAAAAACCCCACCTCTGTCAAGAACTGAGAATCTGTAATTTCAATGAACAGTGAATAACAACTAAAAAAAATCTTCAGACTGCAAATATATACATATGTTTGTATGTATAAAAAGTTATTTAAAAAATAAAGCAGGAATGACAAGATTTCATTCTGAAATATCTATATAGATTCTAAAGACAGAGATGAAGTATATTTAAAAATCTGAAAAGACAATTTTTTTGCTAAAAAAGTCTCTAAATCAGGTTGGAACTGTGCAAGTGGATCAAAAAACACTGCTAGCTCTGTGTCAAATTCATTGAAAATTCTGACAAATCTGAAAATCTGAATCGAAAATTCCCTCACAATACATTTATACACACAAAAAACTTAAAGAAACAACTGAACTAGTAACCATCCAGAGTTCCAGAAAAACAAGCATTGATGCCAGCTTTCTATAATCCCCAACAGCTCAACCATGAAGTAAAGCAATAAATTAATCACTGCCTTTCCAATTCTCATTTCCTTCCACTATTTGAAAGGAGAAGTCTTAGAAGTAAAGGCCATAGGGGAAGAGCCAGTTTAAGACTGAATGGGTCTGAATCACTGAATACCAACAAAYTAATTCAAGTTGACCAACAGAAATTCACTGCCCTTTAATGGTCAAGCCATTTCAAGTTAAATTATAAAAACATGGATTTTAAAAATGTAGTTTAKTCTCATTTTTGATAATTTCTGTTTAATACTTCCCATTCAATTCTTCTATAAGTTAAGATACTCTATGGCTCAAAAGYAATAAACACCCTGCTTTAATTCTATGAATAATGAGAATTTAACATTTTATGTACAAAATATCTGCAGAAATTAAGTCATATGCATGCTTTYGTAATTCAGTGGTATTTGAGGAAAATTAATAGAAAGGAATCAAAATATGCAGAAATACTTTTACATGTATTAGATCAAAGCTACATTTCTGCTTCTGTTTCTTCTGTTTTTTCCCATGTTCCTTTAAATTTGACTTTCAGTGGAAGAGGTTTGACTCCTTCACAGTGTATCTGAAGTTCCACCTCCACATATCTGAACTTAGATGCTGTTCTTCATTCTTTACAGGAACTGTAGAAATACCCAGCCCCTAAAAACTTCCCTCTGAAATTCTAGGTTCGAAAGTAATTTTTCTCATCCCAAAAAGGTGAGCTGCACTTTTTATCTTTGTAATATTCCAGATGTAGACTTTTAGCAGTGTCAACAGCTCCACAGACTGCTCTTCTTTTTTTTTTCTTATTTTTACTGTGTTAAAAGACAGCRTACAGCAACTGTGACAAAGCAAAGCTGATGTCGCACACACCTTCTGTGCACCCCGCCTTTCCTGCAAAACACTCACCATGCTCAAGAGTTAAACTCCATGAATATCATTATCACAAAGTCTTTATGCCACTTAGCATGCAGGCATTTCATGTATTTCTGCTTTGGTAACAGCAACAGGTGAGAACAAGTTTCAGTAAGTGCTTTTGTTTGCCTTCAAATTAGAAGTTTAACTGCATTAACGTGCTGATATGACAAGAGATAATCCAAAGGCTCATCATGCCTAAAAGTAAATTCACATTCCTTTAGAGTCCTGAGATTTAAAAAACGAACAAAGAAAACCTAACTGTTCCATGATGAATTATTCCAGGTACCACGTATTTATGCTTTACACAGCAAGGGAAAAAAATGTGCTACCAAAATGGTAAACCTTCAATTCCTACAGGGGACCTGCACACCAGTGCTTCCCAGAGCACAGAAGTAAAACTAGGTATACTAAGCAATTTTTAACACACAAAGTACCATCTGAAATTTTCTAAACCAAATCAGACAAYACGTGTCGCTTCAAACCACAACATGCTATAAACTGATTTCTTAGGGCAGTTAAGGAAAAAAAGCTGAACTTGAGTTCTATAAATTCTCTGTTGTTTTTCTGCTAAATCACATAAATACTGTTATCTTAAAGAATTAATAATTCTTTAATGAGTCTGAAAAGATAATAAAAGCTAGAAATTTAAAGTCATCTTATTTAACTTCTTGCTACCTCTTCCGTATTTATGGTACTGAAAAAGAATCACACTTTTACAACAAGTTACTGATTTAGTTGACAGGGCTCAAAATGTTAATATTACGTAATTGGGTACTCAAGGTCACCCACAGTTTTACTGTTATAAAATCATATAACATGTAAAAGAAAAGTTATTTTCTCCCATGTGCAAATTTCTCATATATATTTATGTTGCTTACACAATTGATTGTTCATTGCCACCAAAATCAGGCACTTTGTGATACTGAGTTATTTCTGCTGATTAATATTTTAACAAATAACATATTTTGGTTTTGTAGTTTACTTGAACTACTACAGAGGTACCAAGTTGTTCACTTGGATTGCTCTTGTTCTACCAGATCTTATACGTAGAGGAAAATTCKCCCCTAATTTATTTTGTCATGGGATTCTGTAATCTTTTATCTCCTCCACAGACAATTAGTTACACCTTCCCCAAGCATTCTTTTAATTTACTCTTTGTTACATGCATGTGATGTTCTAAAAGATTAAAACACCCAACTCCAAGGAATCAAACCAGAAGTGAACAGATCTCTGCAGTGGTGCCTGACAGTCGAGCTGCACAGAATTACAATGGACACTTTTCAATCCACTGTCATAGCTCAATTCACAGAACGTTATCAATAGTGGTAAGCCAAATCCATGTAGATTTTATTTAGTATTTGCCTCAAAAGCCAGTTTTCCTTTTACTTTTTCAAGTTAAAAACTATCTAATTTCTGAGATGGAGGAAAAACCCAGAAGTTTTTAACAAAAAGAATTATCTAGGCTATTTTAATATCAGCTTCACGGTTTGTACTTCTAATGTTGGTATTAGTAATGATGAATTAATGTCACAATTCCCATAGTGTTTGCTTTTGAAATATGTGCTATTTTACCACCTTCCATGAGAAGCAAAATCCAATACAAACACAATCTTACATTGTGAAAAGCTTTTTTCCTTGTAACTTCTGGACAAGTCTTGATTTGAATTTGGATTAGAGTTTGGCACCTGAAATTCCAACACAGCGAAGCAAGTAAATGAGGATAATTGAAGTCCCTCTGGCTCCGGAAATATTGGAAACATGGTCCTGGTGGATGCACACACTGAGGGATTTATCAGAAGAATGACAGCACACCATTAGACACACACACAAGTCTGGTGAGCACACAAGAAAGGCAGGCCCTGAAGAATAACCTCCTACCCAGGCATCTATCCCCAAAGTGCCTTCCTCACTCTCCTCCCCTAGAGCCTCACACTCCAACCCTTCCCCATCCACATCTCCAACTTCCCACACGACCCCCTGTAAAGAAAAAGAGAGAAGCACCCAGAAGTCCCAAACTGAAAGGCTCTTTGCCTCTTCAGTCTGTCCAACAACAAAGTAAAAGGCATTTTGAATCAGCACCCAAAAGTGACCTGGGACTTGACAGCTGAACTTCAGAGAAAACACCAGAAACACCCTGGAGAGAAACTTAGGTAACAAAAGCAGCTCCTGCTAGCCCAAAATCCCCGTTGCAAAACAATCTTCTTAATGGAGATGAGTTACAAACAAGCGTTTCMAGAATATCCTGCAATGATCAGTGATGGAAAAGGCTGAGAAGACAAAAAAATCCACCACAAAAACATCTCAATCCAGCCAACAACAAACAAAAATCAATTTATTGTTCATTCATTTTCATAAATCATTAAATGAATAGTTTTACCAAAGCAGTTTGTTAAATCCAACTCAATTAACACTCAGATACTGAGCAGCACAGAATAAGGTATTTTCTGGAGACTGGTTTCTGGTTTTTCCAAGGCTTTGGGTTTTGTTGCCCTTCCCCCCTTTGCTTTGGTTTGGGTTTTTTTTGGTGGTTTGTTTTGTTTGGCACTTCTTTTTTAAGAAGTTGGTATTATCTGGATTGTCTTAATTACCCTTGGCAAACCAGGGGACATGATCTTTAATTATTAGCTTGTTTACTGCCAAATTAAATAKATTCTGTTCCACTTGCATTTCTATATACCTAATTATCTGGGGCATAAAAACAAGTTGACATGATTTCAAAAGACAGTGACTGAAAATTTTATATTAATTTACTATACTGCCTAACATTTTGCATTCTATTTTCTTGAAAATTATATGTAAGCACTTCTGTATGCATATRTAATGAAAGAGAGCTCATTTTACAGCCTTTTTGTAAACAACTGGGAATGCTCACTGGATATAAGAAATTTTGGAGCAGTGCTTCTTTTAGAATTATATTGTGACACGATATTTGACTGAATGCTACAATTATGAACAAAACACTACATATTGAAGGAACATTTTACAGTTTTCTGCGTGACGCGTCTATTTATGTAAAATGTTAATGAGCGATTCTGTCATGGAAAATAAACGTGTCTTCATGGTTCAATAAATGAGTCTGTTGATTAACCAAATCTGACAGATTTTAACCTCTAATGTTTTAATCCTCTGCCACCATCCACGATGCAATTTCTGCTAAGCTAAATATTTAAATTTGAAACAATAACTTTTGTTTGCATCATCTGGAAAAAAAAACATTTATGGATCACCTTTTGCAAATTACAACATATTAAAAATTTATAAAACAAATTTGAAAACATACTCCAGCTGCTAGTTTATATAATTCAACTGAATTAATTTTGTATTTTTTTAAAACAGGAACACATTATACATTCCAATTACCAAGTACAAAAAAACGCACAAAACACTACCTTCGGAAATGTGGGAACATTAAAAATACCTACTAAGTCCTATCAGTGATAAGTGAGAATTTGTATGCATACCAAAATGCAGCCACATAATTCCTTCATTCTGATAAGCCTATTAAATTCTCTCTCATTTTCCAGTTTTCAACTAAAGAGACCAAAAAGAACAACAACAAATCTGTCTACAGTCTAGCATATCACATCTGCTACCAGCAGYAGGCATGCAATCATTGGGATTTTCATTATGTTGAAAATACAAAATAAACTTAATCAATATAAGTGCAGGTTTGATTTATTAGMACATAGCCACTATCATAAAGGCTGAAGATGAAATCTTAAGCCCACTGAAACTGAGAAAACCATTTACCACTTTGAAGACCCTGAAAATCAGTTAAATTTTCTAATCCTTTAATTTATTCCTTCCTCCATTCTAAGAACTCGGCTGCAAGTTTTATTTTACCCTTGTAAAGTAAACTTAACAAGTTTACTCCTACTGAGTTACATAAATTCCCTTCTACAACAAGGCAAGTACATTTTAAAGTATTTGCAATGAAAAAAAGTTTTGGTCTTTTCTTTACAGGGAGAGTGTCTCTCAGAGCTGCAAGAACTCAGAAAGTCATACTTCTATTCTTATTTTCTTACCATTATCACAGTAACACAAGCTGACAAGACAGATGCTAAAACATCTTAAAAAGCACTCCACCTACTTAACTCCTTACTCCTAGCCTTAAAATGTTCCTGCATTCTATTAGGCTCTTTCTGATCACTTAGCAAGGCAAATGTTATTCAGATTTTCATATCTGTATTTTGGGTTTTATAAATATTCTCGCATCACCAAAATATACAASAAAAGGAATAAGGAAAAGATATTCTTCTATACTCAGGAAGAGGCTTCTCATGACCTCTAGAAGCTTTATAAAAATAAATAAATAATAACTTAAAAAAATAAATTGAAAAAAATGAGTGATTATAGATACTTGAAGCTGYCACTCAGGAAGGGAATTGTTGCTGCTGATCGCTGTGTTCTGTACTGGCACACAACAGCAAGGTTGTGTTTACACTGAAGGGCTCTCTTTTCTTTCTTTCTTAGCATTTGAAGAAGTGAAGTTGGTGCATAGACAACCCTTTCAACTGAGARAATACTCTGAGGAAGATGCAGAGAMAATTATGAAAAACTAAGATTGATAGAGCAGTTAATCTTGCACTATACTGCGTAAAACTTCAACTGTGTATCAGTCAACTGAATAAGTACATAAACCAACCACCTTTTTTTACCCAGTAGACAATTTTTTGAGGCAAACTTAGTGCAAATGACTGTTTTCTCTGCTTACTAAATTAAATTTTCAATTTTTCTTTTTACTACAGCATGCTTCAGAACTACAAAACCTACTGAAGACTTACCTAGTGCAAGAAAAACAACTTATTTTAAGGCTCATTTAGCAATTCTTTGAAGACTGACAGTCCTGCTCACCAGGTTACAACTGAATGATGCTGTTCATTCACTACTTTGACTTTGGAGTTTAATAACTTTACTTTAGCTTTCCTGGCTTTCCTCCCCAGGAAATTCAAACTCCACAGTCCTACAAAAACTGCAAATTTATAACAATGGGCTTATTTTGCTTTTGAATAGCTACCAATCTGCACTAAGTGGTCAAACATGGGCAAAATGGGAATTCAGAGCAACAGTTATTCTTAAGTAGCATAATTTCCTCTCCAWGGAACATACAACCAGCTGAAAACCAATCTCCACATTCTCAACCACGCCTTGACAGGTGCCCAAAGAAGAAATAAGCTAAAACACAGGCTCCTTTTGTGACAGAGGGATAATGTGACTGCATTATCCCTACTTAGAACAACTTTCAGTTCAGGTACTTGGAGTTACACACATGTAATTGGTATGAATAGTCATTAAGCAGATGTGTGTGTTAATTTCTCTAATAGCTTTCTGAGCTTGTGTTTGGGCAACCATGGTATTGTGAATTATAGTCACAATAATTGCTTAATTTGTGAATAGGCACTTGTAAACTTAAGCCAGTTGCCTGAGATTTTATTCCTATTATAGCTAAGATAATATTGTGTGAATAAAATTTCTTTGTTYCTCTTTTYCWTGTACTTCATAGTTGCATGCTACTGTTACACCCTTCTCAGTTGCCTCTCTTGCAGGTCATAGTGCACACCTGTACRTTTAATCTCACCTGAAATGGAAACCTCTCTAAAATTAACATCTTCATTATCCTGCTGTGCAATTTGCCTATTTTTAATTTATAACTTTCCAAGATAGTGTTGCTCATGAATTTCCAATGACATACTGATCTKTCCTCCCTTGTTCTTGATTCCATTTCCATTCTGAAATCCAGTAAGAGGAGCTAAAYGTTAGGTTGATGTTTTTGGACAACTATCTATAATGTCTCTGAGAAGGTGTTTTTTGTTTCCCTCAGTAGCTCATTTAGAAGCCAAAGTGATTACTACAGTATTTTATTATCAAGCTCACTTTTAAMATGATTTTTTTACCTCTTCTTTCTCAAATATATTATACTAGAGATGCTGCCACTCTCACTGATAGACTCAACTGTGGTCAGCAGCAKGTCCATCTTGGAGCCACTTCTAAAATCAGGCTTAAGGGTTGCAGGACTCAAAAAATATCCCATTGAGCAAGYGTGAATTGTTTCTGCATTAGTAATGTAACATTCCCACAGTCTGACAATTTTGCAGTTTTCCCAGTAGTTTAACTTCATGATTAGAATAAAAATGATAAAACACCAAGCAGGAATTTTTCTTTCAACTTCTCAGAATCGTGTCCATTTTTTTCATGATCCAGCCTTAAGGCTTTACTATGTACCCAAGGTCTCAATACTAACAGAACTTACTTTATCACACAATGAAACAGTTTCCCCCCCTTTGCCTTCAGAACTGTGGCATTCAGAGAAAAAACCTCCAGCCAAAAAGATCAAAGCAGCTCTGCCTGTAATTGACCACTCCCTTGAAGTTTACAATTCACACATAGTTTGAAAGTGTATGCCCCTGCAAGAGACAGAAAATCCCCTTCCAAGGCCCCAGCCAGAGTCCTATTTTGGGATCTCTGGCACATGCAGGTCACCTCCCACCCAAACTGCCTAAATTGTGACTGCTTGGTGACACAAACATACCGTGATCTTTTATTTGAGTTAAATATTGGATGATATTTAGTGGAGGAATGGATATAAACAATCTTACTTCTGTTTTGCATGAAACCAAGCCTTAAAATCCAGGCTGAAATAAACAGCTTTGTATTTGTGAGTTCCCTTCACAACTAAGAGTTCCTCTGGTAAATCTGAAGAAAGATAAATTAGAAATGCTTTTGAATACCTCTGTTGTGAAACCAACTCATAGAAAATTAAGAATCTCAAAATGAGGAAAAATATAATCTGCAACATAAAGGAAACATTAATCAAGAATCAGCAAGCAAAAGTCATCCAAAGTCAATTAAAGGAAAGTTAAACAAAAAAAACATGGAAAGTCAATGTTTACATTAGTGTTGTTGTGTTCYAGAATGATTTAATGCAATGTAAAAAAAAATCCCAAAAACCTAGTCCCCCAAAGCAAGTTGCTGTTAAGTGAGCAAAGTGTTACACTAATGTACAACAGATTTTGACAGTGCCTGACACAGAACATTGAAGAACCACATTTGACTTAAAATAAATAATAAACTCATGTAATACAAGAAGAAGTGAAGACTGAATAAACATTATGGCTCCATTTCTGCATTCTCCGTTTCTCCACACAAGCAGCCACCTGCCMCAGTTCTGATGTCAATTCTGCTCCCCAAGAGCTCATGGCTCTAATAGAAGAAGGGAGGCCACAATTGGTATTATTAACTCCTCTTCCAAAAAGAATCTTTTCCCTTTATCACTTACATTAGGGCACTTGGAATGTGAAAAAGCCACTAAATCAAACAGGGACAGCACTAATACATCACACCTACATCCATAACTTTAATAACTTGCTCACTCAAAAGGGTTTTGTTAAAAAAAATAGGAACACCAAATCATGTTAAAAGTAAGCTTGATAATAAAACACTATAGTAATCAGAGTCTCTAAATTAGCTACTGTTATTACTTGAGGGAAACAAGTAAGGGGGGAAAAAAGGAACACAGCATGAAATTTCAAACTCTTGAAATTACAGGGGAACCAAGTATTAGACTTATAAAAAGAAAAGTACAGCAAACTATAAGTTATGAAAAACACAACATTAAAAGTTATTATTAAAGAGGCTGACTAAAAAAAAAAAACACCACTGTATACAACAGTATATTGTTATGTTCCCATTATACTTGATGTACTGCGCACAACAACAAGTGTAAGTGCAGTCAACTACTGTTCCTGTCTGGTGGGGATTTGGCTGTGTTCCTATTGAGCACCTGAAAAGGTTTTCAAAAGACACCGAAAGGAAATAAAGTCAAATAGGATGTACTGTTCTGGGAACAAAACACAGTTTCTCAAACAACGCCTATTTGAGTCAGGAATCCTTTTATACTCAAGTGAAGTACTGCTAATAAATTCAAACCACATGTCTGCAAGTGGTTCAATTTAGCCATTGTCTTGAACACCACCCTGGCAGACAATAGTATGGATGCAGTTTAACTTAAATAAGGTACCACATGGAAGCATCAATCAATAAATAGCCTACTGCTAATCCATCCCAGCCAGAACTCTTTCTATCCTTCTCTGCAGCTCCTGGGCTCCACTTTGATGGAGGAACTAATAGGTCTGCTTTAATACATCCAAAATTAACCTGACAGGCAAGGGAACACAAAACAGGGCTGTTGTACTCATAATACCCATAAAAAGGGGTGGCCTCATATGCTGGTTTCAGCTGGGGTAGAGTTAGATTTCTTCAAAGTGGTTGGTGTGGGGTTGTATTTTGATTTTGTGCTGAGCACAGGGTTGATAATATAGAGGTGGGTTTTGTTGTTGCTGTGCAGAGCTTGCACAGAGCCAAGGCCTTTTCTGTTTCTCATACAGCCAGGCTGGCAGGGAGCCTGGGAGGAGACACAGCCAGGGCAAAAGACCCACAGGGATATCCCAGGGCATCATGGTGAGTGTGTAAATTGGGGAAAGAAGGAGGAAGTGGGAGAAAATTGCGAGTGATGACATTTGTCTGCCCAAGTCACTGTTAAGTGTGATGAGGCCCTGCTCTCCTGGAGGTGGCTGAACACCTGCCCAGCCAGGGGAAATGGGGAATCAATTCTTTGTTTTGTTCTGCTGGTGTGTGAAGCTGTGGCCCATTAAATTGCCTTTATCTCAACACATGAGTTTTCCAGCTTTTACCCTTCAGATTCTCTCCCTGATCCCACTGGTGGTGGAATGAGCAAGTGGCTGCCTGGGGTGAAGCCACAACACCTCTCCAAGAAAAACCCACCCAAAAGGAGGAAATGTCACGTACTGTAAGAAGACTGCAGTTTGGGGTTATGAAGAGAGCAGTCTTCCCCCACTGGTTAGTTTACTGCACTGGTAAATAAAAGCTCACAGGGTTCCAAGGTTTTTCCAGGACTTTCATACATCAAAGYCTCAAAATAGGAGAAGGAAAGAAGAAGAAATCAATTTCACTTCCCAACACAAGAACTTCAACAAGGCCTACTGTAAAATCCCCAGCTGGGGTCTCCCAATCTTACCAAGCAGGATTGTTTAGAAATAGGTTTAAAAAGTCTCCTACTGAAACAAAAGCAGGTTTTGTTCATTTCAGAGACTTCTATCCCAAACATTAGCAATTTTCCTAAGGCCTTGAGATGTCTTAATTTTCAAAATGACAGAACATGCAGCCTCATGCTGAAAAGCCTTCTGTATGTCATTATAGACAGAAGAATTGGGGCTCATTCTCCAAGTTTTGTTATGAATTCATGATTACCTATGACATCCTCTCTCGGATCAAGACAATAGCTCAGCTAACCCAGGGGGACACCAATGAAAGCACACCAACTTAACGTGCACCCTGTCCTTTATACTCAACTCCTCACCTAGAGGTGTTCAAAAACCAAGTAAACACGGCACCCCACAATGTGGCTTAATGTGCACGGTGTTGTCACAAGTTGGACTAGATCGCTGAGGTCTTTTCCAAACTTAATGATTCTGTGGTAATCCTCTGGGCCCRTTGCCCACAAATTCATCTGATCATTTTTTGAACACGCTGGCACCATTTCCCACCAGCATCCTCTGGCAGCAACTTCCAGAAGGTCACAAACCAGTGTAAACAAATATTTTTTTACATCTGTTTTACACATCTCTGTCATTTTATCAGATGTCCCCAGTAGCGGCCTTTCCCAATGAGTTCTGTATTTGCCTTACCACTAAAATGATTTTATTTTTTTAATAAATTTAGTCCTGTCCCTCACTCACTTCAGACTAAAATATTGAGGGTCCTCTCTTCATTGGCAGCCACTTCATACCCTTGATAATATTACCAGCTTCTCCCCATTTTCTCTAATTTCACCMATTCCTTCTTGAAATTAAGAGGACACAACTGCACATTGTGCTCAAGAGGATTTTGCATGAATTTTTTAATATCCCTAAAAAAAAAAAAAATATGGCCTACATTTTCTTCTAGGAGAAAAAAAAAAACACACCACAATGAAAGCCAACAAAAACCTTCACCACTTTCCAAAAGGTAATCTAACTTGACTACKGTTGTCATTGATAATTGGGACAAAAGAATCAGAATTCATATGAACCATATGAGAGAAGGTTGCTTTGGCTCGATTCCTTCYTTCCTTCCAATTTCTACTAGGCTCTACAGTCTGGGGAAAAGGACAATACCATTCTTAAAACAAAAAAAAGTAAGATTAATTTTTTTCATTAACAGAAGTAAAATTTGGCATAACTCCTCTAAAAGCATGCAAACTTGAGAAAATCCTAACACTGCCAGTTATTTCAGTTCTACCAAGAAGGTTCAAACCGAGATATTGCACACAAACTATTTTAAAATTTCAGAACAATAAAATCCTAAAATTTGGTCTTTTCAGAACTTTTCACTTTCTGATGTATGATGAAAATGCAGTTTTGTAATCCCTTACTTTTTCTACTGACAATGATATTTAAAAGAATCAATCTCATGCCTTATGCAGTAAACAGTATCTGAAGTAGTATTATCTACCACTACCACAAGTGTTCCCTTATAAAATTCTATAGCAAATAGCTTTCTGTGTTTATTATATGTCCTAAAAAGATAATCAAGAAGATTGCAGGGGGATAGAATCAACATTACTGAGCCAAAACAGGTAATAAAGCAGAAAGTCATTACACTGGTTGTTTGCCAACACAATCTCTTTTCATCAGGCAAGCATATACAGTAACATATCAGTTGTCTTTTTTTTTTTTTCTTCTTATTTCATGAAGGGAAAGGATTTTCCAATCAAAACTGTGTGCACAAAAAATTTTAAGGCCCATAGAACTTCACAGCTGCATTGAAGATTGCTCAGCAAGGACAATGGAAACAGCAACCAAAAAGTCCTGACTAACCTACAAAGATAAAAAACCCCTAAAATTACTTCACGGTTTTTCTTACCCTGAAAAGCATACTGAGATGTGGTTATGGTTTTTACTAATATGAACAAACTCAAAGGTCAAGATGAAATAATTGCCTTTAATATTGGTATTTCATGTAGCTGCACAAAAATTCTGTCTATGAAAGTGGTAGATAATATCCAATTTATGCCAAGTGAGTACTGTAATTCATTTAAAAAAACTGAAATTACTCACTGCTCTAAGTTAATCATATGCTGCAGACATTATAAATCTATTTATTTCTCATTCTTACAACTACTATAACTAAGTTTCATTTTTATGGTGCTTGAAATCACAAAACACAGAAGTTTATAGAATACTTTACAGGCACATGTTTTTGGGCATATTTCAAGTATTACTGTCCTGCAGGTGATAAAAGGCAGCAATCATCCCTCAACAGATGGGAAACCAAAAAAGATCAAGTGGCTTTTTCCTAATCATAGAGACAAAATTCTCCTCATTTATGACGTATCAAATCAGAGTGACTTCACTAGATCAAAGCAAATCACCTTAACATATCTGGGGTAATTTAATTTTTTTTACCACTTGCTATTAAATTCACAAACAATAGAACAGAACTGACCATAAAAGAGATTACATAAAAACTTAATATAGACAAAACAGCCATTAGAAAATTAAAATAAAACTTTTAAAAAAGATCACTTGGTCTTTTGCTTTGGCCAATCCGGTGGATTTTGGGGATTTTTTTGGGAAAGAAATGCTAAACCAGTAGTTCATGCATGCATAACTTCTGATGCCTTCCAATCCACTTGGGTTTGTGGTAATGAGACCCGTATTTAACAAAAACTCCTGGCTTTCACAGCTACAATATTACAGCAAAACAGATTCATTCAACAGCAGAAAAATGTAATGATAATACTGTTGGAGTTTTTTTGGTGTTTTTTTTGGTAGCATGAGTTCACCATGATCTATGAGGTAACTTTGACGTTTCCAGGTCACAGTTTGAAGAAATCAAGTGAAAAAAAAAACAGGTCAGACCCAAAGACTTGGCTGCAAACTTCATTGGTGCTTGAGATTTTTTGGTCTCTTCTCCCCAAATAAAAAAAAAAGAAATCAACAGAAAATAATATTCTATATCATTGCTGACTATGAATACACTTAAGCATAAAGCAGACCATATCCTTGAAGACTGCCATGAAGTTCACATTTCTTCAATAAATTTGTGATTTATTCATATTAATATAAACACRATTTAATTAAAGAGCAAATTGAATGTACTGTTGCCTTTTAAGTTCTCCATGCTATTCATGCTTATGCTCTGTGCCTGTCACTGCCACATTTATAAAAAATGAGACTGTCTGAAGAGTACCCAAGCCATAAGATGTCTGCTGTCACACAGATTTGTAACTCCTCCAGAGGTACTCCACAGTTCCACCCAAGAGTAAAGCACAAAACATCCAGCTGAGCCACCAAACTCAAGTAATTCATCCTCCTCTGGGTTTGAGCCCTTTATTTCCACTCAAAAAACCAACAACTTATTCTATGAACTTCTTCCACATCTTCATTCCCACCAGCTTCCATGCCATCCTTGTCTGCTCCACCACTCGGAATCACACCCTGAACTGCAGCACCAGCTGCCTGCCACAGGCTAACTTCAAAAAACAGATGTGCTGAATCATGTTGAATCATGGATGTAATTAGCCAGCAGCAAACACAGCCAACAACTACAATCTCTGCTAAAACTAAGGGCAGTATTTAATTTCTCTTAAATTTATGCTGGTTCACAAGGTAACCAAAATAAAACAAGGTATGAAGGGGAAAGGACTCAAATGGCTGAACTGCATAAACGTCACTCCCAGAGTCATTGGTAGATGAGACTAAAGAAAGAACAAAAATGAACAGAACTAAAGAATTTTTTTAGATTTGTTTTACAAGTAACAAAAAATGTCATCAGGAAAATTAGTCTCAGACAAATTCACTTTAACATAGCCTGAACATAATCAAAACAAGAACTGCCCTCAAAACTAAAAATGTCTGGATTATGGGCAACCAAGTATGATTCTTCCATTTAGTACTTCTGCTTGTTTACTGAATTTGTCTTTATGAACTGCAACCTGACCACAAGCACAAAATGAAAAGACCCTCAGAAAAATCTCACACACATATTAAAAAAAAAAAAAGATTACGTTGTATCCATGCAAGCAAAATCCACAAAACCAAAATACAACTAAAACCCCACAAACTTCAACTACGCACAGTCAGGAAATTCTACCTTCTCCATCTTTCAGCAAAATATAATTTATAGTTACTTCTCATTAAGGCAGATGCTACTAAAAGAAAAAAAAAAGGGGAGGGGGGGAAAGCCTGTCACTGTATGAAAATCTCCATTTCAGGAAGCTGGGACTCAATTCCCAGCACAAAGTCACATATAATTCAACACTAGATCAGCTTCTCAAAAGTAGTTTATAGCATTATGACTAAGGGGTAGTCGAATTGATTTTCAATTCGAGCCAGAAATCAAGTTAACCTCAACCTCCTGGCAGACAAGTACATTCTAGTAAAGTAGGAGAAAAATATCTAAAGGTTTCTGCCATTAACAGAAAGCCCAGTTGCTAACATAGCAAAAGAAAAAAAAAAATCACTGCAAAATAGAATCTTCCTTCCAAAGACGCTGCAAAAATCACATTTTCCAGGATGAGAGTGTCCTTTCCCCCATGATGAGGATCTAGCCATGATATATTTACCATTTTCACACATTATAATTTAATAGTAATAATAAACATCTATAATACTCTAACTTAGGTAAAGCACAAACAAGATGTTTACTCCTGTCTGTTCACAGTCCAACCACGTCCATCCTTGATGGGTCACATGAAAAGAACCACAACACATTCCTGAATTCCTGACTGCCACATTCCACACTGTGTGACTTGTCAGACAGTGCAGTGTCCTCAGCAGCATCACCAACAAGGCCACAAATGTGTCACACCCTAACTACAGTTCAGTGGCCCTGCTCAATTTTGCACTGGGACTCAGTAATCAAGCAATTAAAAGGATGAAAACCAAACCACACAAAGTATTAATGCTTTCCACACGTTCAATATGATTGTGGTAATACAGGTGTGGCTGTGGAACAAGCAAAATAAGTGAAAGCTAATAAATTAAAAGCATTTACTTGCAAAATACACCTAAACCAACACTTTTGATACAGCCTGTCCTAGGGAGCAAAAGATCTGGTACAAACTTTTTTCTCCTCTATCTCTACATCAGCAAGAACAGCACTGGCAATGAACAGGAGCTTCAATTAAAAGTCCAATTTGCTCAAGAAGCGTGATGGTCACACTGAAAAGGTTTAGGTATTTCTATGTTAAATTATATACACAGAATAAACAATCTTGAATTTCATAATGGCTAGACAGAGTATGAAAACCATTTGAAGGCCAGGCTATTCCAAATATTAAGGTTCAGAAAAATCCAAAAGTATTAGTGGGCTTTCCAATATATTATTAATATTCCTGTTATTTACCTAAGGGTTTTGCTTCTCTTGAGAAAATAAAAGTCAGACTGTGGCTGAATCACTTAACATCTCCCATGCTGGAAGGTTAAACCTCTGCTCAGAATCAGGGTTTTCACAATGAAAAAAAAAAAAAAAAGTCAGCTAGAAAGAGGACTTGGATTATCAGTAAAATATCTCTGCAGAATTAGCTGAACGTTTCAGGAAAAAACATGCTCTCAAAAGTTGAATTTCTGAACAGAAAAATAAAGCAGTCAAAGAGACTGAGATTAATACACCCTCTTCTTCAGGGAATCTACAACCACAGACCCTAACTCTAAAATAATTGCTGTCTATTGAAAAGCTTCTTAAGTTAAACAAATCCAGGAATGAATGTTATCTTTACTTATAAATAATCAACTGATTTTTATTATTATTATTTTACAGCAATTAAATCTTAAGAGAACGTCCATGAATGAACAAGAGCTCTATAAATGAACAATACACTGAGTGTAAATGTTTTAGTGTTTTGGGAAGGATTCAGTAACATTCTGGTTCTGAGTGGGAAAATTGTTTAATTATTGAGAAAACACAGTAAATCACCACTTCTTCTATATGTACTTATATAAATGTTTTCTTCAATGGTGTATTTTCTTCCTGAAATTAATATAAAAATCAAACAGATTATTAATTAATAGAAAAATCAAAGACAGTTTCTTGAAAGAACTGAACTGCAATATTGCCTACCAGCTAATAAATAAAGATATCTCCCAGCACAAAACAATATTTTTGACCTTTACCTATCTCTTGAGATTGATAAAAACACTATGAACACTCCATCTCTGTGTTCTTGGTAAGTATTAATTTATTAAAGTTTGAAGGAATCAGAGATAAATATAAACATCATTCATCACCTTAATACTACTCTCCTCACCCACAGTACCGACTCTAGAAATCCAACCACAGAATTTACCAATTTATCAAGAACCTCCCCCTGCCCCGCCCAGAAACCAACACACCAAAAAGCCTGGAATATGGAATTGATATGGAATTGAATCACATTAAAGACTCTATGTTAATTTTATGGTACATTTCAATGTTTGAAATATATTTCAACTTTTGGGATCTGATGCTTTTTATGATAGGGCTTACCACTTCATAAATGCATGGTAACGACTCAGAAAAATTGACATGTGCTCTCTAATTAGAGAAATAATCTTCTACCAGCCTATTTTTTTCTCTTGGGTAAGACTAAAAGACATAACCAGCATTCAGTTTATCAACATTATCTGAAGTTATTTGTTTGCTTATACAATATCTACAGCAAAATTACAAGGAAGCCAGTACTTGTGAGCATTTTAATTTCTTTTGTTTGTATGTAATTGCTGTTACATAGGCTGAAATCACACACACGCTGATTATATATGAGAAGATGTCTTATCTTTAAACCACAAATTATAGTGACAGTTACCAAAAATTGTATCCTAAAATTTAAGCACAGAACCATTAGTGAAGCCTCACTGGAATGGACAGATCAACAACAAACCTGATGGTTTATTTCCCATCAAYGTATTCAGTCAGGAACCTTGGCAAAAAATATCAACAGGAACAAGTACAAAAAAACCAAGATATATTCTGAAGCTCTACTCTACAAATTGAAGTTTGAACTGTTGTGAAAAGTTCTAAAGCATTTTTCTTCACTGTTGCCTAAAGATATCTTCTATTACAAACAACCTTGTTTTGAAACAAGAGGCAGGAATTCTTGGTCTTGCCTGGATTTTTTGTTTCCTTTTTTTTTTTCCCCATTATATCTACAGTGAGTATACAAAACTTGCTGCTCTCGTTTGCATACACACCTATTTCATTAAGTGCATCACCACCAGCACTGTACAATTTCTGTGCATTCCTCTGGGATTACACAAATTTGGAAAGTCTGTTTTACTGCTTTTGTTGACAGCACAACTCCAGGCAGAAGTACACAAACAGAGAACTGATTGTTTCTSTGTCATTTCTCCAGTCAGCTTCGCAGGAGATCTCCTTAACATTAATCCCTTAAAAGCTGCTTAGGCAAAAAAAAGCACTCCCCTCACCTCAGGCTGTTTTAGACAAACATAAATACMAACTCTAACTCTGTGGACTTCTCTACAAGCAGCCTGATTGTCATCCATTGAATCTCTTGCTGTGACAAGAAAATTTCAGTTCAACATTTTAAGTCAGGTCCTTTAAAACGCGGAGCTGATGTCTATTGTGAGCCACACAAGAACTGTTGTACCTTTTTAAATGGGTACTCTGGCGCTCAGCAGCAACATGGAAATGTGGCAGAAGCAGGAAGCCATCCCAGCCTCCCACCTCTACAACTCCTTTCTAGCTACGAGTGTCTGGTAACAGTTCCAACTACCTCATTTTCATCTCTGTGTGATACTGCCCGCAGGACTTTAAAACAGCAAGAGGAAGTTATAGACTTTTTCATCAAAAAAAGYATTTTTATCAAAATTGGTTTGGTTCAAGTACAGTTTGAAAACATTTTCTAAGTTTCAAACAACTAGCATTTTTTTCATTTTGCTCAAACTTTACATTTTTGTTTTTCTGTTTGAATTTTCATGTATTTCGATCTATAATCGTTCCATTTTTTTCAAAATCAAATGGGAATGATTCAACATCAGCAAGGCAAAAAGACTTCAATACACCCAAAACTAAATTACTGGTATATTATTTCCGTGGTGAACAAAACTTTTGCCCTGAATTTGAGTGACAATTAAAACGCAGGATTTCCTATGGAACGGATATTTTCCAACTCRTTTTGTCAGAAAAAAACAAGGAGAAAATAACGAGTTACTTCTCTGCCCTCTTAAATCCCAGTCCTTCATTCCTATCACCTAAATGCCATTTTTTACTGCGTTCTCTAGGTTCTCTGAGACCCCCAAAAAGCATCCACATTTTACAAACTGCTTTTGTGCCTGTGGCAACACTCTTCTGACACTCCTGCAGCTGAAGTGCCCCATCATAACCCTTTGCTTCCCCATCCTTAGTTAATTATGTTAGACAATTTTTTATGAAAGTCATGYAAAACCATTTTGGCTACAGCTGAAAGATTTCATGGTAAAGGATCCAAAGAGAGTGAAACATCACCAAAAAAAACAAACAAAAAAAAGGGAAAACAACAACCACAAGCAAAACAAACAACCCCTGAAAGAAACAACCTAGACCAAACAAACAAAACCAGAAAATACAAGCCCCAAAACACTAACAAAATAAAACACCACAAGATAAAACAGAGTATATTAAAGCTATAGCATGAAAGTTGACACTTCCACGTGTAAACACATCATTTTATTTACAGGTATCATACCAGGCAGCAACAAGCATTTCTCCTGCTCTTCCTTTGGAGAGCACGAGAAACACCAACTTACATTAAAGGGTGCCAAACACACACACAACAACTAAACCCTAAATAATGTATACTCCAGGATCTCCCTCAGCTCTTGGAAGGACASATGGTTCAGTTGTCACAGCTACATAAAACAGCATCTCTGCTCAAGGTAGGCAAAGGAGTGGCCGTGGGCTCAAGGAGCAAACAAATCCCTTTGCAGGGGAACAGCGGCACTATCACACGCTGATAGGCAGCGGAGGGCTAATGCAGAGCCACACTGTCAACATGCAGCACGGCTTGGCTTCTTTCCCAGCTCTACCTGAAATGACCTTGTGCAAGCTGTCAGCCGAGCCTGCTCCACCAGACATCCCCAGGCAGGGAACCCTGAGGTACAGCCAGGATTGCCAACAGCAGTCCGGGGAAGAGCGGCGGCTGCACCGCACAACCTCGAGGTGCAACCCGCACTGCATTCCCCAGCAGCACASCAGGGAAAGGGCTTGGGGCTCCCCAAACACACACTAACAGTGGAGTGGTTTTAGGTCTTTGTGGCTTGAAGTTATTTTGGGATGTTATGATTATTTTGATAATGCTTGTGTGACCCTTCTGAGTTCAGAACCATAGTGCATGAAGACGGCAGCGCTGAACCCACAACAGATCTCATTTCAGAAGAAGTTTAATACTTACTCTTGCTATAAACTTACTCTAAGTAAGGTCATTACTTACTCTTACTATAATCAGCAGTGCACTCTTCAATCACACTGAGGACCCTTAATTTGTTYTATGCACATTCACAACTGATGCAAGCTATCTTTATAATTAAAAGTCCAGAAGGGACCACCAGATCTGCCCACTAGGAACTCCTGCAGATGACAGGAAATAGTTTCATATAAAGAACGTCAATCCAGGGCAAAATGAKGGAAGGAACAACAATTTAAAAAAAAAAGGTATTTGGCTAATTATACCTTTATCACAAAGTAGAGCAATGCTCCATCATGCACCTCTCCCCTCACTCTGAGGGTTTAACAACCACATGGCAGTCCATCCATTTTTCTCTTGCTCATTCTGCTTCCTTCTCTTTTCCCACCCTACTTTTGACCTACCTAAAGGTCAAAATTTCATTTAATTGGCTTTTAACTTGCTTTAGCTGATGCTGTGTAACCTGCTACCGACCACTTCCATTTTCTGCTTGTGCAGTGGACAGAAAACCTGATACTTCATATTTAACTAATTAACAGCTAGACCCACCCTGGGGTGCCAGGCAAGAAAAGGCCATCCCAAGCCCGAACAGCTCTGAGTGCTGGCACTCCACAGCCCTGGCTCTACAAGTCATTGTGTCTTGAAGGTCTGAGCTCTGAAAAGCAAGCCTACCAYTCACCCTTCAACAGGAGAAAAACCTTTACACCTCTTCACCTGTGCTTAAAAACACCATCTGCTGTCTGATCTCAGCATGCACYGCCTCTTTTCGTCCCTCCTTTTAAGGCACTGACAGCACAGAAATGTACACCTTCCGTTTTCTGTATGAGGGATTTTCTTTCCCAGTATCCTGAGGCCACCTCTAGTAAAAAAATTGGTATTTATAAGCATTAAATGAAGAAAGGGCATATAGTGTCCAAGAAAGGAGCTTGCTGTTAGCAGATACTTGGTCTGACACTTTGGTCAAGTCACTTAATCTCCCCCTTGTCTCAAAATAGGGGAATATTTTGGTAAGTGTTTATAAACAATTTTAGACTCTCAGCAAGCCTAAAAAAAAAAATAAGTCACATGGCTTTATCATTGAAAGAATGGATGTTGATAAATGACCGTCATATTCAAAATTAAAACAGATCTGATAATGAAASCACAGTGTTGCTTAACTAATCTCATTTTCTCTGGTCTGAAATAACTACACCAAAAAGGCAACGAGTAAGAAGAAACAGCTGCAACACAACATTCCTTTTACATGTGCTTGTGTTATTTACTTAATATTGAGTTTATGGGGGGAGGGAAGGGATCTGTTTGAGAACACTGCTCTCCAGACAAAAAGAAAAAGTAATAAAGATGGTGAGAAAGGAAGGGACCTGCCCTCAGCGTTTGTTGCCCCAAATCCAAAAACTACCACTGCAAATTCCTGCAAAGCACGGAATGTGCAAGAGATGACTTGGAAAAGGTTGGTTTAGGTTATCAGACTGGAGCCATGCACYCAGGGGAGCTCGAGGCAAACTCAAAGTCTGCTTCTTCTGACCKGAACACTTCATGCTGGCAAATTACATCACCATCTCTACTAACACACACATATTGATGGATATCAAATGAATTTAAAGGAAAAATGTGCTAAGCCTTAAATGAAAGAAAGAGGCATTCTATTTCTTCTTTCCCCTAGAACTCTACCCCACTTTTAAAATATAAMGGGATGGGGGGAAAAAACCCCAAAATTAGGAGGCACGTTCCTCTCCCTCCAGTAGTCTATGAATGATTTACAAATATGAGCTAAGAAACAGTTTCCTCCTATTTTATTATAAACTTATACCCAAGGTTTCTTAATCTGAGTCCATGAATTTGGTACAGATGTTCCATAAAGTGTGTGCTGAACGAGAAAACCGTGCTGCTCGTTTTTTTCAGCACATCAAAACTAAATTCTGTTTTCAACTCCTTACTTGGAACAAAGGAAAGTTTTCCAATCATTAGGTCACTACCAAAACARTGCACAGCAAGGAAAATATACCGGTCCATGGTGTAACAGCAAATACACAGAACCAGGACTTGACACCAGGTCTGCTAAACTCCTGCTACAGTCTTGGCTTTCCCCCTCCTATTTTTACTTTAATATCTGACCCTATAAAAAGAAAGAAATGATTTCCCAATATGACTGTCTTGCAGATGAACTAATTAATGTTGACAAAACCCTCTCCATGGATATAAAGTAACAGAATTTAATTAAGCATATATTCAAAATCCTTCACATGTTTATTCACACATTTACTGCAGTGCTTCTAGGGTCTTTTGCAGCTTCTGAAAACTTAAACACTGAAAGACTAAGTATTTCAAAGTGAAAACTTGTGAGATTGATAATATTTAAAAATTAAAAGCATTATATGAGTATTTGCTAGGTTAAACAGAGTAATAGTTCTCAAAAATGACTAATTTTAGTCAGCTTCTACAACACTCATGTTAAARAATTCAGTTGATTACTTCATTATTGAAACAGAAAAATAAAACCTCAGAATGTACTAAATTTTGAAAGCTGAAAAAATAAAAATAAAGGCTGGGAAGGGATAGAAGCAAGGACAGTCTAACTCTGCTGGGAAATTACTTGAAAACTTTTCAGCAGGATAAAGAGACAGCAGAGTGTTTCTATCTCTTTATTTCTCCTTGCTCATTGTAATGTCTAGTTTGGCCAGAAGAGATAATCTAGGGCTTGCAGAATACACAGAATTGGAAAAATGTAGTATAATTCAAACTAAAAAAACACCAAACCAATCAAACAGAAAACAACAAGCAAAAACATCCAACCCTCCCCAAAAAAGCCAACAACGGCAACAAACCCACAACACACCATCATCCAAAACCAAGCAAGCCACAAAAATATTCTAAATGGAGTTTTCCTTAGACTTGCGTTCTTTAGAATGAGCTTCAGATTTTCTTACTCAAAAATGCCAAAGCTATTTTCCACTTATTGAATCAAAGTTGTCCACACAACACACAGGAATCCTTTCAGAGCCTAAAAGTGGTGTTTGAGTCCACTGTGGAAAGATAATTTATCTTGCAGATCTCGCCAAAAATAAGTAAAAAATAAATCAATTAAAAATTAGTGAAAGAAATACACTAGACTTCCGCCTATTTTCAGGAAATAGAAAAAAGTCAGACTGATTTCAGGGTTCTAGTACCCTAATTTATGGAGTAAAAACCTCAAAATGTCTTTAGCACAGAAAATACARTGTAGCTGACCAATTCAGGATTCATACTGAGCACTGGATAGATCTTAGCAGCCACTATCACACATCTCACACAGTAATAAAAAATCTTCATCAGTCACCAAAGTGAGGGAGAAATATTCTTATACGTGTTCACATTTGAGGGCATTTTACAATAACAAGTAGTCCCTGAATGAAGCAATTTGCATACAWTTACTCAGGCAGACATTATGGCCAACCATTACCAACAGAAGCAGCTGATGATTTCTTCTCCCAATTAATTTTTATTACAAATTCTCACGGGATTAGAAAATTCAGCATTCACAAAAGCTTCTAAACTGGAGACAGAATTTCCATTTCATCTCTGTTTAGAGCTGGTCTTCACTACAATTTTGTTGTACTTTCCTCCTCGGCTACCTTCAGACTTAATTTGATCACCATAAATCACATTGTGCTGGGGTAGACTGAATCAATGAAAACCCTCCCCAGCACTCTGCTACTTTCTTCCCTCTCCTCTCCTTTTTTAAAGATAATAACCTTTAAACATTCCCTACATCTCACAGCAGACCACATCTGATGCTTTTCAGGTAAATACAAGCAGGTTCAAGCCGGGTGTTAAAAGACCAAACCTTTTAATTRTTGAATATACTCTAAAAGTTTGTTGTGTTTTGTTTTTTTGTTTTTTTGTTTTGTTTTGTTATTGTTTTTTGTTTGGTTTTTTTGTTTGTTTGTTTTTTGTTTTTTGTGTGGGTTTTTTTGGTTTTTTTGGTTTTTTTTTTAGACTGGGTCTTCCCCTATCTCTTCAATCTGGGGCATTACCCTTGCACTAACTTCCTTCTCATGAGCCACAGCTCATTAGAGAAGCAAGAACTAAACTTGTGCCTTTCAAAGGGGAAAAAAAAGGGAAAAAAAGGAAAACCACCACCAAATAAAACCCCCTCACACTTCAAAAAAGCACTAGCAAAATGGCACTCCCAAAATAAGACAAAAATCAAAACTCAAAAATAACCTAATCAAAAACCAAACTAATTTACCCAGGCTTTTTGTTGTTTTTTTTGGGTGTGGTTTTTTTTTTTTAATAGTTTCTGCTGAAATAAAGCCTCTGTGRTAACTATTACCTTGGATGTCAGCATAATGCCTATATCATGTTTTATACAAGGTTTGGTTTTTTTAAGTAATCTGGATGCATTCCCCACACTCTGATCTCACTGGCAAATTCCACCTCGCACATCATGGACAATGAAAATCCAACTAAGAATTAGGAACCTGAAACACTCTGGGAGTGCTCACAGTGTTAGGCAGAAAAACTGATTTATATTCAGTTTGGATGTAGAAATTCTTTCATTATAATGTCCATCTTTGCTGGATATTGCCTGTGGAGTTCATTGCAGAAAAGAGCAACTTAAAAGTTAGCACAGGACTAAAAATCAGAATTCATATATATTCTTTATGAAACATAGTTATAGCTCCAAGAATCTGAAAACTGTTTCCATTTTCTCTAGACCAAGAAGAAATTTAAAGCCTGTTCACCTGGACATACAGTGTAAAGCCACTTAACAAGATGATTTTTGTGAGGTATATCATAGATGTGTAACACTGGATTTCTTTGAATTCTCAAAAGTAAAGCAATGCTTATAAAAACCTGCTTGACAGATAGATGTTCCTGAAGTACTGAAGGTTCTTTGTGTGATTTATATGTAACTAAATACTATCATCTTGAGGCCTGTACAAAGTCACCCAGAAAATCTCATTTCTCTGGAGAAGTCMCTGTCCTGCACCAGGCAGGAACATTTGTGGGAGGCTGAGAACCAAGGAAGCCACACACAGTTGACTCATTTAGAACTTCAGCAGAGGCATGACAGAAGATACAATTTACCAGACTTTCAGAAAAGCAGCTCTCTCCTAAGAAGATGGCAATGAGGTCCTAGATCACTTTTCTGGTCATTTCTAACACGCCAGCTTT
Organism: Mixornis gularis; assembly: GCA_003546035.1. Taxonomy (NCBI): domain Eukaryota; kingdom Metazoa; phylum Chordata; class Aves; order Passeriformes; family Timaliidae; genus Mixornis; species Mixornis gularis. Next base: position 730,926 of record QVAJ01000013.1, read on the forward strand.
TAAGATATTTCTCCAAGACAAAAAGCAGATAGCCATTTAATTTTTATGCCTGCCTTGCTCCCAGTGCTCTCAGGCAATCTCATCATAACTGCACTGAGCTTAGTGTTCCTTTTATTTTTTTTTCCCTTCAAGCACTTCACTTTACTTTCATTTTAAGAGGCATTTCTTTCAGAAGAGCTGCCTGCTGAAGCAGCATCTGTTTTGAAGCACAAACAGCAGCTGACAACCCTACCAAAACACGGCCTACATGGCYTGTACTTGCTTTGCCTTTTGTTACAACAAGCCTCACAATTGTTTTTAAAGACAGCTCAATGGCAATATGGACATGAGAAACRGGTCTCTGAATAAGAGACAAGAGTATATGTAATATAATGTGCTGAGAGTTGCTTTGGAGCAAAACCCAGTAATTTAGGAGGAAGACTATGCATCAAGACTAACATCTTCAAGCATGCTTTCTCTGTAATACTTTAATTCCCATRTAAAACCAACCAGAAATTCAGGACWGRGCACARAAGTTATAGTGAGTATTTGGATTAAAAGAAACAACAGGCCTGAGCTGAAGACCTCCTGTAACACATATACCAGATAAAAACACGAGTAGCCCTCACAAAACCATCAAAATATCTCAGTCACTTCTGAATCAGAATTGTCTTTCAAATGGGCTTCTCAGCAGGACTCATTCTGCACCTGGTTATCATGTAATCACATCCAGTTTCACACAAGACAATTCTGACCTGAAAACCCCATGACAAAGGCAATGCCCCCAGATAAACCACCTGCCTTCCATGGGGCAATAAAGACACACCAATGCTGTGCTGACAYGATGTGAGCAGCTTCCACACAGGACTTCTGCTCCATGGGAATGGTCCACAAACAATGCTCCACAATCAATGGTCTGGGTGCATCCAAACTGATCTGAAAGCAAGCCAATACAAAAGGCAACCAAACAGTGCAAAAAAAAAAAAAAATAAACTTATAAAGTAGGTTTCACAAAGGCAGCACTACCCAGCAGTTTTGTGTCCTAACCACCTCATTTAAAGCACAGTGGAGAGACAGGTCAAAGGAAAAAAAATAAAACAGCTGACTATGCAAAAGTGTCAGGACTTTGCAGACAAACACGCTTTGTTGGCTAATAATACACACACTTCATACTCCAGAGAGAATTGCTACCTATGCAGAATCCTTGAAACTCAAGATCAGCCTAGGAGAAACCCAGACAGTATCAGCAACAGCACATGCACAAATCCAAAGGTCACATCATGCCATTAAACTGTGAAAAACACATGTGGAAAGGGGATCTGCAAAATCAAACAATGCTGAATTTGTGCATGCCAGAGACCTCTCACCTCTCAAGGAATCCAAGCTAAAGAAACCAAAGAAAAGTAATGCAGTCACAGCACGTGAGCCYAAAAACCCTGCCAAAAAAATATTTAAAAACACACCAAAAATTTCAAATTCTCACTAATCGTATTAGCATAGCCATTAGATGCTGTCAGTGGGTAATTAAATATATTTGGAGTTTTTTGCAGCCTTAAGTGCAAAGCACGGGCGTTTATCCAGGTAACCAAATGTTCACAGGAGGAGGCATCAGCTTTTTCACAGAAATATCTTTCAGTAAAACTGYTTCATGCAGCCAATTAGCAGCAACCATTCTCTCTCACCACTTGTATACTTTGCCATGAGTCCTTGAATTTTCTGCCATCTTCTAGAGGAATAAAAAGCTACTTGGGTAGGTGACTTGCCTAAAAAAAAAAAAGCTGTTTAGATGAGGAGAAAAGAACCCAAACAGTGAATACAGCATTTCCCATGTTCACAAATGACACCTCATTTCTTAAAACTAAACAAGATTAACATACAAAAAAAAAAGCACAGTCATCATGTTATTTTTCTACAGTTTTTTAAGCTGTTGTAAATCAACTATGAAAAGCATTAAAACAGTGTTCCTGTTCATTGCAAAACCCCACATCTACTGTTCTTGAGGAAAAAGATTAGATCTCCTTTCTATATGCACATAATGTCTCCTGGAACTTCAGCTTTGTTTAAATGTGCAACTTTCTTTTCTCTAAAAACATTTTGTGGTTGACTAACAGAGGCTGTTTTTATTGTGGTCAATCAGAACACAGTCTTACTACAATGTTATGATCAGCATTTTGGTGTTATCTAGAGCTTAATGTCTTGCATGATTGCTTTAAACTCTCACTGAAGTATCCATTTCAGGTGCATCAGTGTTTCTGCTTCCTAGCAGATCTGACCAAAGAAAGTTAGTTTGAAGCTCTTAACACCATACTATAAACTGAAAATGTTTTACATAAAGAGAATGATTTATCCACACACCAAACTTGATTGGAAATATTTACCCAGTCAATGGCACTCACCTAGAAGGATAAGAATGATGCCAGGAACTTGAAATACAGAAGTMCTGCCAAACTTCAGCAAATTACTACAAAAAACCAAGACTCAACAGAATCATTGCTGAAAAGCTCTTCGTTTTTGCCTTTGACTGCAAAATGCCCCAGCTCATTATGGAATTTTTTACTTATTTCAACGTGAGACAAGAAAGTTACTGATAGGCTGCAAAGTGTTCTCAGTAATACCAATAAGAGCAAAGGAATATTTAAAATAGACATTCTCTGACTAAAAAAAACTATCATCAAAATAATAACTTAAATTTAATGCTACTTTACCTCTAAAATATGAAAGAAAAAGACTTCTGAAAAAGAAACAAGAGTACAAAGAAGTCTAGGAAAATGTAATTGGGTTCATGGTATCAGAAAGGATTTGCTGAAAAACAGCCATGTATAAAAAGTAAAAGAGCCTACAGTGAAACAGAAGAGACTAAGAAAAGAAAGAATATTCCACTTGTAGTTTGTAGTGGGACTTAATAGAGATTTTGATTCTATGTATTGATCTAGTGTGGGCATAAAGTCCTACACTTCTGCTCTAAAATAAGTTTTGCCTGTAGAAGCCTTGGACTTGTTCACTTTCTATTTTGATGYAAAAGCACAGAAAACAAAATTGGTATTTGTCATCGGCTCTCAGTGAGAGTCTTCCATTTTGAAGCGTGCCTTTTGGTATGCAGAAAACCTGCAATTACGGATCCTTAGATTGCAGCAAAAAGACAGCTTAAGGAAAAAGTGACCATATTAACACTCTGCGAGCAGTCCTGAGTGAAAAACAGTTCCATAGGGACATTGTTTGTCATCTTAAGTCAACTACAATGACATTGTTACTTACAAATATACTGTCACTGAGGTAAAAAAGAAAACTAAGCAAGCCTGAGGTTTTTTGGGGCATGTCAGCATCTTTGTGCATGCCCTTCTGTTTTTAGAGGTAACTCATGGCTCATRATGTTGTTCCCAACCCCTGACTTAGAAAAACAGTGTTAATTAGAATAGAAAAGAGTACTTTAGCTGGAAGGGACCTCCTAGTCCAACTGCCTGACCACTAAATGATGACTAAGGTAGTGCTTCATCATCATTGCAACACAAAGTTATAARGTTATCAAAAAGTTACAGTCAAATCAATTTCAAGTCTAATCAGCAAGTCATTGCAAATATCCAATTTTCGGCGAGAAAGAATTTAACCACAGATGAGTTTGGTGTTTTATAGTTATTTGGAGATTGACTTKATCAATTCTGAAACTGTCCACTTCATTTTCTCTTTCTAAAGTAAAATCTCTTATGCAAGTGGTCTGTAACATGGCTTTTTACCATGCCTTCATGAAAGATACTTAAATATTAATACCATCCAAACTCTAATGTTCCTGATTTGTTTTTTTTTTCCACAAGAATCATTAACAGCAAATGATGCTGCTGAGAAAAAAACAACGTAATTAAAAGAAAATGCAGACTGATATAAAAAGCATTACCACAATGTGACAGCGATATAGGTTACTCTGTCACACAAAACTGAGATGAAGAAAAAAGTTATTAATAATCACAATTCAGAGCACATCAAATATATATTCATTTGCACACTATAACAATATTTGTTATAGCTGTTCAAGAGCCCTAGTATTGAAAAGTAACAGAAAAAAAATAACAACAAAAAAAAGCAACAAAAACCCAAACCACAGCACAAACAAACAAACAAACAAAAAAGAGAAGAGAACTTTGAGCAAAACTGAACTGCAAATACACCTGTACCAGAGAACCACCCTGCCTAAGCTAGCTGAGGTCAGATGAGACAGCACCAAAGAGAGCCCAGCTGATAAACACAAGCATTTCACCACAAACCTCTTCACCACAGGCCTTGCATCTCTTAAAATTTACTTTTCCTAGGAGGTGTTTTTCCTTCCCACGTCTTGGCAAACTGACAGTGTCTCGGTGAGTTTTTACCCACAATACACAGAATTATGGCATTGGAAAAGGCCTTGARGATGCAGCCCAACCATCAACCCTGCACTGCCAAGTCCAGCACCACACCCAAGGTGGATATCTCAATGCCACAATTAATAATAACAAGGAAATCTGCATTTCCTTTGTATCTGCTCTTAGACAGAAGTGAGGTCATGGTGAGACACCTTAGTTTCAAGCACTGTTTGGATATTACTCCATAACCAGTAGTTTGGAACTTCCAAGTATTTTACTTCTTGCAATAAKTCAGAAGAATAAAAGGTATTTTGATTACTTTCCTCTTCATGTCTCCCTCCACCCTTTCTTTAGTTTCCTGCTGTCTCATAAATTGAATTAAAAAATTATTAGCAACTCCAAATTCTATCATCCTGGCTGAAGTCCCCTTGGATTAAGTTCAGCACAAGTACCAGCCTTCAGCAACCAATTTCCTTGGCAGTCTGAGGCTTAGATTCCCCTGGCACTTACTGATRTTAATCATGATGGCTGATCTTTTTGAACTCTTCTGTTAACTATCCCTCACTAAAAAAAAAGCCTCTTCCATCTCCCTGAGATTTTATAGATTAGGCTGGTTGATCACACCAATCAATTACCCTATTAAAACATTTCTCAAAACTTTAGCCTGTAGATATAGACAGCTGGTGTTCTTCCCCTCCTAGGCACACAATTAAACACAAAGCTCAAACCTAAATTTCAAATTAGATCAGATACATTGATGGAAGGAGCATCAGGTTTCTCTAACGTGTATCTGAAGATTTAAGGACTTCTGAATTTTAGAGCAAGTAACAGACCACTATGCATCTAGGAAAGTCCATAACCCAAAAAGCAACGTGGATAAAAACACTGGCATTACTCAGAACCTAAATTATTTGGTTTTTGGCTTTCTGTACAGAAACCAAACCAGTGCTAGAGACTGCATATACAGATTTGCAGRATATTACTACTGTTGCTATATAAAAAGCAATTAATCATTCATACTTGATATCAACAGATGTATTTTCCAGTTTACCCACAAACACAGTGATAGTTTCATTTGCCAAATTTTAGGGGAATAACCACCTACTACCTCCATGAGGACTGCTTTGTGGTTGATAGTTCACCCCACAGATATACCCTGCAAAGTTACTAAACAAAAACACCCTCTCCTTTCTGATGAGGAAGACAACTTTAAATGGTGAAAACAGACTTTAATACTCTTTTTAGCAACAGTAAAACTGGATCATATTTTTTTCCCCCTGKGTATTATTATCCGAGCTGACAGAAAACTATAAAAGTGTTAACAAGTGCTCCATTGAAATAAAAATTAACTTGGTCAGTTCTGTTAGTGGTGAAATATTATTCAAATCTAATAGAGTTTTGTTAGCACRGTATGAGGTAGAACTGTATTATAGAATATAGCAGGCTATCTTTCAAGGTTTTTTTGGTTTAACAGCCATTCTTGAGTTAGAAGGAAAAATAGCCGAGTATATACTCATTTTCAATGAAAGCAAACTTATCTGATAATAAATGACCCATTAGTTTGCTCATAATTCTGTCAGAGTTATTACAGTTTTCAGGTTCTGAATGACTGTAATTTACTATAATTGGTTTGCAGGACAAGAGATAAATTTGACTTGCTCAATTGCAGATTCACTAAAATAATTTTGAACATTGAAATTATTTCAGAGCATAACAGTCATGACAAAAACGTAACAAAACCAAAGAGTTTTAATAGAAGAAAYGTTGCAGTTTGATTTTTAAAAGGAGATTGACTAACGAAAATTACCAGCCTGCCTCAAAGTTGATTCCTGGTGTTGYATAAATTTTGTTTTGCACAAAAATCTTCCCAGAATCAATCTTTACACGGATGTTTAGAAGGAAGAGGTGGCTGAGAAGAGATGCAACCTCACAGTTCAACACATACTACATGGATATGAGGCTCTGCTGAACATTTAACCTCTCCCAGATACTTGGATACTAAATGTTAGTACAAGACAGGGGAGGCAGAAAGCTGAAGTTTGCATGGAAGCTTAAAATCTTTTTTTAGTCCTGTTAGACTACAACATTTATCTGATTCTGTAACAGTTCAGAGGCCTTACAAACGTTGAAATTGGAAATACTTTTATGAATTGTTGGTCCTAATGGAAACTATGAAATGGAAAGCAAYGTGACAACAATGGTGGTGCAGAGATTAAGAATAGCTTTAGAAATCTTTTCTTAAATTTCATCTTGCAACTCKAGGAAAAAAAACCTCAATACCAAAAAACAAACCACTAGCATCTACACTGATATTTAAAGTGCAAAATGTGGTAACATTCTTATTGCCTTGACCTCCCTTCTGTTTACTTGCTACTCCAAAAGGAGAAGCAGTATAGTGTCTATGTTTACCTTCTTTTCAGAATCACAAAGCACTTCCGTCGCATATTTTGTGCTCTAATTTCTCTTAAAACATCACAAATCAAAATGCTATCGTGCATTTAAGCACAGCAGTAATTTTCTCACAAAAAATACTGATTGTTACAGACTTCACTGGTTTTTGGATGCTCACTCCTGTGGAGGGGCTCTGAGAAACACATGCTGATCTCAGAAACMTTTAGCCAAGGAAGGCAAATGTACTCAGTGGCAAATTCATTCTTTCACAAGTGGTAAAGCAACCAGTGGTTAAACTAAGTTCCAGATCAAAAATTACACTCTTCTTTCCCATCTGCTACTGTGGTCAAGTAAAACTCTAAAGATCCAGTCTTACCACATCAGGATCTGGCTCACAGTGGATAAGGCTTAGATCAGAATCCACAGTGATATCCTGAAAGGGACGTGTGAAAGAAAAAGAAATGGCAAATATATTTTTTATAATGGTTGATTTCAGCTGGAGCTAAAAGGCATTGGTARGCCTTAAATCTCATTTTCCCCTACTCAAAATCAGAACCAGCCAAAGATGCATCTTAAATGAGAGTTTGTTCTTCCAACAGCTGAGCTGGAAACATATTTCAGATTAACAAAGTACCAAACTATTTCTGTAGAAGAAATAACTATGACCCTACAGCCTGAAAAAAAAACATGACAAACCAAAGATGTCCACCATATGGTTCTAAGTTTAAGAATAAATAAACTTGCTTTCTCCCCATGAAGATCAAGGATTTGGMAAAGCAGCACACCTTCAGATGAGGCATCCTTTGACAGCTACAAAATGCAAAGTGCTTCTTCCCTGAGAGGGCCTTGCAGAAAAACTAAAATCCAGAACCCAATATACATGTGTGACTGAGGAAAATTACACATATCCTGTTCCATCTCACCAGGAACTGCATCAGACAGTCCTGTGCTGTGGGAAATAGTGAAGGTAAGAGTGCTGGCTTATGAGAATGGAGATGTTTGAAAACTCCTGTTGGAAATGCTCGTGCAGGCACAGGACTGCTGATGCCCTGAGCCACCAGCTTCACAGGGGACCTGCAGATACACAGCATAGTTATTGTGGCCAGGGCTTCCAGTCACTTGAACTGAAGTGGACTAACTGTGCTAAAAAAAAAGCTAAGTTACAAGCAATCCTTGAGGATTCTCTTGTACAGACAATTTTTTCAGCAAAGGCACAAAGTTTGAGCACAGCCACGTTTGCTATGCATATATTTGATGGGGAGTGCAAACACATTCCTGTTTCTGGGGAGAAAATAGGGCAATCCTAGCAAAAGTACAGCTCCTTCCTTAAAATAAGCTCAGTTTCACAAAATACCACAGCCCCTTCCTTTATTCCATTCATTTTTTCTCAAACTTCAACAAAGAGCAAGCTAACACCAACTCTGTTGAAATCAGTTTGTCAATACACAATGGTATTATCACTTTGAAATACAGCCAGTGATTCAGAAGGCAATTTGAGAAAAGCAAAAAAAAAAATCATTAATGACAAAAAATAAACCTAAAACAAGGTAAAAGGTTAGCTTTGATTTTTTTCACACTTCGAAATATCATGTTGTAAGTGCTCTTCATTTAATTAGAAGAAAAGTGCATAGAACTGGTTAACAACTCAACTAAAGGTCATCCTCGAGAATTCTAAGCCCCTTAATAACTGAGCAATTGGAGTCCATGTAAATATTTTAAAATTCACATTCTGTTGTATTGCTTTTATTCTTCATGTGCTATTGTCTATCTGGTAATAACRTAGGACCAATGATTCTAAAAAAAGTTCCAACTTTGTTAAAAATAGTTGAGAATTTTATATAGAGAAAATAATTTTTAAAAAATTGCAAGCAAAAATTCCCCAGTTTTTCACCTGCAAGAGGGGAGTTTATTTACTTCTTCTCTAAATTATATCAAAAAAGAAAAGTATACAGTACCATAAAGAAATAAAGTAGTATACATTCTGTTAATGTTCCTTTTACAATAATGGCATACCATCAAGCCTAACTACCCACAGTCAAAAATTTTACTTTTTCAGCTCAAATTTAGAGAAAACATTCTTAAAAAGGCTTACACCTACATATGTTACATATAACACATTAAAAGAAGGCTATTAAAATTAGAAGACTATTACACAGGAAAACCTTGAAAGTTCAGACCATAAAGCAGATGAAATACTACCTTAAATTCTCCACATCCTCAAATGCATTCCTATAAATTATTTACTGAAAAATAACTTTCTCTGAATTAAGCACTTGCGTTTATCCATCTTCATCAACGTATCTCAGCACTCTAGAAACATTTCATTTCTTTTTACCAAAAAATACCCATTAGGTAAAGGTACATGTTGCTGTAACTTTCTTCAAAGACTTAAAAATAAGGGAAAATAAAACATCACAGTGAACACTGGAGAAGATGCTTACAGYGGCCCATTAAAATTCCTCTAACCTCACAACCACCAACTACCCCTCACATACAAACACTGCAGAGAACTTACTTTCTGTGTTCATAGCAAACCTCATCCTGGATTTAACTTTTTTTARAGTTATGAACACTCAGCATGCATTGGTACAAATGTTGCTATAATTTCTAACAATGTTTGGTGATTAAAAAATCTGCCAGAGAAAAGGCTTTTCTGAAGGTCATTTCAGGGAGATTTAACAACTGCTTGGTTAGTTACAAGGCATCTTTCCACACATGGTTTAAAAAAATAATTCACAAAAAGTGAGAAAGAAAAAAAAMCCAAAACCGACTGACTTGTTTAAATGCAGCATCATTTCACAACATGGTGAAGTTKACAGTCCACTCTTATTTTACAATCCTTCTCATGCTGGGATATCAGCCAAGTCACAGCTCGATTCAATTCAGGCAATATCAGATATGGGYGGTGAGGAAGGGAATTATGTTTCCCCTTGGCATAATATAACTTCAGGCCAGGGTAACAAGTGTCCCACAGCCAGAAARGCCCAGAGGGACTGGATCCACGCTGAAGAACCCAGGCTCAAGACCACCAGTGTTTTGGATCTAGGGACAAAACCAAGGAATAGTTCTGGCTAGCCTCGTGCACATCTAAACCTCACATTTTGGCAGAAAAGCACAACTACTACAAAATGYCAAAGGGATACCAAAAAATCCATTTTGAGTACATAAATACAGATTTTTTTTTTAATGGAAATGCATACCTAAGTTCATACATAAGTCTGCTGTCACTGACAAGAAGAGTCATTCTTTCCCTCATTTAGCTTTCACGCTCTTGGAGATATTTCCCAAGGAGTACAAAGGCACCAAATACCTTTTATTATTGAGTAAACTGGGTAGTGAACAAGTGTGCCTTCTCATTTCCTTCCACTGCATTTATATGAAAGCACAGCTCAAGGACAGTGAGACAAACCAGCCTGGTACCAGATGGGGTACTCTCTCAGACTTTCCCCAAAACTGATAGGAGGAAAGAAAAAAAAAAAAAAGTCACACAACTCTGGTTTAGGAATCTCTKAAATCCTCTTCCCTCTTGAAGTAGGACATGGCTTCATCAGCATCCCACAAGTTTAAGATTGTAATCCCTGGCACAACACGGCACCGTCTGTAGCTGAGAGTTCAAAGAATTTTCTTCTTCAGATGTCCAGTGAGGTAACTGAAGYCCTCCTTCCTGTGCTGGTGTGTCTGGACAGCCACTCCAAGACAGCTTCCAGGGAAGTGACAAGATATTAAAGTCACTTTTAAGAGCAGTRCTTTGGAGGCATATGAAAAGCTGGTTTAAACAACTTCAGAACTGGAAGCCATGAGAAAAGTGATCTTCTGGAATGATTTACATTGAAAGATGGTTATTTTTCTTCTCCCTAATTCATCTGTTTCGTTATCCACATGACTTTACCTCTGCACCAAGCTACAGCAGAAACCCTAGAGACAACAGCTTCCTTAACTGTACATCTCTCATTCTCCAAATACCACCCATTAAACTGAGCAAGAATCCAATGAAAGACAGTGTGCGAACATGTAATTAAAGACAATTATAACACATACAGGGAGAAGGGGGGCCAAATTAAAATTGAACAAGTCACGTGAATGCTGCCAGGCCTAACTGACAAAAGATTATAACCTACAGCAGCTGTGTGAACCAGCAAGAGAGAAAGGGAGCACATGTCTGCTGTTAGTGGATTTCATGGCTACTTGCCAACACCTGACCAAGTCTGGGACTCAGGAATTCTGGATTCGCTTCCAGATTCTTCAAGYAGTTCAAGACCTCTTGCATCTGCCTCTCCCAATCAAGATTTTATCACTCCCAAATAATTTTCCTGGTTCAATCTCTAGTGGCTTGCTCCCTTCTATGCCATGTTCCCTACTTCCCACTTSAGCTGAGCACAGCAGGCCCATTTCCTCACCCAGATGCAGAGCACCCCATCACCTAATCTGACTTCAAACATCAGTGCAGCCTCACTGCATCCAACTGCTTTCTCTGTTCAACCTACAGCTCATATACGGATGAAATTCTTTACAAATGAATGTRGCATCTCTCAGGAATCCTAACAACATTTAAGCGTTCACATCAAGTAAAGAGCCAACCCCCAAAAACAAGAAGGCGCAGGAAAATAAAACCCATCTCCTACCATGCTTACTGCTCATAATTCACATCACAATATCTTAGGAAATAATTAGAAGAAAACGAAAAGAAATTCTTTGTGGTGATTTTTTTTTAACTTTACCTGAAAACCTGAAGGCACAACAGAGATAAAAATAAAATTCTCAGTTCCCATAACCGCTGTAAGCATCCTTATTGATGCACATGAACACAGAAGGGCTTCCCCTACATTCAGTGGCAGCTGCTGCTTTCTGTGTAACTTCATTTACCTGTGGCAGTCGAGTTCACAAAACACAGACCAGGCTCCTACTATGATGCCTACTAATTTAACACAYCTCTGAGGAAAAAAAAGAAACAACAAACCAGAAAAGAGACTGYGCCTGAGGAGAAAGGGACAGAACATCAGGCAGAGGTTTCAGTGCAATTTCACATAAATTTCACATGAATAAAGATGTAATGACTTGAAACAAGTCAAAGATTGTTTTTCCAGGAGTCACTGGAAAAGGACTGTACTTATCTGCAGCTGGTAGTAGTGCTGTTGGTTTGTGTTGGTGGAGCTGCTCACACACCTGAGGAACAGCGAGGGAAAACCTTTAGAAGTGCAAACAACCAGGAAAGGGAGCTGGCTTAGTATAAAGGACAAACAGAAACCCTGATATTGAGCAGGTAGAACCAGAAAAAACAACCTCAGGGACTTTAACGAACAAAAGGGAATATGTTTTATCTGACACCAGGGGCAGAGACCCATGCCATACATTATTTGTAAATTACCATCCTGGCAATTCTAATCCCAGTTTGTTTTTCAGTTCAACCAAAAGCAAAGTGTACAGATAGCAGTAAACCAAAATACACACAAATCAGCCAGAAAAAGAGGGACAAACAAACGCTGTTATTACTTTTGAGTAGTAAATACAATGGGCAAAGGAAGACTTGCAAATTATCTTAATGAGACTTTGTGACTTCCAGTGAAACAGTACATGAATTTCAGTACCAGTCGTGATACAAGTGGCAAAAATCCTAAACTTTATATTTGCACCTTTGGAGGCTAAGTTGACTATTTCCATTCAGGAATGAGGCTCTGAATGCTACCTAATGCTATAAAATCAAGCCGTTATTTTGTTGATTTTCCTGTTGTTGGTTTTGTGGTTTTTTTCCCCAAAAAACTATGAAATGCTAGTAATTATCAGGAAAACTAAACAAATCAGAAGCCATAATTGGACCACACTAAATACTGAGTTTAAGTTCTGAACACCTCATCTACAAGGATACAGAGGGGGGAAAAAAAAAAAGAATCACACAGCAGCAGCTAATTCATTTAAAAGCCACGACTACAACTCTCCATAGTCACCCGTGGCACAGAGAGCAGTTAAGTATCACTGCACACTGCAATATGTTAGCCAGTACTTATCAAAATGAATTTGTAATTTAAAACAAAAGGAAGCAGTCTGCTTGCAACAGGAGATAAAACCACTGTGCTCCTTGCCAAAAGATAAGTGAAAGCTCAATATCACACCAGGGGCTAGGCAAGCTCATGGAATAACAATAAAATGTGGGTAGCCAATTATGTACAACCCCCACATCTGACTAGAAATTCATAAAATTAAGATAGGGATATTAATGGCAGTATCATAAACACTTAGGCTACTGCTGGAAACAAGAGAAGGAKATATGGTCCTCAAACCTGCTTCAGTCCAGACATGGTCTTCTCTAGTTGGCCTACAAAGTTTTCTGTGCTTTGGTAGTTAGGAGCTCAAAGCAGGATGAAAAGTTCAAGCTGTAAATCAGCATCAGCTCCTGTCTCAAGGGAAATGCAGACTGATGTCCCACCTCAACCACAAACTTCCCTACATGAGGTGGGRAAAAAAAAAATCAAAAAAGTAAATAATTTTCAGCTTCTGTAGTTTGCTAGTATTTACAAATCACCAAGCAAAAGCAGCATCCCTGTGCACCGAATAGCTGCTTTGTTAGTCCTTGTCAACAAACAGAACCRTTTGTCCTAATCTGAAAAAAACACCACACAATTTTCAGGCCAAAGAGCTTTGTCTGATCTATCTAAAAAGACCCAACTCTTTTTGAACCACATGAAAACAGAGTTTGGCAGTTTGCTTGCCTTCTGGTTTAGAGGCTCTTTTTTTGAAGGGAGTACAGAATTATTCCAAAACATGATGTTGGTTGAATGGGAAGCCCAGCCAGCTCTCCAATTCCTTAAACATTTAAGTATGGCTGTTGGATCTGCTTCTAATAACAGGATGGGGCAACTGAGAGGCTTCCACGAGTTTTTTGTTTCTTTTTCATTCTTAGTGAGGGTGAAGACATAAAAGATGGTAAAACTCATGCCTTAACAACAGGAGCCAAAGTTCTCTTTGTTACAAGGCCTTTTAAAAGTTTTTTAGCCAACGGGCTAATGCTGAAAGCTTACAAGTGTCTACTTAAGCCAATCACTAAACACTACACGTACACCTCACAGCATACAATGGTTGCTTTTTTTGCAGCTCAGAAACTTTCTATGCTCCAAATATTTCAAGGCCTAAAATTCAACTCTGTTTCAAACTTCTATCTATGTAAGCTTATTGCAACTCTGTGAAAGTCCTCTGCTTTTCCAGTTCCCACACTATGGCTTTGGAGACTCATGTCATCCCAACTACTTCAGACCCGTTGTGTGGGTTCTCTGGAAAAAAAACAGAATGTACAAGATTCCTATGACAATATAATTTCTCTTTAGGTCAAAATGGTATTTAACAAGCCCTACTTTCCCATCTTCCAAATAGAGGTAGGTCATCTGGATTCTTCTTCCGTAGAAGTTCTGGGATGAGCTGCTGAAGGAAAACTGCAGGTTGAATTGAATCTCTGCATTTCTGCTTCCTTTTTTGCTGTATTTTTGTGTAACCTGGCAACATAACTGGAACTAGAGACACCTTCTTTTAAAGTTTCCTACTATTAGCTCAATATAATAGAAGAAAAAATTTATAGACACCCCAAAAAGAAATGAATAATAGCGTTTTTTGACAACTCTGTAATATTATATGCCTAATTTAGTTGGTATTGTGGTCACACCAATTCAGAAAAAGAAAGGATACCTAAGAATTCTTTAAATTTAGAGACTACTTTCAGTACTTATARCTCCACTGTATCCATACAAATACTACTTCTCTTAGTGGGTAAGCAAAACCCAATATTTTTCTATCACACCTCAAAATTTGCAAACAGAGAAATCAGAAATAGACTGCACCGGTTCATTTCACCCAGCAAACCTTACTAAAGGCTTCTCACATTTTAACCCTGTTATTTGCCTCAATTGCTACCTGCTGGGAAGTTTCCTTTGTTTCAGTCAGCTRAGACAGTCTCTCATTAGGCTCATTTCTTTCACAGCAAAACATCTGCAATCTTGGCAATTGTTCCAGTTTCTGTAGGTGTAGTACTACAGCAACTTTTTCAGTGAGCATTGCCTAGTAGTCACTAATTACACCAAATGAGCTTTCCCTTTCTTTCTGCTCAGAATTTCTTGATGTAATTCAAGACCTAATACTGAGCAGCGTGGGTTATTTGTGAGGAGCTCCCACCCAGCATCTCAGCTGTGATCTTTTCATTACRACCTAAACACACACACAAAAAAAGGAAGAGCATGACCTTTTTCACACCTTTTCCAGCTGARACAAACAAGTTCATTGCTCCAGTTTTGGCTTTAAGCCTTAAGCACACCATCACTTTTGCTGTGCGACAAATCATCAGAAGATGGTGCACGTTGTTTGTTATATGTAAAGCATCTTAGAATTTTTTGCTAACCAACATTTATATTTTCAGTCAATAAAACAAATAACCCATCAAGGAGGCATTTGAAGCGTTACTCATTGAATTACTCAGACTGAARTTTGCCATCTCCAATTATTAGGAACAAGTCTGATCAGAGAGAACACAGCCAAATTGAGAGTCTTCTGCTTTCATGTGAGCATTCTCTGCCAACTAAGCCTGTAACTTTAAATAGTAAATGGTAAAAAATCTTCTACATAGATTTTAAGAAACCAACCTTTGCTGCGAAAGCTAACTTTATGCAATTGGACTGATTAATGGTTTTTTTTGGCATTTTCAGTTCAGTAAAACAATGCTGAACCTGCTCCCCAGCATGCTGCAGCCCAATCATCAGAGGCTGTTTCACAGAACTCCATGCTCAACACTTTCCCTTGGTCTGTGACTCACTTAAATTTCAGATGAAGCAGCAAGTCACCAGCTGCCTCCAAGTGCCAGCTCTGTCAGTGTTCTCTGTACTTGCCTGACAGAGTGGTGCCAGCAGCACTGATCTGATTTTCAGTGCAGCACAGATTACACAAAGCATGTTATCTGATGAGTAAACCAAGTTTCTCTGCCTTTCTCAACTACCCTCAGTACTTCCTGTCAGTTTAACCGTGGCTGCAGGCTAAGAGACAACAAAACCTGTGTGTGCCTGAGCTTCGGGAAGCGGAGCTAATAATTATATATTGAATGCTCTTTGCCAGCTCTCCTTTACAAATTCAGTATCCMCACACACTGATACTGTTATGTGCTAAGGTTCAGAGTGTGATGCCACTGTCTGGGTGGATATTGGTCMTTATAAATTCTTTCACAGGTCTGGATCTCAGCAAGTATTTCTCACCGCTTCATAAAAATAAATTCCAAATAACACCACCCTTAACAATGTTTCCCTTGCAGGGAAAGTTCATACAYAAGCCTTATTTTGAGAACTCTTGATAGCTCAAAAATCCTAGCATTTCCTCTGCTGATCTCTTATTTCAGAGTTTGCATAATTCATCTTTACTTCAGAAACTGAAGCTGCAACCTGCGCATCTGAACACTGTTCTTCTGAAACACACACAACTCAACATATTTTAACTCTTTCTTTTCTTCCCCAAGTCACACCACTGCTCCTGTCACAAAAAGGTTTCCACCACAGAGGACTGGAGGTAGAAATGTTGTGGTTGCACAGAAYCAGCCTGGAGAGACAGMTGTACCTTCTGTCACAACGCCATCTCAGGACATGACATTTAGACAAATGYAGTATTTTATAGATTTAGGAACTATATCAGATCACCACACATGAGTTCTCTAATCTAGAAAGCTGAAATGATATAATTTCTCTTTTTTTTTCTTTTTTATTTTCTTTTCTTGAGGCTTAAATCTATTTTGAAATTCAAAAAATAAAAAAAAAATAGAAAAAGTATCCATTTAACTAAGTACTATGAGAGAGACTAAAGAAATCAGATTATCAGACAGCATKCAGCATCTGAGTTAGACCTGCGTTCTATGAACACAACTAAGTTTCTGAACTGATTCAGAAAAAAAGCATTATTACAAATGACAAATCAATGAAAACAACTTAAAAAGAAAAAATACCACCTCARGTTAACAAAAGAAATCATCTCCTCATTCATGCTCTTGAGCAGTGGTATGTTTTAGACTTTTGCTTAAAAAGATCCCAAAATTAGAGGACATCTGCTTAAAAAGAATGTAGCCACAAAAAGGCAGAAAAAAAAAAATAAAGTGCCTTTTATCATTTGAATTTTACCACATTTCAGAAGATATTCACTGCTAAATTTAACATTCTGCTTCTTCTGAAGCCAAAAGCTGTAAGAAGATAAATGGGGCCAACCCCACCACAGCAAGCCAAATTAGTTTAACAGCCTTGTATATACATGAGGTAACACCTTAACACATACTTGTGGGGAGAGAACTTAATGTTCTTCACTATCTCAGTGCTTCACTTACTGATCATTCCAACAAAACCTCAAGAACCTCTTTAAGGAAAAAAAAAATCACTTCAGAATGTGACAGATAGATCTGCTCACTATAAATAGTTTGGGAATGCTGTAAATACTGTGATCAAGAGTGCAGATTAACATCAAACATCTCCTAGCAGAGGGTTACATTCCACAGCTCTAACAAGAACCAAAGTCAGCAAGAGGACAGAAAATTACGTTATYTAATTTTGCTTTAAAATAAAATTCTTTAAGGATCTACCTGGGGACCGTAAACAGCATCACGAATTGTGAAAGCCTGCAGCCTGAATGCATTCTTAGAGCAGATGATGCTCCACACTACTCAAAATAAAACATTAGACACATTTGGGAGTACTTCCCAAACAGCAGAGTTCCTTCTCAAATAGGAGCCTACCTGCTTCCATGGAATTCAAAATTAACAAAGTTCCCCTTAATTCATTCAGGGCTGCAGAAAACCCAGCAGAGCCTCAGCTCCAATATTATCTAGCAATCTATTTGATCTCAAATTTCAAAAAATTTCGAAAATCCCAACAAGTACATCTCCTCAGCAAAGCAAGAGGAGTACAAACACGCTTTAGCAGGAAGGTCTGGAAAGCTTAATCACCGAGACAGATGCCTCAGTCATTATCCAGGATCAACCCAAAATATACCAAATGCCCTCCAAAGCTTCCGYGCAAGTGCGATAATAAACCATGACAAACTTCTGCCACAAAACTACTCTTTCAGGACAAAATTAATCAGTCAGAGGAGTGTCACTAGGATTCCTGTGTAGAAGAGYAGATTGAGTTGAAATGACTACCAGTGCCATATCAGCCTCCTTTCCAAATAAAATATATTAACAACCTTTTTTTCAGAAAGTAAAATTCACATCTGGCTGTGCATTTATGCAAAGAATATCCCAAACYCTGAAAATCCTCTCAGGTCAGCATTTCTGTCCAAGACAAGGGCTGACAGAGGAGCAACCAACATTCTTATTAGCTACAGCTCTGATCCTGACCAAGATGAAAAAGTCAAATACCTGTTTTAAGCCAATAGAGTTATTTGAAGAACTTAAAATGAAAAAAAATTATCTTTGCCTAAAGTCCTCTAACAGGGACAAAGTTAGTTCTATGTTTATAGAAGTACAAGGCTGGTTCTGTTACCCAGTAAATCTGTTGCTGGCATGAAGGGAACAAGTGTTAACATCAGTGAAATCACTGAAAAAAGGAAAAAAAAAACATGGAAAAAGAAAAGCCCACATGCATCTAGTTCAGTCCAACACTGGAAATGAGGCAGGAGACATGCAAACCTTTTACGTGTGCTTTTTAGACCCAGACTAAGTACTTTTGTTTTGCATCAGATTCTTTTTTACCCACTAGTAGCTTCTTAAAAGCTAACCTGTATTTTCTGCATCACCTAGTTAGTCATTTTTACAGGAGCTGATAATTCTGTAGACACAGCTCACATGGAACTGTAAAATATTAACTTGCATTACTCCTAATCAAATAGCTTTTACACTCAGCCAAAACCCAACTGTATTTGTCAACTATCTGTGAAGCTTACATTGTTCCTAGTTTATGTTAATTTTATCAGCATACTTTTACACRTCACCTGAAAAAAATAGCAGCACATGAAGTATCTTCAAAGACATTAGCTCTATTATTTCAAATCCTGAAAATTACCCAAAAAGCAATGCATTTAACACTGCCTACTGACTGAAGAAGTCTCAAAGTCAGCATGCATGTCAGAGCTGCTCAGAAACCAGAGAGACCTTTCACACCATGGAGCTTGTTCCCCATCCCAYCACTGACAGCCTGCCTGAACCCAAAAACAGCAGGGGAAATAACAACAGGGCATCTGCTTGAATATTAACGGCCAATATTCCATCTGCAAAACCCAAACCACGCTACTGCAATCCCAGCAGTGGACATAAAGTTTGTGTAAAGGCTGACAGCCCCAGCAGCTGCARAGCAGCACTAAYGGTGCTGCTGAACGCTGCTCCAGAAGCCTCATGGAAYATTCCCACATTTCCTCCCTGCAAACTCAAACAGCTGCTTCTCACTGGCACAACAGCTCTGTCAGAGCCAAGTTAAAGAAATCCTGCACGTGATCACAGGGAAACTTCTTTCACCATTCCAGTCAGGAGGGGTAAACAAAGAAAAGACAACACACACACACACACTTGTGTCGCCCTCAGTTCTCTTGATTTCAAGTGTTTGAAATCTTGCAGTGCAGATTCTCACGCAGCTTCAAGAAAACAATGTATATTTTTAGAATTTATCTATTGTTTACGTATTTGTTCTCTGGGAGGAGAAATAGGATTGATGGTGATGTTCATCATCCAAGTCAAAGAGGGGGCAACCTGTGTAGCCAATCTCTTGCCTTCTGTACAAATGTATATAAGATGGAGTGAGAAAAACTAAAATAGAGCTTTCCTGCCTGACTTTCTGCTGCCCTGCTTCATCCTTTGTGTGTCGTGAACAGTGACACACTTGGRTTTACCTGCCACAAATCACAGGATGTTCCAAGTTGGAAAAGACCCACAAGGGTCATCAAGTCCAGCTGTTAAGTGAAAGGCCCACAGAGGGATCAAACCCACAACCCTGGCAGCATTATTAGCACCATGCTCAAACCTAATGAAGCCTTTAAGTTCAGATCTGCCTTTCCTCAGCGTGTCCCACTTCAGCATAACGTGCCAAAATCTCACTAGAGTCCCTATCAGAGCCCGTAACTTCATCAATAACCACTAAAAACAAACATCTGAAAAGCATCTAGACTTGATTTGCCAACAGATCATTAAAACTAAATGTACTAATAATATTAGACCTAGGCAGTTAACACAGGGTTTATTCTRTTTATGGACTAGGGGAGAGTGTCCTGTTCGTGGCAATTTCACTGATGCTTCTGGAGTTGAGAGCAGGATGTGCCCCAAGCAATGTCTCTCTCATGTTAATTCCAGAGTAAAACTTGAAGTACATTAACCACTAGGAAAGTATCAGCTAACATCATCTCTGATCATGAGTATCACAACAGAGAAATAAGACAGTGACATCACAGGCTTTCATTTGGTAGAAAAATCAACTATTTCCATTGTTTTCYCTTGATGGTGCTGCAGCTGCCAAGTCTATTATGTAAGAACAAATAAATATTATTTTGCCTCTCCATGGTCCTGAATATTCAGAATGGTTTCAGAGGAAGCAGTGGATGGCTATAACCAACAGCGTTTYAGCAAGGTTTCTTTGTAACTTCAGCAAACTCTTCTTTCACTGATTTTGGAGCTTTTTTCACTGACTTATGACCAAAAAGGAATAATGAAAAGGGGTTTCAGACTGCAAAAAAGCTATCACTCTCCCTAGGTTGTAATCAGTGTTCTTTCYCACTTGGAAAAATGTTAACTTTGAAACAGGCATTTCAGCTTTTCAGGGGGAAACACTCAATTACCACTTGCTCCACCAAGTCTTGTGCAGCAACAATTTTAGTTTTGATGATCTAAGCAAGCTTATCCCCAGCTCTCCCCCTGTTCTCCATAATGCAGAGTGGCTACAGAATGTACAATGTTATCTGAGGTGTTACTCAGCACACCAGAAAAGCCTCCCTGTCACTGGATATGGTACAAGTTAATCTCTAAATAAGGGAAGACACTAAGGGTGCAGAAAGTCTGGTTATTTCAGAATTCCTTCCATCTATSCACAGCCAATGCATGCATCAACTTACTGAGCTAAAATCAGTATGCTACACATGTTTTACAGAATAATCTTAATGAGAGTGAAAAAGCACAAGTTAGTTAGGATCAAGCTGTAAAAGAACAAATTATTTGGGATTAAACCTGTTGGGTTCAGTTCTGTTTTCCACTCATTAATGTAACAGAAGTAAAACAAGCACTCACAAATATTTTCAGTGAAATAAAGGCATCTGGCTATGATAAAGTGGATTCAGATTAATCTTCCTATTCCCTTACAACTTCTCTTTCCTCCACTGTGTGGTAACCTACACAGAAGCTGGTCACTAAAAGAACAGGAAAAACATATTAGGACTGATGCACAGGAGCAGTGAAGTCCATTGATTCCTTTCACACGCTCATCAGCATTCCAGACAGAACACAGGAATCCTCAGCATGACCTGTTGTGTTTTTATAATCCTCTAAAAGAAAGCAGTCAGCATTTCAAGCCTTTCCAAAAGCTGTTTATAATGAAATATGTCAAATATCTTAATAAATTTTCCAGCTCTGTATAAAAATTCTTCTCAACAGTGCACACAGTAGGCACATCAAAGACAACAGTTAGGGGGGCAAAGKTTTTTTTTGTTTCTTTTCTTCTCAAGGCAGTATTTTTTTCCCCATTTATGAATTTTTCCTGTCTGCAAATTAAGTCTATGATCTAAAAGCTAAAGAATCAAAAGGCTCAGATTTTTATATCAGGCTTTCTCACAAACATCTGCTCAGAAAAAAAGGTTTTATTTGTTTGACATCATTCGAGTGTTCAAAAGAAAAACAGCAACACTTGCTTTGCAAGGTGAACCGAGTACAGAGTTTGCAAATATCATTCTGAATTTCAGAGAGTCAGAAAGTTAAGTTGAAAATCAATAAAATTGGCCTTAAAACCTTTGGAACATTCCATCTGTGTGGAGACAGAGCACAGCAAAGGTACTGCAGTGGCATAACTGTGGGATCAGAGTCAGATTATGACTCTTGGCAGCTGCCAACAGAAATAAAATGCCTCTTTCAATATAATAAACCAGCACATCAATATATTTTCTTTAAAACCAGGATATTTTAAATTAATGCATTTGGTAACATATCTGTGGAAAAAGCAAGCAAATTCACATTACGTCAAAAATAAATTTGCAAACCATCGGAGATTTGGCTATTCTTGAAAAGCTATTTCCTTTTCAAAAGGCAAACTGATTAAAGACAAAAATGGGTATTATTTGTGATATCTGCATGATGATGAAGGTGATGCTCTTTAGTAACTGGATTTAGACAACTAACTCATTTCATGGAGGCTGTTAGACAGATGGCCACAACTTTCAATCATGTCCAGCCTCATGGCAGTTCAAACTCACGACCAAGAGGTAAAAAGCTTTGTGTGCCATTAATAATCTCCATGCCATCTGTTCTCTGTAAATGGAGACACTCTAGGACGAGCCTCAACATATTTTTTATTACAATATTTATTTCAAACCTCTCCAGAAGCTTACTATTTACCACATCAAGCTCTCCCCATTTGCCAAATATTAATTTATTTCGTTGGAATTAGCTGTGAAAACCCAAAAGTTGCTTCTACTGAACAAACTTTAACTGGCATGGCACCCTAGAAGTGAATGGACTTTTCCATGCCTTAGCTGAAGAAGAATGTATTGTCAAAGAGCTTCTTAAAAATTCTAAATAAAAACATCACTTGAATTTCGCTGATCTCACAGATGTGCCACATTTGAACACACAAATTCTGAAAATTAGTTCATAGGAAAGCAATTGAAATTAAACCCTTGTGCTAAATACCCTCAAGAGCACATATGGATTTTAACATCCTGATGATGTGACCTTGACCAGCTGCCAGGCACCCACCCAGCTGCTCTCATTCCCCCTTCTCACCAGTGGAGAAGATGGAAAAGCCCCTGGGTTGAAATAAAGACAGAGAGATCATTTACAAATTAGTGTCACAAAAAATAGACTGGGGAAAATTAACTTATTACCAAATAAACTAGAGTTACAGAGTGAGAAAAAAGATCAAAACTGAACACCTGCCCCCTCCTCATTGCTCTCCTCTGCTCCCTCATTCCTGGCTCCTCCATCTCCACCCTCCCTGAGTAGCTTGGACAGCATTTTAAGGTCAGTCCTCAGCTCCTCTTCGCTGCTCCATCCTCCTCACACTTTTCCCTTGCTCCAGCATGGGACCCTCCCACTGGCTGCAGCCCTTTAGGATAAAAATATCCCTGTGGGGGCCCTCCATGGATGCACTGGGGGGATTTGCTCTGCTCTGCTCCTGTCCACAACCTGCCAGGGAATATTTGCCCCACCACACTTTCACTGGGAGCTGCAGAGGAAATCCCTGCTCCTGCAGCTGGATCTCCTGCTCTCCCTCTGGGGCTCTCAGGGCTGTTCCTCACGTTTTTCCCTTTACCACCATGCAGTGCTGCCTTCCCTTACCCCAGCTGTCCCCCAGGCATGACCACTGTGGCTGTGAGCTCAGCTGGGACCAGCTGTGTCCAGCACAGGGCAAGACTGGCCACCAAGCAGGTGGCCTTGACACCCTTCAGACTCCTACCTCTCATGTCACCAGCCCAACCCTGACTTAGTTTTTTCAGCCTTTCTAGGAAATTTAAAGCACATCCCACTAACAATGAAGCTATATTGAAAGCCCAGTGCTCATTGTTTCCCTTTCCCGCTTTTCGTTTCTCCCCAGGCTCCCACAGAAGTTCACCACTGGCAGCTTGTTCCGTGGATGGGAGCAAGTTTTCTGTGGTGATGCCAGCATTGAGTCTGAGGTGCAAACTGCTGTGCTGTTCCCAGGGCTGTCCCCAGCCCTGTGGAGAGGGATTGGGCACCCAGCCTGGCCCAAAAGCACCCGGGGTTACAAGCAGGCAAAAGGATTCCAGGGCAGCTCTGACACGCACAGGGCTGGTCTGAACTAAATACTCCACTGGCAGAGGGTTTAACTCCACACAGCCTTTTCCCTTCTGCTGGCAGGGTCTGAACTCCTGATAAAGAAGGCTGACAGATCCAAGTGCCATAAATCCACAGATGCTGGCAGCAAAAGCAGAGGTCAAGCTTTTAGGAAAACACAGCCACTTCCACTCACTCCCAGATCTGGACGAGTGTTGCAATGAGGGAGAACTCTCCTTCCCTAGTTGTCTTTTGCCCTTTTTATCTCCTGTTTTTCCTTAAAAACTTATTTAGCATGATGAAAAGTAAGACAGCACTTCAAGAGCTGCCAGAAGCAAATTAAAAGAAAAAATAAAAATCAAACCCCAGAACCATGCATCCAGTACAAAAAGGATGAAAAACTGTCCACTGGGGACTAGCTGAGAAAAGTGACAGAGGTTTTCTTGGATTTATGTCAGAGAAAGTAAATCACCTCCCTATGACCAAAAGCAACTGTCCAATATCAAACAACTTATGTAAAATATATTTCTGGGACTGAAACATACTTTGCCCTCACACCATCCAGTAATATGAAAGATAACCAATAATACATCCAATTCCATGGAAAAGGCAGGAAAACTAAAAAAGACCTTAAACTTCAATGAACACCTTTGTTTTCCCAATTAACCTTGCTGATTTTCAAGCCCATGCCCTTTTTTTTGCTTCACCAACACCTCAGAGATCACTTTCATTGAGAAAAACCGTGTGGAACAACAGGCAATGCAATTTTGCATATATGGAAGAGTGGGGAAAAAAATGATTGTAAAAGAAGTGTAAAGCGGTAGAACACTACAAAGAAAAAGAATAAATTTACACACACTAAACTTAACTTCTTATAAAGAGAGCCAGGTATAAATTTTTTCATTGAGTTTGAAAATGAAACAGTATGAAATACAACCATCTACTGTTTGGCTGCCTGCATTTTAGGTTAGAGTTTTGCTTTTCAGAAGAGATAATACACAAGAAAAAATAAATCTCAACAGTTTTGTGTGAGATCCAAATAATCATTTGTCATGATTTCCTTTTTTTTTTTTTTTTTTGCAATGGACAGTAAAGTTCCTTGAAAAAGCATATTTAAACCACTTTTCATAATATTTTAGAAATAGCAGATGTTTTCCAAAATGCTGACAAACACAACTGTTTTCTAATAAGCAGTGTACACCAGATACTCTCCACAGCTCTTGTCCAGAGGCTGTGACAAGCTTTTACACAAAACTGTTTTTCAGTGGTTCTTTTTTGTGTAATTGCTACCCCCATTTTGTTTCTCTATTTCAAGACATTACCCCATTATTACAGTCACAGGAGTTTTTTTCTTGTTCTTATCCTCACAGAACTCTGGTAGAGAATCCCAGAAACCACCAAATATGCTTAGAAAAAAATAAAAAAAAAAACCCAAAAAACACACTACTTTTCCTGATGTACATTCAGACCTTGAAACACCAAATTCAGCAGTTTTATCAGGCTGCCCCCTTTTGGAAAACAACTGGCCAGAGCTGAGCAAACACCTGCCTGTGTTGGGTTTGCATGGCAAGGTTTTGGTAGCCAGAGGTGCTGCAGGTGTGGCTGCTGTGAGGAGCTGCCAGAAGCTTCTTCCCCTAGGTGTGACAGAGCCAAGGGCAGGCAGCTCCAAGGCTGAGCCAGTCAGGAATGGCAGCTCTGAGGGAACAGAACTGAGAAGGAAGGGGGAAAACCTACACAATACAATCAGCAGTGGGAGAGAGGAGTGACAATGAGGAATTGGTGGTGAGGACAATGGTGTCTGACCCTGCAGACACTAAGGGAAGAAGGTGTTCCAAGAGCTGAGATCCCCCTGCAGCCCAGGGAGGACCATGGGCATCCAAAGATCCACCCACAGCCCAGGGAGGACCACGGGGATCCAGAGACCCACCCACAGCCCAGGGAGGACCACGGGGATCCAGAGACCCACCCACAGCCCAGGGAGGACTGTGGGCATCCAGAAATCCACCCACAGCCCAGGGAGGACCGTGGAGATTCAGAGATGCACCCACAGCCCAGGGAGGACTGTGAGGATCCACCCACAGCTCAGGAAGGACCGTGGGGATCCAGAGATCCACCCACAGCCCAGGGAGGACCACGGGGATCCAGAGATCCACCCACAGCCCAGGGAGGACCGTGGGCATCCAGAGACCCACCCACAGCCCAGGAAAGATCCCACACCAGAGCAGGTAGGTGCCCAAAACAGGCAGTGCTGCCTGGTGGGAATGCAAGAGACAATGGGAATAAGCTGAAATAAAGGAGATCCTGTGGGAAATGGATTTGTAGAGAATGCTCAAAACCTGACAGAAGGATTACATAGTAGATATGCAAACTTTGAGATTAAAAATGCTGACTTAAATGTTATGGAATAGGACAGACGTTGAGAGAGAAATGGAACTAGAAACAAGTTTCAAAGGATGGCCTTGCAAATAGACTAGATACTTGGGAGAAATAGAACTGAAAGATGCATTGTAGTAGGATCCACAAAGAGTAATTTTAGATTATTTGCTTTAAGGTATCAACAGCATTGTGTGGTAAAAGCTGATCAGCCAAGAAACACTTATAATGCATTGTAATTAGGAAATAGTTTGGCTTCTGGTTGTGATGGCATGAATTGTAACATCTGTACTGTCTCAGCCTTTACATGAGACCGAAAATGGAATAAAAGTTTTAAAACACCTCTCAGTTGTCCCATCTCTGAGTCAGCAAAAGGAATAATCCAACAAGGTCCAAAGTGGCTACAGTGAGAACCTCCCTCCCCATGATGGCAGGCGGGCAGCAATGAAGGCTGCCCAGGAAACCTCTGCAATCTCCGTTCTTGGAGGCTTTAAAGCTCCTGCTGGATCAAGAGCTGAATAACCTGGTCAGACATCACAGCTGATGCTGCTCTGAAAGTAGGAGGATGGGTTAAAATTCTCCAAAGGAACCTTCCAACTGCAAGTATCCTATCCTGTGATAGCGTACTAGAAATTGTATTTTTTTCCCCCTCAATTGAATGTCATCTATCCATTAACTTGCAATACCTGAGCAGCAGGAAATTTTAAGTATGGCTAAATACAGTAATTTCTTATTTACAAGTATTGAAATTGCTGACTAACTGAAGGAAGTGACATCCTCTCTTGGCTAGTCTCATTAAAGCAGCAAAAATGAACAAGAAATAGTAAATTGTCTCTTTTTTATATTTCCAAACTTTAGTGGGGTTTTTTGTTTTTGTTGCTTTTTTTGAATCAAAGTATTTGCAAATAACTATGACCAGGCCAATTTAAACTTCAGAATTCCCAAATTCAAAAATCAATTAAACTATTTTTTTTTTTTTGGTAATTAAACAGATTACAGTAGAAACATCTGCTTCAACTGGATGTTTTCCAGGGTATTTACAATTCAAATGTAGCTGCATTGTTTAAATAAAGAAGTAGAAATAATAAAACAAACTAAAAAAAAACCCCACACCAACCAGTAATCAGAGGAGAACATGTCCAAGTCTTTACTTCTGCCTGTTCAAATGAAAATGTAATTTAACTGAAAGTATTAGGTGTTGAAATACACCTCCAGCCGATGTTTGAAATTCAAAGCTGCCAGCCGCCCTTACCAAAGAAAAAAATTAAGAATTTCTTCAAAAATCTTCAAAGGCAGAAAGAAATAAAATTATAAGGTGACATGTAAGCCATTGTCCTATTTCAAAAGTAGTGACTTGGCAGGTAATCCCCTCTCAGATGAGCTCCTCTGCCTCCATTACTTTGTAACCCCACATCAACTCAGACACTGTAAAGAACTGAAGGAAGGAATTCCATCTCTCCCTGTAATTCCATTTTTGCTCATTCCTGCTGCTGTGCCACCTATGCTCTGACTGCTGGCTTCTGCACCGTGGAAGGGATCCAGACACAAAATAACCTGGCAGAATGATTAGCTTTAATCTGCAAGTCCTCAGAACCCGTGCCACCACAGAGATACTTTTTCTGGCCTTGCTGTTGGACCACAAACTACAAATGTTTCTTAAAAAAAAACCCCACCGCACCTGAAAAAAAAGAGTTTATGTCTGTAAATATAGTCAAGAAAAATAAAAGGCAGCTTTAGAAATAACATTTTGCAAGTTTTCATGTTCTAACTCTATTTATTTGGATGGCATTTGCTCTTCCAATGAATGCAAGACAACAAGAAACAAGATTTTTTTCCCACATTTAAAACCTGAAGTACACACACGAAGCAGTAAATTTTCTCACCCAGCATTTGATGCTCAGAAAATTCAGTCATCCTGCCTATACACGCTAACAGATCTAAACCAAGCATCTCTAAATCAAAGAAACCACTGAAACAACCAGCAATGAGAAGTTTAAAGACCTCCAAACAACTGTTCAAGACAAGGGGAAGAACTGTTCAATTAAATTAAATTATCCTCAAGGACAGTATTATATACCACAACACAACAGGGACAACAGCTAATAAACATGAAATCACTTTATAATATAATTTCTCTTTGAAGCAATGGCTTCCAGATTCTAAACCTTTAAATATAAACCCCTGAATTATGCACCAAATCCAAACAGGCATCTAAATGAGCCTCCAAGAAACATACATGTCAAAATTACACAGCTACGGTATTAGCACATTTGACAGTCTGAGATGAGCATGATCTGTGGCTCTCACTACAGAAACAAAGCATGAGCTGTACAAGGTGTTACTGCACCTGTACTGAAACACCCACCTATTAAAGAGGGAAATTTAACAGACTCGGAGAAACACACAAAAAATTCATATTAAATAGCTCATACATAAAAAAAACTATGTAAACAAATCCAGTGCCACAGGGTACTGACTGTAAATACTTCACTCATCAGCTGAAATAAGGACTAAAACCTAAAGAGTTTGTAGAGAGAAAGTATTTTGCCATATAAAACAGTATTTTCAAAATCCCTACCTCCCCTGAATAAAAAAAAGTGAGTTTGCTTGAGAAGGGATTTCTCTACAGCTGTAAGGAGGTAGAGAATGCAGGTGATAATAAAAAGGAGGTGATGTTAGAAGAAATTAAGAGAGTTCATCACATCTTAGTGCACATAGTCACTTACATTTTCTACTTAATTTCTCTGAACCTTCCACTGGCCTTTTATCAGAATGTCAAACCCTAGTCTGGTGAACAATTTGGAGCAACACCACTTTAACTTCAGTTCCTGCTGGCAACTGAATCCTTAATAATCGGCACAGATGAACTCTGAGCAGCAGAGGTTGCAGTGCAAAGAGAAGCTCTGACAACTACACGTGGAAGGAAAACAAATGGAAAGTACCCTGCTATTCTAAATAATCCATTTTGAGTAATCCCCCTTGGAGTTTGACAGAGCCATAGTGAGAAAGCAATGTGAATTGCAACAGGTCTCTAAGCACTGAAAGGCAGAACTATCCATGTAGTTTTTACAAGTAGAAACAGACCTCACTTAAAGTTGCAGTGTTTTCTTTTTACTGTATTTCTTTAATTGTGTATTTGCTTTAATGCACTTATTTTCGCTTTATATTTATTCTCAGATTGATTTCGCTCCTCGATTTCTGACAAAACATACAACAAAATTTTTGAAATGAAGCGAACTCTTTTGTAGTCTGTTCTTGTGGCAATTTTGCCACACTCTTCCAAACTGTGTTTTTTTCAAAAACATCAACAACAAAACTTAATTTACAAACACATCTACCCAAAAAACAGCACCGCTACAGGGCTACAGCAACCTAGACTGATGGAAAACAACATAAGGGGATCGTTCAGCTTACAACAAAATATTTTTTTTAGCTTGCAACTTCACCAGCTTCAGCCTGGACATTCAGTTAGGACTGTCCTGCATTACTCACAGCAAAACTTTCTCACAGAGAAACTCCTCTGCTGCTGCCTGTGAAATCTCCCTCTGCGGGGAGCTGCTGCAAACACAATCCAAGAGGCAGCCGGGCACTGCTGACATGCAGCTGGAACAGCTGTGAAACCCGGTCTGCACAGACACAGCTCTCACCCAGCGCACAGAACAGCATCACAGGCAGCCAGGGAAGAAGCTGGGGACTAAGAAGAAGTAGCAGCTTCTTCCCAAATTGAAGCAGACCTGGCTACGTCACAGACAACTCTGGCAAAAAAAAATTGCCAAGCTAAAAGCTAAGAAATAGAAAGGAAAAAGGTAAAAAAAAACCCACATAAAATTTTTCAGTTTCATTATCTTCCACTGCCTTTAATTAGATTTCAGATATGGTCATGCATCCAAGCTGGTCAAAGCAGCACACCTGCATGTTTTAAACAGCAGCAACTTTTTTTTTTTTTGCACCTGTACACTCTTTCCAGCATTTTCTGAGCATGCACCAATCATGACAGAACCCAAGCTTTTTTTTTTTTTTAATTACTACAAAACACATAAAGCTATTCTTAACTCGCTACACATTGTCAACTTTTACAACACAAACAGTCCAGCCCAGAATGGATTTTTGTGGGCAGATATGAGCCTGTTTCCTCTGACAGTATTAGCTCTGCCCACTGAGCACATGGACAGTGTCAGACCCAAAGCAGTAATTCATGCTGAAACACAGGATACATCAGTTTAGACATCCACTGCTCACAGCTGACTTTAAGAGCAGGGAAAGTCTATCTCACCTCTGCCCACAATATACAACCATGTCATTAGCTAACTACACACCGTGACATTAATTAATGTCATTATACACAAGCCAGTATCACAACACAGAAACTCAATTCATGCAGCATTGCCTAAGAAAAAAAAAATGCTAGGAGATACTAATCAAAAATACTAGTGCTGAGTTTTAAGTAACTGAAAGCTTTTCTAAGGTGTGTTTGTGAAGAGGAAAACAGTCTTTGCTCTGCACTATCAGAGGAGGCCTGGAGGTATCATGAAGACTAAATCAGCACCTCTGCTCACCTGTCCTCAATAAGAGACAGTGTTAAAACTCTTGCTCTCAGCATGGATATCACATTCCTGCTTTTGCCACATCAGGTGGGACTCTCAGTAATATCCAGAGCCTTTTGTGTAACCACTAACCCTTCAGACGTGCAATGCAAAGGTGTAAAAACAAACAAAAAAATACACCAAAAATAAAAGAAAAATTATCATATAAACATTTAGGTTGGAAAAGAGCTCCAGGATCATCTGTTCCCATGTCAGACCAACCTTACAGTGAAAAGCTTTCCTAATATTCAATCTAACACTCCCCCCTAGTGCAACTGGGACTGTTTCCTCTTGTCCAATGGCTTGTTACCTGAACAACCCAGAATATAATTGCCTCTGTGTGTGACAACATCACAAAAACCTTTTCATTTACCTACAGAAGTTCTAAATACAGACAACAAAAGAAAAAAAAAAAAGACCAAAACTAGAAGCTCTTGATAGTGGTCCTTGAAAATGATACACTTATGATACACTTTCAGTTAAATTTCTGGAAAAAAAAAGAAAAAAGTAATAATGCTAAGGCAAATTCAAAATGGACATACAACACTTCCATGAGAAAAACTAAAAGTTAAAAATCTGCAGCTTGAGAGTGAGAAATAGAGGAAAAGAGGCTAATTAAACCACAGGACACAGAATACTCTGCCACTGCTGCTTTTTTTGCAACATGCACTACATCA
>QVAJ01000013.1:763755-778264 GCA_003546035.1 Mixornis gularis
TTTTTTTTTTGATTTCTGTTGTGGGCACAACCAGTCTTACGTTCCACGTGGAAAAACCACCTTACAGATTCTCACCAGGAATTCACATCAGCTGGAGCAGCACAAATTCCCAAGTGATTAACCATTAAACTCAGCTAGAAATATGCATCCTGTTTTAACAACAACAAAGAGTATTTATAAATGAAAAAAAAAGAGTATTACTTTGGGCAAGGCAAGCACTTAATTGCAGTGAGACTCTGCTTGTGCAACACTTAAGGGATTTTAAATAGCTTGTATCATTTGGCTACTTATCCAATTCATTTAGACTGCTTAAGCTGTATATATTAATAGAGAGGTGACATTAGAATAATGGAGAATTATTAGAATAATAGCTGCTTTAGTTAGTATACTTACAAAACTGCTTCTGCTCTATTATTTTGTGAAAAGCTTTGTATTGTGAAGATTTCTGCTTCTGTAGTGCTTGAGCTGTCTGATGTGTTGACAGACTCTCCTGGTCTGTGAGAAGTCAGGACATCACAAACTTTCCTGTCCAAAGCACTTTTTGTCCTCCAYTGGTCACTAATATTGGATAACTGCATCACGTATTTCACCTTCAGCCTGCTGGAACAGCCTGAAACTGCTAAAGTAGGATGGAAAYTACTTTTTAGGAATCATATTTAGCCAGGATCAAATGAATGTCTTGATCAACACCAGGAACTGATAATGGATCCTCCTCAAGGCAGTCCAAACTCTATTTTTCAGTTAAAAAGTTTTAAAAACCCAGCAAAGATACTTCCACAAATGCTGAAATTGGTAGGGAACCACCCACCTAGCACAGTGCATTGCTTGATGTGCAATACATCACATCCTGCACAATAAAATCACATTTAAAATTACCTTCCTATCTATAAAGTGGAAATGACAGTTGATAAAAAATAATTATAACCAGAAAAAATTTTAAATGGTTCCATGGTTTATTAAGGGAACTGTAGGTCTAGGCTCCTGATTAGCTACATTAGGCAAAACAGCAAGAAACACAAAGAGAGCAGAGTTAGTAAAATGTGTGGATAAATGTGATTTATATTGGAAGAGTCAACGTGGGTTTTTGAAGAAAAGCCTGGAAACATAATGCAGTTCTGTGAGGAACAACAGCACAAGGTTAATGATGTTCCATCTAAGGAATTTACAAAGATTTTCAAAGGCTTTTTAAACAAAGSCAAAATCATTCATTATGGGGTTTGGGTTTGTTGTGTTTTGAAAGGAAATCAGGCAACCACCTGAGCTAACAAGAAAGGCATAAGCCTCAGATTGTAAATCCTCACAGTTCATTTCAAAACATGTTTAAAAAAGGTCAATCAGGAGCAGTCAACATGGATTTACAAAAAGCAAATCATGCTCGACCAACCTAATTTCCCCCTGTGACAAAGTGACTGTCTATGCAGATAAGGAAAGCACAGTGAATGCAATGTACATTGACTTTTGGAAAGCTTTTGAACGTCTGACACAGCATTCAGATTTAAAAGCTGAGGAAGCCTTCCAGTTGACAAGCAAAAAACTCTGAATTAAGTGACTCAAGAGATTCATCTGGCATTACAAATAACACACACGGGCATGGAACATTCTGCCCTATTTGAACAACGCATTTATTACATTAGTTATAACATTAAAAGCATTCTGAACTTTAGATACGTWTTACAAAGAAGCAGGGTGTCTCAATGGCAAAAAGCACACACATGGCAGAAGGAAAAGCAAATAACCAGATATTAACCTGAGCATTAGAAAGCAGCACCAGAAGAGCAATCTAATTYGGGAATTAGATTAATAGTCATTATTATCTCTCTCTCTCGCTCCTGTCTAAAATTCTTCTTTTCACTTATTAGCCAGATCTAGTTCAGAAAGCTGCATGAAATGGAGGTGATTCTGTGGACCCAGACTACTGGGTTGGTTTGTTTGTTTGATGTGTTTCCTAATTCTCTGGAGTTCAGCAAGAACATGGTTGGTTGGCTCCATCTGACACTTCACGAGAACCAAGGCAGCGTCAGGAAGAACAATGGCCAGAGAGCAAACCACATCAAATATCAAAWAGCAGGCAACCTGATTACCAATCTTTAATAAAAGGTTAGGAACAATACAGCAGGAGAGCACACTCATCAAACCCAAGTGTTTTGACAGACCCAAAACGTGTTTTCTTTCGAGGATTTGTCTCTTGGGTGTTTTCCATTTTCATCTGGAATTGACAAAACAAAAACAACACTTTCCCATAGGACAAAATAAAAGGTAAGCTTGGTTATGTGTCTAATCAGATTTTTCAGCAATGAAGGAAAAAAAAAACAAACAAGCCCTGATGTCTTCCATCTCCTACTTCCACACTATCAAAACAAAGTTAGACAGGGATAAACTGATATTCCCAGAAGAGAAGACATCAGCCCAGCTGTCCTGCTGAAGCTCCAGTTGTCTGGACAAACTGGTGTACTGGTGTCTGCTTGCCAATTCCCCATGTCATCCTTTTTTTGCTTTGCTTTCATGTAAGTTAATTGTTTACACACAATATTGGCCTTTTCTGGTACTAAGCACAGTTCCTACTTTCATGGCTAAATAGAGTTATTCTAGTCTGTGCCAAGAAGTTACAGCATGCTRTTCAGGAAAAATTAGAACAAACAGSAAAATTTGTCATCRCATAAAATGCAGCACTAATTCATTTTTCATGACTGAAAAAACATAATTATAGAGCATTTCTAATATAAAAGACTTTGTTGCATAAACTTAACACACAATTTGCAAGTTCCAACTAATTAAAAAAATATTTAGGAAGTGAATGGTTTCAGAATRTTGTATGAATTACGGATATGAGGAGAGTGACAGATTATTCATTCATACTTATTTTTAATCAGCCAACTGGGATACCAAGATATTGTTTATGAGGGTACTGAATACATCAAGATCAAATGGAATTACAAAATAAATATAATTCTAAAGCCACATCAGTAAGTTAGTGCAGTAAGTCAGTTTTTCAAACACCTAAAAAAGACTCGAGTTAACAGCCAGTTTAATTATTTCAATAAAAACATACTTAGTGACAAATACTCATTGCCGAAAACATAAGAAAGAGRACAATAATGAAAATATCCTTGGAATAAGCCCTCTGAGTTCAGTTCAGAAGTCCACAGACTGCTTCCTTTAAATGCCCTGGCTAGAGAAAGGTTTTTTTGTAATCAGGAGCCTCATAAGAAAAGGAAGAATAATTCCAAAGGATAGGAATTTCTTCCTCTCAAAGAAAAATCATATGAGCTCTTCCTTCTCCCTCATTAAAGTGATTCCAGCTCAATGTCCTTTCCATTGTACACAAATCATAGTGGGCAGCTAACCTGTCCAGAATGAAGGTACTGAACCATGAAAAATCTCACAGAAATCTCACTTAGAACTGGTGTGTAATTTTTAGGCTGCGAGCATTAAAACTATTAAATAACATTAAAAAATACCTCTACAAGCCATTTTATATTCCAGTGAGGTAATYATGCTGCAACATAAGCCTGAAACATTCACTTTGGTGGTCAGAAGAAAAGACCTATACCCTTACAGCAAGCTCTGCAGGGAAAATTAATTTGTTTTTCCCAATACATCACAGCTCTGGATTGAATTTTCTAATGCCATTCACAACTGTCATTCTCAAAACTCCCAATTTCTCTTGTTGCTTCTCTCTTTGCACAAATTTACCTGGGTTTGCATTGAACTGAGATAATTCTTCTCCCTAGCAGTGATAAGGAATCACACCACTTTGTTTGGCAGGTATTAGCTTTTTCAGGGAACAAAAAAAATAAATCTGAAAAATGTATGATTTTGAGAYGACTGTGAAGACGTTTTGAAGAACTTTTCAAGTTCAAACAAAAGCAAATGGTTAAAAACTTAAACTATGGAACTTCAGAGTAAAGTTACTCAGCATTTGCACTGCAATTATTTAAGTGTCGTATCCAAGTCAACAGGAAGGGTCCAATTTGCACAGAGCATTCAGAGAAAAGATCAACTTAAGAGCAGAAGATGCAATTGAGAAGAAAATACACAAGTTGGACAACAGCAAGCATTTCATTCCACAGGTCTTGGAGGTTTAAGCATCTATCTTGAGGATCTAACACTGTCAAACAAGTCTAGAATTTGCCATCACTATTGGATGGAATTGTAAAATGAGGAAGCTTTTTGTATTTCAAAAAATCATCCCAGAAAGCCGAAGGGAACAGGGCATTGCTGATCCGCTACCATTTAAGTGGGATGTATGGAATCCCAGAAGTGCGATGGTTTAAATAATCAAAAAAACGGTGAAGTACAGAGTCACTACTTCAGACAGAAGAGTTTGAATCCATCCTGTCTCACCAAGGGACCATTAGGCTTTTTTTAGCAAGTGAAGTAAGTTATTTTACTTCACGCTCTCATCAGAATTGTGACATGGAGTAGCTAACACTTTATAACCTGCTGTTCCAGAGAGGGAATTCATGGAGCAGCGTCCTCCAAGCCCTCTGGTTAAAGCACTTATCTGAGCCAGGTGACACCTGCCAGGAGCCCCTGATGGCTGAGGGGAGAGTCTGTTCTCTGATTTGGCATCAAAGAGATGATCAGATATGAAAGTGGTCGTCCTTTCTCTTGTACAAAAGGAGATGTCTTGGAAGCTCATTTACTGCWCCCTGATTTTCCTTCATATCCACATTCCTGGACAAGTAACTACAGATCATCCCTCAGATATTTCCTTCCCACATCAGTGTTGTTCTGTCAATCTGGGCTYGAGTTTGTTGCCCAGAAAGAGATGGCAGAAGACTAAACCAAAAAATGCACTCATTACTTCCCTGATAACTTTCATCTGACAGCAAAGACATTCAGGGAACGCAGACAGCCAAGAATTTCTATAATATTATGTAGTGAAACATCAAAAGATGATGACTGTAATCCTCCTTTACATTAACTTTTTGGAAGAGTAGCAGTAAATAGGGTTTACAATGGTGACTTAGCACTCAGACACACTACAAAGAGAAAAGATTGATTATGACAGCAAACTCTCAGTCTCCAAAGCCAAAATGCAAGTGTAACACAGAAGATATAAAAAAGAAAATGCAAATTCCATGCAAATTTCCATGCAAATCCTCAGTGTTTCATACCCCAGCTGCCCTCTATCAAACTAGGTACTGTTGTTACTTTGCTCATGGTTCTTTTCTCCCACATGTCAATAAAAATTAACTCAATAACACTGGAGGAGGGAAACAAACAAACAAGCTGATATTTAAGAGCCACTTTATCAAGCCAAACTAAAAGTGAGCTGTCCAGCTGGGATTCTCCCCTTCCTAACCTGCTCTCTTGGAAAGATTACCTCTTTCAGATTCTAAAATATGAATCATTAGAAAAAAAGTGAATGCCCACCGAACTTACCAAAAAATAAGACTTCACACTCAATGAAGCAAAACTTTGTTTTGAGAGAGATTAGGGGTACAGACTGTAGAGACAGTAAYACACAAAGCTTCAATTCGCATTTCCCTGGAAGAACAGGAGCAGTTTGGTGGCCTCTTACACTAATATATGACAATATACAGAAAGTGTATTTCAGAAAATAACTTATAAAATGTAATATCAATTGTATTCCACATTGCAGAGGCAGGCTAGTGCCTCATTGTGCCTCATTTTGCACAGCTGTAATACACTGCATTTCAATASTGATTCCAAACAGAGCTGGTTATTTTCTAATGGATTTCTGGAAAACACTAAAGACTATCAAGAAGTCTCAAAGGTGATTAACCTTTTATGAAATCAGAAGCTCCAGGGCACACGAGCTGKGGAGGTTGCCTTCCCCTGCTGGCAATTCCTGGACATGGTGCCATCATATCAGCAATTATTTCTCAGCTCGTGTGAAGTGGCAGGGAACAGCCTTTCTGTGCCCAAGTTCCCRTGTCCCTTTTCTCCAGAACAGGGAGCCTAAATGCACTTTGGAGCACAGAAATTTGAGACTGCCTCTGCTCGAGAGCACATGAAAGCTCAGAGCTGGAGCCTGGAATATGAAATCTTCCAGCTCCTGGCTGAAGAACTGGGAGATTTTGAGTTTGTAGATAACTCTGAGCAAACTGCCTTGAAAAAGCCTCAAACTACTCAGCACATCATGTTCTGCCCATCTGCTGCACATTAAAATCTGCTATTCATTAAAACACTGACTGCTGTCTCCTCCAGGTTGGGGGGGGGTTGTGTGGAGTTTGGTTTTCTGTGTTGTAAAAGGTATTTCCCATAATATTTTTTTTTTCAATTATTGTTGGAGCTTTTAATCCTAAAAGCAAATCCAGGAAAAATATTTAACCTCAAATCAGAAAACCAAAACTTAAAAAAAAGACCCTTTYAAAATCAGCTTTTTACAGTTTTACAAATATTTCTCATGAATTAGCAATAAATATGCCTGAAACCAGCACTGAAGGCCTCTGATAAGACACAGCAATGTGGTTTAATATCAATAACTCCTTTCATAGAARAAAAATCCTGAGACCTTGGCCTTTTTCCCCCACCTCCCAAGCTGAAGACAGGAAACTCTGTTCACCCCTTCCCTGACTGCACTCTCTGTACTCACAGCTTGGCACCTTTTGGGACCAGGACACAGGAGCCTTTCTGGCCTGGGTGGAAACACAGACAGCATGTTATCCATAAAACCTGTCTGCATCCTAAATGACTCTCCACCGTGCTCTGTCCAAAARAGATTAATGAGACAGATTTCCCCTCTGCCTGCTGCTCTGCATGTTTGTGTTCCATGCTGAAATCACGAGGCGCTTCAGGGCAGAATTAATAAAAATTGATTAAAACAAACTGGATCTCTATTTTTCTTCATTTGTGCCTGGAAAAATATGTTGATACRTTACATTAAATTTCATTAGTACAAGCCACGATTTAGGATGTGTTAAATATCCTGATTACTATTATTTTTTATTTGAGTATTTTCTATCCTTAATCTAACAGGCAGATCAACTTTTCTCTTTCTCTTCCTGGGAATTCTAATAATAACTACACATTTTCTTAATACTCTTAGTACTGAAAGCATAAGGAGAAGGGACTGGTGAGGAGTCTTCCATTGGGGAGATTAAAAAAAATTTACTTTGCTCGTTAACTGGCACAAGCATTCAATCCATCAACTRAAAAGATGAATTACTGAGTAAGTATTATACACAAAGATAAAAACCCAGAATCTCAGGGAAGTGGGGATGTAGGGAAGGAAAACTATAGTCGTGTCTAAGTTTGCAGAGCACAGAATTGCAGAGTTCAAGCTGAAGCAGTGGCTTATCCCTTCCACAGCAGATTTGTGAGATGAGATTTAAATCTGCTTTACTGCTTTCCCCAAGGACTCCCAATGCCCAGCAGCAGCCAGAAGATGCAGTTGGGATTCTCTGTACATCTACTTCTGACYACGGGGATCCTCAACAACTCCAGTCTTCTCGTATCTCCTGAGTTCACAGCCTCCAGGACAAGTCTGCTGAGGTAACAGGTATTTACAGCCATGCTTCTTCTAACAAGGCACACTTTACTTTCCCCCAAAGATAATTTTTGCTAAATAAAATTAAAAGTATCAAGTAGCATAGGAATTCTCCCTGTTCCCAGAAATAGCTTTACGCCCTTTGTCATTTACAAATTCCTTACAGCTAAAGGGTGAAATTCAATAAATCAAGCTGCAGTTGTGAAGCTGATCCCCACATTAGTGAGCACTTTGGTAACTAAGTATTATGTGTAGCTTTGACAAATTTTATCCATTTTGGTGTTTAACTTGGTGATGTCAGAAAAGGTTCAAAATTCTCGATATAAAGATATGCATATAGTGTATTTTATATTTTTATAAATGTCAACACTACTCTCATATTTAATATATCCATATTAGTTTACATGGAAGAACATCTGTCCTTTAATTCCTCAGCCCAGTACACTTTCAAATAATTCCAGCCTGCACAGCACTCCAATCCTATTTTCCCCAAGCTTGATGTTAATCTTACATCCAGGATGATGTTTGCTTTCCATTGCAAGGCCTCAAAAWGTAAACAAATTTCTTCCCAAAATGTGCTCTGATAAAGGGACTACCCAGAAGGAAAGGGATGCTAAAAATAATATATATCTCACTTAAACAGTAGACACATCCAATCACTACAAACATGCAAAACCTAAAAGGGAAAAAAAAAATAGCCCAACAGAAACCTATTTAGATACCCAATAAACAAAACCTATTTGCTACCACATCAGGCATATGCAGAAATAAGAGATCTTTCCATTTAGTTCCCCAAACTAACAGCCTTGGAGATATAAACACACACTTGTCAGGACAACCTCCCTGGAGYGAATGCCAATTCTGCAGAACRTAACTCTGTATGCACCCAAGATKAAAAARACAGTTTTTCAGGGTCAAGAGAGATGTCAGGGCAAAAAGCTGCATKTACCTCATCTGAATAAACAATAAAGAATAGAAATCCATTAACACAGCAAGAAGAKCCACATTGCATCAGTTTTCAGTAGCCTTGACTAATCTAGACTCCATTTCTTATAGCTGGATATTCTCCATTTTATTGAAGAAGCAAATGGCAGATCAAACAGAACCATAGTTAGAGTCACATTGCAACAGAATGAAAAGAAAAGGTTGGTCAAGCTGCAGAAATAATAACGAAGTAAGAAAAATTACCACGGAATTAAGTTGCTAGGATACTGCACACTGATATGAAATCAGATATAACAATTAAAGTAAAACTCTACTTTCTGGATGTAAGAACAAAACCATGTATTAGTCTAAGCCTAGTAATTAAATGGATTATTGAAAACAGAGCAAATGGAAGCAAACAACTCAAAGTGCTACACAGTCAATTCTGTATCAAAAGCTGGGAAGGTGAATTAATACACCATTACAGACACCAGTTTGACAGCAGCAAGTATAGATTAGAAACTACTTCTGCACTTATACCATCAACATGATCTTCTGTTTTGGCAAGTTGTAGTCTAAAAACTCTCAGTGTTGCTGAGAAGCCAGTGATAACACAGAATGGTAAAATCCAAGTTTTAAAACTACAAAAAAACCCCCCAACAAACCATAAAAACAAAAAAACCAACCCCAAAAATCGCTAAAAGTAAGAGATAACTACATGGGAAGTGGGGCAAAGAAACATGTAAAAACATATAAAACACTGCAAAGTGTCTCTTTTAGTTAGTTTTTATCTACTTAAATTCTACAGCTGTATGGAAAGAAATTCCTTAGAAGAGGGGAAASTAATTAAGCAACCAAAACAAACAAATTAAAAACCCCCAATGAAAACAAGGGAAGTTTTGAAATACAGAATTTTCCTCAAACTTGTGGATAAAATGAGCCCATCAGCCTAAAGCAATGATTTTTCTAGACTGTACTAACATCAGCTTGCCTTTGTATGAAAAGGCAAATAGTTCTTGCCCGCTTTTCATCAAATCAAGATTTACAAATTCACCACAATTATAAGAAATCAGTGCATATTCTAGTGTGAAAGAGTAAGTCCTTGACACATTTCTTTAAGCACCTGTGAGTTCTTATGTTATGTAAATACTGACCTCTCCATCCCAGGCGTGCAAGTTCCAGATTTGCACTAACTTGAATTTACTTATTTGTATTTTGTATTTTATTTGACCAACTAATAGCATGTTGAAGCTCTCTTTAAGGCGACTCAGAAAACCTTGAAACCTTCTTAAAACCCCAAAACACAAAAGCCCAATGTCCAAAAAGATCATCATCTACTGATGATATACTGAATACATTTATCCTTGCAAATATGGAGAATATTCTTACATAAAACTACTCTGCTGCAGCAGTTTTGCTATGCAAAAAAAATACAATGTTCCCAAAAGAAGAKAATTTGAGAACCAAGTAAGGACCAATATTAAAACTGAACGTAGTTTCTTAATTCTTAATTTCTTAATAAGCTTAATTCTTGAGTTTATTAAAACTGATTTAAAATTTCATAAATAAAACTCTCCAGGCTTTGCACTACAGCCCAGTAATGTGCTGGGATATGGAGCTGACAACAGATCCAGCAGGAGCATCAACATTCTCAGCACTGCCTGCAAGGCCAGCATGGGGAASGACAGGGCCTTGGAGCTGCAGCTAAATTCTAGATAATCCATACAATTCCTCACGTCAGGGAGTGATGACAAAAAACTCCTTTGATTTTACAGAACTTATGGACCTGCTGAATCCTGATGCCCTGAAACTGAGTAAAGTATTTCAATTATTCCCATGCAGGACCTGCAAGTTAGTAATCATCTGCAAGAATGCCCGCACATGGCTGATACAGAGATTCTGACAACTGACCACAGCAAGGAAGAACAAGTTCTCACTAGAATCTGTCACTCCTCCTTTTTTCCCAGCCACAAATCACTCAGATTTGCTACTCCCCAATAACTAACTTTGCATTACCAAAGGTGATACAAGTCTAATCCTTGCACACAACATCCTCCCTCCATCCTACAGTGGGYTCTGCTTCAAACTGCCACTGAATCAGGCAGTTCTTGCAACCCAAGACAACTTGCTGGCTTGTTTATGGCCAACAGATGGGCCATAAACTTGGASGCAGCTGAAAGAAGAAATAAAACTGGCAAAATAAGTCTCATAAGCCAGGAGGAAGCTGCATTCACAGAAGGACACATTAAGCKCCCCTCTGTCCCCTCCCAAATATCACACTGATAAATGAGGGAAAAAAATCAGTGATGGGAGTTTGCTCTGTCTTCTACTGTTGTAATTTCCACTTTCACCTAAATGATCTAAGACATGCAAAAAAAGGAAGGAGAGGAAGGTGTTAGCTTGGGGCTTTGGATGTTTTGAGGTTTTTTAACTTTTAAAATTGACAATTTCCAACAGGCTCCAAGGATGGATAACTAGAGAGTATCCTTAGCTTGTGCAAAACCAGACATGAAGATGAGAAAAGAGCTAGACAGAAATTCTTCCTGATTTTTGCAGGATGACTGTGTCTACTGCACAGTTTAGAACAATATAGTGTCTCAGAATCTTATATAAATACATATTTACACAATTAATCTATTTACATACATACATTAATGAAACAATAATTTTGGCTTATTTTATATATTATATTCTTTCAAATTAATATAAAATTAATATTTGAAACACGTTTAATACTTTTTTAACTCGATCATATTTGGCACACTGCCAAAGTCAATTCAACTATAAAAAAAATCATTTACATTGATAAAATCATTTACATTTATAAAAAAAATCGTTTACATTGATTTTTTTTTTTTTGCAATGTTGGAACAGCCTAAGCAACAGAATTTAAAATAAAGAAAAAGGAAGGACATACWGACATTTTAACTTTCAGCATTTCTAGTAAGGATAAACTTTAGAGGTTAACACACRTGAAACAAATTCTATGATGCTGTCCTGTCATAGTCAAGACAGCCACTGCACTCAGAGTGCTTCAATAATAACCTCAGGGGGCTTCAAGCATCACCACCATGTTTTCTAGGAGTCTTTCATACCTTTTCTATGTAGCCTCCCATGGGCAGCTCCATGCAACTCTGGCTCTTTCTCTCCTCCTTCTGCAGTTCCAGCTGGCTCTTCCTGTCCCCAACACGACCACCTAACCCTGTCTCTCCCTYGTACAGTGCCTCACCYTTCTGTCCCTCACATGACCTCCYGTCCCTTCATCCTCACAGCAGGACCAGCAGACCCCAACTGACTC
Organism: Mixornis gularis; assembly: GCA_003546035.1. Taxonomy (NCBI): domain Eukaryota; kingdom Metazoa; phylum Chordata; class Aves; order Passeriformes; family Timaliidae; genus Mixornis; species Mixornis gularis. Next base: position 775,437 of record QVAJ01000013.1, read on the forward strand.
ACAACCAACTAATTCACTCTTTTATCACACCCAGCTGTGGGCAYGGCTGTCCCCACTCTTTGGTAATGAACACAGCTGCAATATATCAGAACCAAGATTGCCTTTAGCACTATCTCTGTCTGTCTTCCCACACTGCCCAGCTTGCAAATGTTGGCAGCTGTAAAACTGTCCTGCCTAGGGAAAGAGAAAATTTAAAATGTCCTAAACTTGGAGCAAAACCATCGGTGTCCCAGAATATTCTCCAGGTGTGAAGACACACACACACACACACACACACACACACACACACACACACACACACAGGACACCTGTGTCCTGAACTCCAAACTCAGGGATTAAACTTTCAGCAATGCTGGGGTTATCTGGTTATCTTGCTACATCATCAGAAGAGACAAAGGAGAGAGACATCATCATTTTTGTGTGTGCTCTTGCATGAACTACTTCAAATGCTGATGACCACAGCAGTGTAGAAACACACAAATGGAGCAGGGTTCTAACACAGTTCTAAGCAGAGTGTGTGAGTGATTTGTTCTGCTTTTCTCTAAAGAGGCCCATGGCCATTGCTTCCTCCTCCTCCTTACACTCACAGACCCTTGTCTCCTCACCACACCCTGTTCCCTCTTGCTCTCCTCCCATCCCGCTGCCATACCCTCTCCTCTTCCATCTTCCTCTGCTGCAGGCACCATGGTCTCCTTCCATTTTCCTCTACTGCTCACCATGGTGAGGTAAAAAAGGCTCAAAGTTGTCATTATTTGCTGGGTTTCCCAAAAAGGGCACATGCTGAAATCTTACTAAATCCAGGKGCACATTTAAGAAGTCACTTCGCTTAACTGATCCGTTGTTTATTTTCACAGCATCACTTACCAGCAAAGTTGGCTATCCTYCTACATTGTTTCTAAATATTTTTGCTTGGGAGAGTGACCAAATTTTTCATCATTTCTGACTACTGCAGGCACCATGGTGTCACACCTCCTCTCCCACCCTTCCCAACTCCCCAAAGGTGGCTGTGCCACCACCTTCCCCCCTACCCCAGCTGCACATGGGCAGGATCCAAGGGCCAGAGATGGAGCAAGCTGCTCCCTCAGGACAGCTCCACGTTCCTCAGAGCTGCCAGGCACACAGAGGATGATGCCAGGAGGAAAACCCCAACAGAGGCCAAAGCCAAGAGCTGAGCATGGCTGCGTGCTCCACCCATCACCCTGACACAGCTCCTGGGAGCCACGGCAGCTGAGGATGCTGACTAACAGTGCCATCCATCCAAGCGATCCGTAATTCCCGGCGTATTTAGAGCATATCTAACAGCTTTAAGGCGCAGAACAAATGCACCCTGGCAAAGTCAGAAACGATGAAAAATTTGGTCACTCTCCCAAGCAAAAATGTTTAGAAACAACGTAGGAGGGTAGAAATTTTGCTGGCAAGYGATGCTGTGAAAATAAACAACGAATCAGTTAAGYGAAGTGACTTCTTAAATGTGCACCTGGATTTAGTAAGATTTTAGCATGTGCCCTTTTTGGGAAACACAGCAAATAATGACAACTTGGAGCCTTTTTTAGCTATTGCTTCCTCATCTGCTTCAACAGTGAAGTGAATCTTTGAAAACGGCGTAGTGGAAATAGATCAGTTAGCTGATCCTATTGGTTTTTCTTTCTTCAGTAACTATGATGGAAGGAAATCTTTAACCATTGTCTTGGTGCTTCCTGCAAGAACTGAATTTTAAATTGGCTTGTAAACAAACACGGATCTGTGTGAATACCACATGATGAGTAGATTTCATAAGGCGGCTATTTGGGAGTCTCACTTGTCTTAGGCACCTGCAGCTTCTGATGAAACACTTCAAAAGATTTGCTGTGAAATGCTCTGCAGAGGAAGCACTTTAGGAGCATGACTAAGCAGAGCAGAAACAGCAGATTGTTTCCTGAATACCTATTAAATTAAATGTTCAATAACATGCCTGCAAAATATTCTAAGAGTTTACATACATATGCACACTTCTATAGTACATCTGTATGCTACACAAGCACTTCACAGTTATTTATTTAAATCCACGACCTGCTGTCTAAAAGTTACTCTTAATGAACTGTTGTGAACTTTTAGGGGAASAAGTGTAAGCCAAAATAACTTCAGCCTCAGTCACGTTACGTGGAACTGCCGTGAGTCAAGAGATGCCAAGACATATTTTCCTTTTTAAGAAGAGTGAAAATGAAGAAAGCGTCACTCAATATGCCAGATATTCCTAACCACACACACATATACACACCTGATTAATGCACTTTCTATCATAACAACCTTATGAATTTACCACTCAACTTTTTTTTTTTTACACAAAACAACTATAGATGTTCAAGAATCAATTTCAAAACTATACGTACAAAGAATTCAATGAAGTCCTGTTAAATGAATGAAATGCCAAAGTAATGTTTCAGGTTAAGAGCTTTGGTTTAGTAAAAAGATGAACTTTATATTAAGCAGTGATTTCTTTATTCTACTGTGAAAAAATGCTATCCAAAGTCATAATTTTGCAGGTCTTCAAAAGCTGCTTTTAAAAATGTTATTTAAAGGCAGAAGTACATGTTTGGAATTAATTGAAGAGTAAAAAAAAAACACAAACTGTTTTCTCTCTTTTGTGATTTCAACCCCCAGAAGAAGTATGCAAGCCCTGTAGGAAAGCTTCCTTTTCAAGTTCAGTCTCTTTTGACTGATTGGTGGGTTTGGTCTGTCAGCAGATACCACTAGAAATTAATRCATTTTCAATTTTCCAGATACACATTCAAGAACACTGAGTACCAGTATTGGGAATACAGAAATCTGATTGAGACGGGATTTGTTGG
>QVAJ01000013.1:779899-804927 GCA_003546035.1 Mixornis gularis
AATTTATAACCATACATTGGTATTTAATGTTTCACCCTAAAAAGTATTTTATTACAGAAAGTATGTGAAGCTGAAGCATGTTCAAGACATGTAATTTCTTAATTCTAATGAAGAACTTAGAACACATTTCAAGTTGCAGTTTGATTAGGACCAAACTGTGTAGGGAGGCTGAACCAGCTACACATGGCAGGGATCTTGGTACACATCCAAAATTGTGTTATTTTACTGCACCTCAGAACAGGCAGTCCACCCTTCATGCCTCAAACCACACGTCCTRTTTCTCTCTCTTCTGCCATATTATTGTACATCCTATCCCTCTCCTTTCTATCCACATTTCAGAACTCTCTGCATTTCCCCATCTCCTTCCTCACCATAACATCCTACACTGCCATGTGAAGGCAGCTTTGTGCTGCCTGGGAGAGAGAAAACCAATCCCAGTCTGAAATTTCCATCTGAAACCCACGTGAGTGCACTGATGTCTCCCAGCCTTGCAAATCCTGCCTGGATCCTTCCCCCCCAATCCAAATGTGCACACTCAGGCCTGTAGGTGATGGAGATCAGCCTTGAAAACACAGGATCTTGTACATCAGTCCTACCCCTCTCCTTTCTATCCACATTTCAGAACTCTCTGCATTTCCCCATCTCCGTGCTCACCATAACATCCCACGCTGCCATGTGAAGGCAGCTTTGTGCTGCCTGGGAGAGAGAAAACCAATCCCAGTCCGAAATTTCCATCTGAAACCCCTTCCACATGAGTGCACTGGTGTCTCCCAGCCTTGCAAATCCTGCCTGGATCCTTCCTCCCCAATCCAATTGTGCACACTCAGGCCTGTAGGTGATGGAGGTCAGCCTTGAAAGCCCAGGATCAGCAAGATGGTGGCTCCAGAAGATCTGGTTTGGCAGCTCTCCTCACTGCAGCCTATGGAAGCCAACAACAAGAAGGGGCAACACGTCTGCCACTGAAAATTTAGTGGGTGTGCCTCACATTCAAAATAAAATTCATGCTGTCGTGTTTCTTAGATATATTACTTTTTAGCAGTAAATAGCCTAATCTTCTATTGCTTAACAAAAAACCCTCAAAGAAAGAAAGAAAATTTTCAKTAAACCACATTCAGTGCAAATCTAGAGGATGTTCGAGTGACCTGGGGTTGCAAATTTCAGGTTCTTTTTGTGAAAGAGGAGGTTGCATATTCGTTACCATTTCAGATTACTTTTTTTAGAGTTAATAAGCTTGCAAATGCTTGCAAAATAAACAAAAAGYTTAAAAGCACTGGAAGTATTTCTATTAGGCGTTTGCATTTCCATTTGTTCAGCTTGTCGTGGAGTCTAAGATGTTCACAACCTCAAAATAYGCACTCCTGCAGCTACAAACAACACAGAATTTAACCAAATCTGACTGAAATGGTCGCATTTAAGGAATGGCAAACGGACACCCACCCATTTCACAGAAATTAATTATGTCTCCTCAGGGAAGAGCATCTGTTTCATGAAAGTAGGACAAAGGCTGGAATGTAGCACAGCCTGTCACATCCAGCATTAACCAGATGACCCACAATGACCTGGAACAGCATAATTCCGACTCTGTACCAGGTCTTCCATAGCTCAGCTACATTGACATCAACACTTCCAAAAAAACAAACAAACAAACAAAAAACCTACACATTTTTGATGTGGCTCCTATTTACAGAGACCAAAAATACACATTTTTGGGGGGATATTTTCACATTTCATTTTCAGAACACTTCAGTTGTTGCACTTAAACTGTCTTAAGTTTTGGGCACTTAAGTTTTGGGCAACCTTCTCGCCAGAAGCCCACTCATGCATGAACATTTAATTTATTAGCTTTGAATGCAGTGCAAATCAAGTGATATATAGATAGATAGATAGATAGATAGATAGATAGATAGATAGATAGATTTAAAAACATATAGATATAGATATATATCTATAACCATATATGTTATGAATATATATGTTTATACAGATTTACACTTAGCCTAAATGTTTATATACAAATACAGTTAAAACTATAGTTAAAACATTAAATAGATGCAACCTTTACACCACATATTTTTTTCTGAAATAACAGAAAACGGAACCTGACCTTTTTCCRAAGTTCTGCACGTGAATTTCTTTTACTGACCACAGTGGATGTTGCATTTTTAAGTGGACTACATCTYACTCAAAACTCTGAATTTCAACATGCACTTTTAGCAGTCTACACCAAGACCAATGATTAGATCTGGTTGAGTTACAGTGCTAGGAYGAGATGATACACAGAACCCTTGCTGAGAAGAATGGGACAAATTAACAAAAMGTGAAATGGTTGTGTTTGCAAGGAGAAGGGTAAGAAAAACCAATGTACTGAGGATGAAACACACAAGGCTAATTAGCCCAGCCACAGACCCATGATGTTTCCAGCTCAAGGACTTCTTTGGAGAACTCCACTTTCAGCCCCTTAACCTTGCTATAAGCTGGTGGACTTTAACTGCTCAGAAGATGCACTTCTTATGGAATAAGACAGGCTCAACTCAAAGGGCTGATGCAGAAGAAAGAGCTCAAGTTTACTTGACATTTTGTCTGTCGTGGCATTTTGTGATGACAAAGCCTAAAAATGAAAATGTTTGAAAGATGCCAGCAGACCCAGCAACAAGACAAAAGATTTAATGAATCAGTAGTCGAAAATTTACCCAACACTTGGTTGAAAGCCTTATTTATTGTATCGCCTTTCTGAACAAATTTTAGTACTTCCACAATCTCAGAAGACTGTTTGGTGGGGTAGGGGAAGAGTTTTTGATTTGCTGAGATTATCAGACAACTTTAAAGCACGTGGAAGAGCAAACTGCAGAACAGTGGTACTTATTTAAGAAATCCATTCTGGGATGCAGCTGCTGACAAACAGGCACAGATAAAATGGTCCTGTTATATGCACGGGATTTCTGCACGGAAATTACTTAAAATTTACAGCTTGTACACCCAGCAAGTTGAGAAAAATGCCAACACTCTTATGGGACTGAATGACTTTTCACATACTGTGACTGCACCTTTGAATTTTCACAAGCAGGTACAAAGCAGACATAATGGCATGCCTACAATTCCAAATGCAAAAAATCCTAGAGAGCACACAAGTTACAGCAACAAAATCACCTTGGTATTATCTGAGCATTGAAACCCATTACTTATGTCTTTCACAATGAAAATAAACAGAATTCCAAATAATACAGTCCCACAGAGATGAAAAAACACAAGCATCTTTGCTTCAGCTTAAATAACTTGTTTCAAGGTAGAAGAGCTGGACTTCAGAATTTTATTTGTATTTTTAAGTGTTGCCAGCAAAGCTTCATGCACACTTCAAATTCTTCAGGGAAGTGGGGAGACAGAAGGGTGGCTGGCCAAAAAAAAAACCAAAAAAACCTTCTTTCTTGGATACTTGGAGTATTTGCATAGAGTCAGGCAACTAACTGAATTAGATTCATCAAATACCATGTAATAATTGCCCTATCTTCTTGATCATTAATTTTCAGTATTGATACAAACAGATGTACACAAACAATTCTTTGCCTATCTCATAATTTTCATTTAATTCTGCTATGTGGCAATGTTATGCACAGATAAAGGTCTTTAAAGATGAATTAATCATGACAAACACTATGAAACTATTCTCAAAAAAACAGTATCACTGTCATGGTCCTGAGTAGCCTTAGAGCTCAATTTAGTTAGTGTTGACTTTAAAACCTTAAATTCAAAGGTTCTGGTTCTGAGATCCTACTAAAAAGAGGAATAAGCACTGCTTACTCTAAATATTAATTATTTCCTTTAAATTCCATACTTGGAAGGAAGACTTCAGGTTAAATTATCTCTCTGTACACGTCTGTTTAGTTTTCACTTGAGCTCTGAAGTGTGAGTTGTCTAAAGGTGTGCTGAAGAAACAAACAAAAGTCACACCCTACACGGAAATTATACTAGAGAGTCTTGTTTTGACTATATTTGAAAACAAACACTTACTGTCACTGTGGCAACTGAAACATCACGAAAACAAAGGGAAAGTACTTGTTAATATCAAAGGAAAGTATCCAAAAACTTGAAAGTGTTGCAGCAGCAGCAAAAGCTGAGACACTCTTACGAAAAATTAGGTAGTTCTCTATTTCCTCCTTCTCACAACCCTTCCATAGACACTAGGAAGTTAAGTTGGTAGCTGTCTTTTTAATAAATTAACTGTCTTTTTTAATAAATCAGACATTTATGTTTACCATTATCCTTACCCAAATCCAAACAAAAGGAAAAGAAAAAAAATTCCCACAAAACAAATGTCCCAAAAAACTCAACTGGTGACAGGTGACAATGGGTTCCTCATCATTTTGTCCCAAAAAAAAAAACCCAGACAATAATTTAATGTTTATTCAGAATTATTCTTCAGCTGATTTAATAATTTTAAATATCAGGACTTAAAGGSAACACAATGACATATGAACAAAACAGAACAAAAAAAGTAAAAACCCAGACAATGGAGAAAGAACAGATGAAGTCACAGATYTAAAGAGAATAAAACCTGAAAGTGTTTTACAAAGCCTAAATCAAAGAATTTTGGAAAAAAAAATCATTTTCACACTAAAAGAAATGCAAAGTATTTTATGGCTCTTTTACATTGTGGCATTTTCCTGGATTAGAAAAGTAACCTTATATATGGTGTCATCGTGCACTTCACGTATAAATTATTCATTGCAATGTAAGCCAAGGGGAAAAACCTACTGTGCCAATCTAAATGATTTCAAACAGAAGTTACCTGAAACTCAGCACCTTATTCAGATCTTTCCCCATACTGGTAATACTCAGTAGGGGGGAAAAAYAAATCAAGAACTTAATATTATTTTAATGTACTAAGAAAGCAAATCCGAGCTTTAGTGATCACAGAATCATAGAAACAAGAGAATGGTCTGGGTTGGAAGGGACTTGAAAGATCATCTATTTCCAACCTCCCTGCCATGGGCAAGGACACCTTTCACGCTTTTGGAATCACTGTGTTTCCCAGAACCTAAGCAGAACAAAAGAAATAAAGATCATTTTTATCATATTTCCTCTGTTTTGAAATAATAATGCCCCTCTCTCTTCCTCAGATCTAAGGATCAGGTAGCATCCGTTTTCTAAAAGTTATTTTGGAGCGCTGCAGAACGTTGTAGAAATCACAGGACGTTTTCAGTGCACTGGGCTCTAAATTAGATTCTTAAATAGCATCCATAACTTAGAAAAATCAGTAAAACAACAGCAGCTCTGGTTCTAACACCTCACTCCCTCAAATGTTCCTGCTTAGCTCTTCTGAAAGGAGTGGGCTGGTGCAGAAAGACTTATAAGTGGTCCTTCATTTATTTATTGACAGCCCACCTCCAACACAGTCCATAAATGATCAATTTTAGTGGTTTTGAATCACAACACTTGAAAAGAAGCAACGGCTTGTAATAAATTCTCTCTCTCTCCAGTCAAATATTTCTTTAGGAGGACACTTGCACATAGAAGGACTGGATTGAGGGATGCAATACTCCCTGAGAAAAAGAGGAAAATGCTGCAAAAATTAAGTACTTGCAATAATTGTGAGAATGTGGAAACTTCTGAATGTAGCTGGTTTGATAATTTTCGATTTATGAAATGCATCCAGAGATCTTTTGCACACTTGTACCCAATTAACACTTAATGTATTAACACACCCCTTTTAAAAGTAAATAGTCTGCTAACCCATGCAAACTGAACCACTGTCTCTGAGATGAAATTCTGCAATAAGCAAGTGATAAGCACTGAAGTAACTTTGGCAATGAGTTTTTATTAATAGTTTTTGATGGTACAAACCAAAACCATTGTGCAAAGCCCATTACCACAAGAGCACAATGAAATGTGACTCCCGCTTCAGAGCTAAGAATATTTGCTTGTCAGGAATAAAAAGGGGGATTTTTTACATTCTTTGTGATTTGGAGTTGTTTAGGGTTTCTTTCCCATTTCCAAAAAAAAAAAAATTGAAACATCTTTTAGTGGTTTTCAAATATTGGAATAGCTACTTCTGTGATACTGAAATCTCAGAAAAATCAACATAAAATGAATTTTTGCTTTTAACACTGGTAGATATGAATTTGCAACTGTATGGGTATTATTTGGATATTTGACTAAATCTCTAATTTGTGTCAAGTAAAAGCATTTTTTGGACTGTGCATTATTAAGCATAAAGTACAAACCCAACTTTCTCCTTCAGATTCCACTCAGTATTGCAGCACTTCAGAAAGAACAGGGGAAACAAATTCCCTGAAAAAGTGTTTTCACACTCCTCCATTAACAGCTGCAGCTTATTTTTTGAATAAGCAATTACATACTTAGAGCAAACACATTTATAACTCTGACCTAGCCAGAGCACATTTTCATTTCTTTTTCAGTGCAGAAGTACATTTTCCCCTTATTTCTTTATCTTCCATCTGTTCTTTCGACGTTTTAGTTTAAGCAGTGGTCAATGAGAGGCACTCTCCACCGAAGTGCTACATACTGGAGTTGGATTCTAATTAGACATTTATTATTCTGCTGCAACATTGAACACTAATAAAACAAATCTATCTCGATCCTAGGCAGTTCATTATAATTTAATTTCACTATTTCTTATTGCAGCATTAATGGCATCGAGACAAGACAGTGATTAAAAATTTATATTTTTTGTAAATGGAATGAAACTTAATAAATTGGTTTTCTGGTTTAATTAATTGTGGTTTATATACTGCTASTACAGAATTACAACAGATTTCTCCCAGCAATTATTGATGATCTCACTGTGCTGTTAGCAAATTAGTCCCAAAGTGTTGAAAAAACCAACAATGGAAAAGGATTAAAAAACTTCACACATCTAAACAAGCTAAACTGATTAGAACAAATAATCCTGAATACAACACCAAGCACAGAGTCTAAAAAGTTATTTGAATTAACTCCAAAGTCATTCAAACTGAAAATAAAAGKAAGTATATCACCATACTGAAAAAAATACACCATTTGTTCAATGAAAAAGTTCTTTTCCATAAAGTATAAAGTGTCATCTTGTGCAATTATTAGCTGTTAAAGTAGCATTCTCAATGAAACCTGAAACTATAACTTCTAAGACAGCTAAATTCAATTTTGAAAAGTAGTAGCCTGGTGCTCTCAGCCCATACTTAAGAATTCAGCCTAGCAACAAAGATGAAAGAACAGCACCACCTAGTTCTCTATTTAAAAGTTTTCAAATATCATCATCCATTGATTTATTTTTGCAATCTAAATTCACATATGCGTGTGTATTCGGCAATAAAATCTGTCACACTGCCACAGGAAACAATACTAACAAGTTTGTCAGGAGTTATTAAAGCAGCTGATGTAGATGCTTTACAAGGGTACACTGTGAAAAAAAAAAAAGCAAATCAAAACAACTTTCACATGCAAGAAYGGCAGAGACTTGCAATAATACAAATCCTGTTCTGAAGCATCAGAAACACTGGATGGATTGCTCRTCTTTTCTTAATTCCACTCTYGGGAGTAATTCCCTAATTTAACCAAAACACTGTATTTGTATTGATTGCCCTGTACAATAGCCTGACACTCTATAGTGTGTACACAAAAATATATTCCCGATACAGACATCCCCAGAGCCTCAGCAATGTGTTTAAAAAACTTGTCACCAGTTGTTTTTCTATTCTGCAAGCAGCAGAAGCCTTTCAGAAATGGGGCAGGTATTTCAGGTATCAGCTGGACTGGAAGTTTCCATGTGAAGAATTCCCCTTTCAGAGAATGAGTGGTGTGCATTGGGACAATCCAGAAGTTTACCAGGAGGCAAGAGCAGCCCCTAAGGAGCTGCCTACTCCTACCATGCAAATATCTTGTCCAAGCTGTAGCAGCGTGGCTGCCAACGTTTAAATTTGATAAGGACATTGCTACACATGCTGAGCATTTATTCCRTTCTTCTAGACAAGCTGGATTTCCTAAGTTCCCACTCAGATCAAGAGGACATAATAGCAGTGGAACTGTATTTCTGAAGACGTCTTTTGTTTTGACACTGATATTCAGAAGTCAACTCCAATTTCTCATACTAATATACATTTCACTGGGTCTTTTCTGTAAGCCTCTTAATTGAAACAGCACAAGTGACACTGATACTTTGAGTGTTGTRGGTAGTACTGCATTCTACAGTGAAATGGCTTGTCTTGTAGCATTACAGAGAAAATGGGAGTTAACTGCACCTACAAAGTGCTTCAGCTGCATTTGAATGAAATGCTCAAATCAAACAATTGATTTCTCTTAACTCAGAATGACGAAAATTAAATGGGGCTACAGCTGAAAGCTCTCATGCAGTACATTTGTACCAATCTGTAGAAATTCATCTCAAGTCCTGCTTTTCCTACGGTGACTTTTGAAGTATTTTCAGCTCTCATAATTGCCCTGTCCTGCTTATGCCTGTGGGAAGTCTTCCATGCTTCACTGACGCAAAAAAATCAGGTGAATGGACGTAAGAGACTGGAGCTTTATGACCACCACTGTAAAAAGCATCTGAAACTGGGGTCCCTGGCAGGAGGCAGGCTCCAGTGCCAGGAACTGACTCCCACTGGCTCTCCTCACCTCTGTCAGTGCACATCTGAGGAAGGCAGAGAAGAAGTGGGAAGAAAAGACTAATAATTAAAAATCAAACCAACACCCTCCTCCCCCCCCCAAAAAAAAGAAAAGAGGGGGAGGGGGGGAAGGAAATAATTCTAAGCCTGCTGTCACATCCATCTCAGGTATTTTCTCCTCAAAGTAGGAAATGTCTTCTCACAGCTTCTACAGAATGCACTTCCCCTAAAATCTTGACTTGTTTCATTCCATTTCCTGTGGAGAAGAAGAGGTGGAAAGCCACAGCAGGAGACAGGTGAAAAGTCCCACTGCATCCTGCCAAACCAGAGTCATACAGGGGTKTGTCCCAGCCTGACCTTCACAGATGTCTTGGTCTTCCACAGCAAAGGCTCCTGCGTTAACTCCAGAAGGGACGTTTGATTCCTAGAGAAAATGAGCTGTCCACAGGCCCTGTCCTCCATCCATCCACATCCCCATTGCTCCTGAAGGCCACTTAGGCAGTGTCCTGGCACAGCTCACTCCTTGCAGAATTGACACATCAACGTAAACAGATTAGACAGGATCCAAATTTGAGGCCTTTATCCTCACAATCTTAAGAAAGCAAATCCCTCATGCATGCAGAGCAGGGCTACTGCTGTTTCCCCACCATAAGCCTTGAGGCAGCAAGCAGAAGGAAAAAAAAAAAAAAAAGAAGTTTGTTTTGTTGGTTTTTTTTCTTGGTAAATATCCTGGGCAGACAAGGCCTAGAGGGAGATTACGCTGCATTTAGCTGTGACCAGCCAGTCACAGATTTCGAAATTTATTTCTGAAGATATTTACACTTTCTAAAMGAAGTTCAAATGATAGGTTTTAAATGACCAATTAAAAGGAAAATTATTTGCAAGGATAAAGACTAGTAGATTCTGTTTTCCTGTTGGGATTTATGGWATATTTCAGTTTGCAATAGACATAGTCTAATGAACACTAAGTGCATCTGCACTTCCAAATCCTGTGGTACAGACATCACAGTAAATGAAGACTATCCTTCATAGCACATGTTCAAGTKCCTTTTTTATCCAGATTTCCTGTTACTCCCTTTTGCATCAGATCAGGAAGAAATTGTCCTTCTGTAGAACAGAAGTATCACTYCTTTTCCTAACAGACAAAAGCAGATCTGTACAAAATCTGGCATACCTCTTTTCCTCAAAATCCAAAGACAGCTTGGGAAATTCTACAACCCAATGGGGTTGTGGCTGTTTTCAAAAACACTCCTCCTCCCCCCACCCCCAGATATTGCTTCCACAAAATATATCAAAGCCTAGTCACTTAAACCAATGTTATATTCCAAGCTATTTTGAAATTACATTAATCTTATGTGCTAAGCATATGTGAAAGTCCCATAAGTAAGTCTACAAGCCAGTGAGGTGATTTTTTTATCTATCATAAATAAAAACAAATGGCCTGTATATTTCTATTGATTATACGCTTTCCCCGTGGCTCCCAAATTCACCATACRGAATGCAGCAAAGCAGTAATGGTTTACAATCTGCAAAACAAAGATGGCTTAGGAAGCTGAAAACATTTTAATTTTATTCTGGCCCAATTCTAAAACCCAAGCTTATTTTATGGGGAAAGTACTGAAATTACGTGAGCTTTGGACCATTCTTTAAGGAGTGAATGAGATTTATTCAGTCCAAGAATGGTATGAATTTTGCATTTTACACACCAAAAAGAAGCATCAACCAGAAGTTTGTCAACCACAAACATTACATTTACTGAGGAGAGATATATGCCACATAATTGACAAAAAAATTCCATATAATAATAAGAACGGCAAGCAGTTCTGAAGATGGGAAACTAGTCAAGGTTCTACCCTGTATTTAAATTATTTATACCCTCCCTGTGTTCAAAACCACACTATCTTCACTGTGTTTGCATGAGCAGCAGTCAAGATATGCCCTAAGACATGTTAGATGAGGACTCCAGCCTTTGGAGAAAACACAGTCTTTAAAGCTAATTCACTGCTAATTGGGTTTTGTACCAAAAGATGAGACACACTTTTTTAATACACAACGTCCTTTCAATTGTCTGACTTCATATTTAAGTTCTGAAAAGCTCCTCAGTGTTAGGGGTTGCCACYTTTGCTACAACTGGTTTTAAGCTAAAATTGAAGGGATTCCCTTTTGAYTGCACACATACAGTTTGTCATTAACCACAGTCATCACTGAACAAGGTGGCACTTTTACCTTCCCCCATATCAGTCCAAATCTCACCGATTTTTCATAGGGTTACAAGGCTACAATGTACAAGCCTGAAGACATCAGTAAYATTATTAGAAACCTGCAATGGAAAAGTTAAAAATTGTAAAGTTAAGAGAAAACTGCAATGCTAAAAAGATGCTTCACATGTCATTTAAGAATTGGCATGTTAGTTTTAAGGTTTCCTCCAAAGACTAGAAGTTCTTTCATTCTCACTACCATTATCTGAGTTGTTAACAAAAGGATTCATGTAAATGGAATACTTCAGTATATTATACCATTTGATGACCTGTCACAGATTTGGGATACTTTGTTAATCCTTGATTAGTAATCAGTTTAGTGAGCAGTATTTCTAGGCACTGCATTTATTCTCCAGTTTGCAAATGGCTGCAGTTTGATGTTTTTGTGTATTTGAAGGCATAAAAAAAATCYCATTCAGTTGAAAAAAATTCAAGAGTGAAAATAATTTTTTTCATTTATGAAATGAAGTCTTACTTTCTCAGTATAAACTGTGCAAATCAATGGAGAATTCTTCACTGTTCTCCAGTGTACCACAATAAAGCACCAACTAGCATGTCAAGATTTAAACCTCACATTTAAAAACATACTAACACTCAGGGAAGAAAAAAAAAAAGAAAAGCCTTTAAAAGCGATAAATATAAAATGAACTTGACGTTAGAATATACTTTTTACAATCTTTTAATTAAAAGAAATTTGATTGCTTCTGCTTCAACTAGTACAGCTTTTCCCCTGGTTGGGGACTAACCAGAACAGCCTTCCTGCCTTATAGCATAGCAGGAATAAAAGCAGGTCAGGTTACACTGTTAATCCAGCAGATGTAGGTCAGTTTGGGATAAATATCTGAACAGACAGAAAATACCACACTGCCCGTGCCTACTACAACTGCTGCTGGGAAGTAATTTGGTCTAACTCTCTTCAGAGCTGTCAGTCAGTGGCTGTTCTTGAATCTCCAGTGCTGAACTTTGGAGAAAAACAGAGTTTTTAAGACTGCAATGGGTCTGTACAGTTGTGCTGCCTGTTCAGCTTCTGCCAGAAGAAGCAGCAATAACACCGTGCATCATTTATTGATGATAAAGGTGCAACTGCATCTTCATAACTGGCCACAGATTATTTTTGCATGTAGAAGCAGACTCTGGTTCCTTCACCTAAGGTTTAGTAATTGAATCACCATGATTAGAACCATTGTTTGATCRGTACTGTGGCATGGAAGAGGTTTAAAATATCGCCAGGATACTTTTACCTCTAACAGAAGAAAACAGTCTCTCCTGCACTGTCTTTCCCAACAAACTCTTYACCCAAAGATGATGACAGAGGGAATATCAAAGCTATTGAAAYGACCACCATACTGGATATGTGATGATATGCACTGTTTTACAAAAAAACCTAAACCTTGCCAAGTCCATTCACAGGACAAAGGGAAAGCTGTAGAGTAGTTCAGGAATGTGTCTCCACACAAACAAAATTTATACAGCAACATTTTCAACTCTGAAAGAACTTCAGGGGTTTGAACTGAGGAACATGCACTACAATAATTTTTCTGATTTTCTGAAACTGAAGAGCAGCTGCCTACAGACAGTTAATATTCTTTATCAGCTATTTAAGAAAAAAAAAAGATAATTCTAAATTGAATATTACAAAAATGGAAAAAAAACCTCGATAAATGCATGAATTTATAGTAATGTAAACCATATTAAAATTGATTTGCTGCTACCTAAAATGTGAAAGTTATGAAAGCACTCACAATCTCCAAGAGCCATTTGATTAAACTAGAAAGCAATAAATACAACTCAACTCACTGTTGGGAGGAAATTGTCTTTCCCTCAAAAATCCCAAACTTGTCAAGACAGCAAAAGCATTCCTAAATAAGATTTACAAAGGTCCCGAGATCTCTATTTTTGCAAATAACAGGATAGCAAAGGCTGCAAGTATGATTTTGTTTTTCACATTTACAGATTAAAGAGAAAGGAGATGGGACAATAGGTAGGCCACCTACGTTGGTCACTAAACCCTCTGTTGCYTGTTCCAAGTTCCACACATTGAAAGTCCTACACACCAAACTCCAGCATTAAAGGAGAGCACTGGGAGAACAGCTACACAGCCCACAGTGTTTTGTCACTGAAATAAATGTTCTCTCCTTTTCTCAACCCCCTTAGGATGCAATTACAATAGTGTCTTATGCATTGATATTTAAAGCACCCRTCCTGAGCTTAGCATGCATCAACATAAGAGAAACTGCAAATATTTGGGCTTTGTCTTTAATTTTCATTTATAAAATGAAGGGAAAAGATCCTGAAATAGGTTCAGAGGAAAAAAAAAAAAATAGAGAAAAAACCCACATTAAGAACCCTTGCAAAGACACCCACATTCATTTTTGAAAATACTCAGTTCTTCCCAAAACGTTTTCATTATGTAGAAGAATAATTGTTCAAGGGCAAATTCCTGAGAGAAATCATGATTTTACAATTTATTCCTTGCCACTGGAACGTGATATTTGCCTTTCTTCCTTTCAAACACACCTCAAAAACTCCTTGGGAAGAAGGGATATGCTCATTAAGATCATACTTAATATCGATGCAATCCCAGAGGATACACACACTAAACTGTGTCTAATAGTTTTACCATTCTGCATTTGTTTCAGGATGTGTATTTTAAAAAGCATGTCAGTGGCATCCTCTCTACAGAAGACCCAGCATTGTTTTGAGAGGGCCCAACTTCTGAGACTTTCTGCCTGCTGTTCAACTCAATTAAAAMAAAATTGAAGTAATCCTTCTTTCTCTTGGAGAAGGCATTAAGAGGACAATGACAACATCTCCTATTTCTAAAAATCTACATTTTTACATGTTAGATGGAGAGGGAGTCACTGTTCTAGCTCAGTCAACCACACTCTGGTTGGTTACACAGCTTTTCTTTTGGCAAGCACCTGATGTCCACGTCCATACCACACATAACTGCTGTTACCAGTTACTTAATCAACATTTCTAATGCACAAGAGAGAAAAAGGGGAAAAAAATCCACCCAAAACCACCTCAAATTCCAAGCTTCAATTTACATAGCAATATTAAAAGAGTAACTCCTATTAAGAGAGTAATTCTTTGGTGGAAAGAGTAAGGGTAATCTCATTCAACACATTTTGTCAATAGCAGGATGAGGCCAGAGGGATGAGAAAGCTAATTATGAGAATTAAGGCTTCTATAACAATAAACTATAACTTAGAGACATTTACAGTACATTATGATGGAATTGCAACTGACATGTAAATTGAAAAGCAGAGGCAGATCGACTGTTCTGTATTTCTAAAATAAAATAAAATATAAAAAAGAAGAAGAAAACGAAGAGTAAAGTAGGCAAGAAAAATGTATTTGCTTCAACAGAGGCGCTTCTGTTGATCAGCMCTTCCATGGAGTTACTTCTTTGGTGACAAACTTCAAAACTGTTTACTGTTGATTTGATGGAAGAAACTTGATAAATACTTTGAGTGCAAGAGTTATAAATATTTGAGTGAGTGATCCCTATTAATATGCTCCACTGGGAAGTCGTGGGACATCATCAACAGGAATCTGTTTTGTTTAGTTACTTCTTGTTCTAAACCTGAACTGTGGTAGGATGACTATAAATAAAAAAAACATGAAGAAATCAAGCCAAATAATTCATAAAATATGAACTAGCCAGAGAACTAAGCAGCTAATAAGCCTAGCAAGCCTCGGTTAGATTGATGGGAGTCACATAAAGACAGACATCATCAAGTAGAGTGAAAAATTTTATGTTTCAACTTRTGTCTAAAATATTCCAGATAGAGACTGTACTAAAGCTACTGTGTCTTTTATGATGTAATTGTGTATGCCCTCACAGTACCTGCAGAATTAAAAACGACATGCATTGACTGGCTGTACACTGTATTAGCATATGAACAYTTAGCTGTCAAGACAACCCCTGTGCAGGCAGCCTTGGGTTGCCAAGGTTTTGCTAACAGAAATCCAACTGAAAACTCAAAACAAAGTCTAAATACACAAGATACTGAGCAATGAGTAACGACTTCGTCTTAAATCAGCTTCGACCATCTCATAAGTAGTCATATCCATGTTTGTCCAGGTTTGTTTGCAGGTTTTTTAATTATTATTCTACTTGTAACAGATCTGGGCTAACGAACAGAGTCTCACCCGCAAGCAATTACCTGTCTTGGCTGATTTGTTGCGTCAGTGACCACGCTTTCTGACAAATTAAAGAGTCCCTACATTATTTTCATTAGTAGACAGGTTGCAAGCATTTGAAGTGTCTGAAGCAACCGCACTGAGAAGATCTGCCCAGTGTTGGCAAAATCTTGGGAGTAAGTGGATCGTTTGCTCCCACTCATGGCACTATCCAGTGCCTCCTCGCACATTAAGGCATTAGATGCCATTTGCATTATCACACAGCAGGGGGCTACAGCAGCTACAATTCCAGGATAATCCTAACCTGTGTCTGTATCCTATGAATCCAGCAGAACTATTTTTATTGTTACAGTTTCTCACGTGGTGACTCTCGACGATAATGAGCTTACTCGTCAGGTTGCATGAAAACAGCTCCGATGAAGCACTTGAGTTCATTCTAAAAGCATGCCCCCCTACAACTGTTAAATTTTGTCCAAGACTACATTCGTGAAGTCAAAAGACAATCAGAATGGGGAAAAAAAAACCAAAAAAACAACCAAACAAAAAACCCCAAACAAACATAAGGCTGGCTGTAAACATAAGTAACAGATTAACCCCCGGGACATCATTTAAATACTCCAGGCTCACTACAGCACACAAGTTAACAACAGCAGCAGCCAGAGATCCCACTATTTTCACAGCAAACGCTGGGGAGGGCAGAGCAGACGAATACTGCCCCTGAACTCAGCTGACAAACAGCTTCCCAGCTCCACATGTTATTACTCCTTCTCCCACCTCCATCGCTCCCCTTTCACAGCAAGCAGTTGACACTGGGCTCTTTTACTTCTTGTTTGCCTCCTCTCTGAAGGGACTGCTTGCTGCTAATGCTATTCCATGCACAAGCTGAGAAGCATTATTCTATGTCCTCTTCCCTCAGCTGATGCTTCATCAATACTCAGGACAGAACCCTTCAGCAAGTCTCTCCACAGATCTTGCCAGAAAAGGCAAACTTCCAYACAGGACACATGTCAGCTTGACTCTTTGTCACCTTGTCTTTAATTACTTCAGTTTCGCCAACAGAAACCATCGGTAATTACAGTTCAGAAGTGCTTCAAATCCTCGGAACAAAGACGTTATCCCCATCAGAGCTGACAGAAAAACCTTGCATGTCCCAAAGTCCACAAAGAGAAAATTGGAGGAATCTAGGAAATCCATTGAGCCACCTCACAGTACAGCTTGGGGAAGTAAATCGAGCCAACAGGAAAAAYTACCTTCAGATGAAGCTATTAAGCTATCAACACGAAATGTGTCTAATGGTAACTGTGTCTGCTACTTCTGTCAAAATAAGTGGCAGAAACTAAGAAAACAACATTTACGAAGTTGCACTTTAAGACGGACTGAAAGAATTTGATATTCTGTTGGATACAGTTGCCACCAAGGACAGTCTTATGAAATATATTTACTCATCTCCTCCATTCTCCTTTACCTTACGAAACAAGGGTAGGAGAAATTACTTCCTCTCACTTCTGCCTGTTACAGGTCCCCTTGAAAGAACACTCTGCTGAACTGTGGTGCACAGAGAGCCTCAGTATTTCTGATTGAAGTTTTAACCAGGAGCTGAAAAAATAATTGTGTGAGAACCTGAAGAGAGGGGAGATGCTTTACACACGCAGAGGGCAAGCTGGGTAATGTGTTAAGCATCACTTTTCCCCATCTGCAAGGACAGGCCCAACGTGGTTATTTTCACACAGTCATAGTCAGATTTGTGCTACACCCCATTTCTTGCAACACGTTTTTTACCTTATGCAGTTCACAGAGTTACATTCTGCCTGGCACGCTCTCTAAACTGCAGTGAAAGACATCACTGTTTTTAATCACTRGTTTACTCTCAAAGCTGCGCCGCGCTGAATGCGGCTGATTGCATCTTAGGAAAGATCAAATCCTCCTCCTCCAGCAGCAACCCCGATTTTATTGGTGACAGAAAGTCAGTCCAGAGGCTTCCCACCCCCAGCTCYGTTGCAGGGCAATGAATTGACAATTCACAGGGAAATGTAAAAGGCAGAGAGGAGCCAGCCCCCAGGTGCAGCGCGCCGCACATGCCCCCATAAATAATCCTGTATAGCACCAACACAGCAGCTCCTTGTGCGGTGACGTACCGGGCAACCCATAAACATCGGGAAAGAATACAAATAATCCGCCCGACGGACTCGTCCTTCGCAGTTGCCCAGCGCACTTCCTTCCCCTCCCATTCCTTCTCGCCTCCTCGGCCGCCGGGAACTTCCCCGCGAGGTGGAGCGGAGGCACTCGGGGGGGCTCTGGGCGATGGGGGTGTCGSGGGGTGAGGCTCTGGTGTTTCGGGAAGCCGGCCGGCTGCCTGTGCCCCCGCTCGGGGCTGCCAGCCGCGGCTCCCTCCGGAGAGATCGCCCGACACATGACGCAGCCACGTGAAACGCGAAATATATTAAACTTGACGTGAAATGGCATGACGGAGGCGAGCGGGCGGAAAAAAAAAAAAAAAAGGAAAGGAAAAAAAAATCTACAAGGCCACTTAGTTTAATCGACTCTTCGCTTCTGCCTCCCACACCGATACACCCCGCACGCCGGGCGAGGGAAGGGCAGGGAGGATGCCCCGCATCCTCCCGGAGGAGCGGGGACCGCCGGCGAGTTGCAGCGGGGTGGCTCCCGGCCCCCTCCGCACCCGCGGGGCCGCCACCCACTCCCCGACCGCCACCTCCCACCGTGGGGTCCCCGCCGCCGCTCCGGGAGCGAGGGGGCAAACTCCCGGCGGCAGCGCAGCGCAGAGGGCTTGGCCGCCGGCTGGGCTCCGGCTGGAGCGGGAGARGTCTGGGGGAAGCTCCCCCGCAGGCGGCCGCGGCGGGCGGTCACCTCGCAGCGCGTCGCGGGGCTTCCCTGCGCGGCGGCCGCTCCATCCCGCTTGGCCGGATAACGGGAATCGAAGGGGAGCGGCGGCGGGGAGRAGGGAGAGGGGAATACATCCAGTCTGGAAACTAGCTGCAGGATGAGCCGCCYGGAGCAGGATGGCGAAGGGATCCGCCGCTGAACCCGCGGCTCATCCGATTACCCTACGTGCACATTCGATGCCTCACACACAGACACGCACTCCCGGCGGCGGCGCAGCCAGCGCGGACACCCCCCACATCCCGCCGCCCCCCGCCGGGGGGGCCCGGCTGGAGCCCGCACGTTTCCCCGGGATGTTGTTGCAGCGCACACGCCGCTGCTGCGGCTGCACTCGCACTTTCGGGGGCACGTTCCCGGCGGGCGAGCCAGGAGCTGACGGCGAGCCGGGGGGCGGCTGCGGGGGTCGGCGAGCGGCTGGTGGGGGGTAGGTGGAGGAAGGAGCGCGGAGGGCGAAGGAGGGGAAGAGGCTGACGAGCGAAGGGCAGGAAGGGTTAACAGCCGTGCGGCGTTTCAGCGCTGGATAGCGCTACCCGAGCGGGAGGCTGGGGGCGCACGGCGAGGGGGGGAAGCCGGGAGAGGGGCGAGGGAGGGAGCGGGTCGGGAGTGGGGCGGGGGGGAGATCTAGGATGCCCCGGGCCGCGGCGGTGCCCCCCCGGCGTCCCTCCCTCCCCACGCGTGGGGCAGGGGTGGGKAGGAGGCGGTACCTTGTACGAGGATCCCGCAGAGGCTGTAGAAGCGCAGGAGCGCGCCGGGCTTCAGCCGCATCCTGGGGGCTCCCCTCGGGCTGGGTGGGCGCCAGGCACGCAGATCCGCAGCCTCCCGCCGCTCCGCTCTCCGGGCGCTTCCTTCCCCCCGCAGGAGCCGCCGCCGCCGCCGCCTCCGCCGCAGTGTCTCCCTCGCTGTATCCAGTGGGGTGAGGAGGAGGAGGAGGAGGAGGAGGACCAGGGTCGCGGGGGTGGATTGGGGAGGGAGGAGGAGGAGGAGGAGGAAAGAGCGGCTCTCTCCGCTGGCTCCGGCGCTGCTGGGCAGGTTCAGGTTCCCACCGCGGAGCGGTGCCAGGTGCCCCCGCTGGTTCCCCTTGCCCCTGCCGGCTTGTCCGTCCGTCCGTCCGCCCGTCCGTCTCTCCGCTCGCCTGTGCCGGGCTGTCCCGTGCCGTGCCGCCGCGGGGCGGCGGAGGCGGGGAGGGGGAGATGCGCAGGGACTCCGCTCCCGCTCCGCTCCAGCCGCTTCCCGGCGCGACACACAAGGRCAACCTCCGCTCGCCAGGCTCCCCTGGCCCGGCCCCGCCCTCGCCCCTCGCCCCGCCCCTTTCCGAGATTGGCACCGCCCCCGGCCCCACCCGCCACACCCCGGCCCTCCCTGCGTCGCGGCCACGCCCCCGCGCTGCATTTGGCTCCGCCCCACCGGGCTGGACCCACCCCTCACCCCCGGCCCAGCCCCTAAGGTGGGCTGGCGCGGGGCGCTGCCCAATGGCCGCTGCCCGGAGTAGGCCGGGCGACCAATGAGAAGCCGCGTTACAAAGCAAAGGGACGTGCCCGACGGCCAGGCCCACCTCGCGCTCTGCTGAGTGACAGCCGACACGGACCAATCGCGGGGAACAGCGGCCGCGAGGCGTGGCCGCAGCCAATGAGCGGCGAGATCGGCGGGGGCGGGGCGGGGCCGGGCGCTGTCCAGGGCCGGTGCTGAAGCGGCGGCAGCGCCGGGCGGGAGCGCCGCGGGRCGCGGGCCCGGCCCGGGGCTCTGCGAGGGACACGAACCCTTTGCTCGGTCCTTGCCTAAAGCCCCTCTCCTCCCTCTGCTTTTCCTCCCCGAAAACAGCGGATAAAAGAAGGGCTGGCTGCGTCTCCGTGCTTGTGGGAGGGAATCCCGTGCAGGTTTCTTCACCGCGGCGGCGATGAGATCGGCCCCCGATCAATGGCAATAAAGAGCTTCCTGGACTTTTCGCGGTGTTGTCCGGACCCTGCGTGGCGTGGAGAAAGTTTTTTCTTTTTTTTTTTTTTTTGACATTTCTCTTATTTAATAAATTGCTGTTTATTTAAGAAGAACTTTTATATGTGGGTTTTTTTTAAATACTGTCAGCAAAGGTTTTTCTTTTTTCCTTGGAGGGTTTCTTGGGAGGGTTGTTAGCATTCAGCTGGTAGTCCGGAATTACTTGTGTTCCGGGAGATAAAGCACTGAACGTCATGAGAAAATGCAAGAAGGCAGGCAGCCACTTCACCTTTGTGTGCTTGGTGTTTAGCACAGTATGGGCCACCCTTTGCACAAGCCTCTCAGTGAAATCAGAATGCCCGGGTTTGAAGTTGGTGGATCTGTCTGTAAACACCCCGTGGAGGARTTTTGTTGCCTTATCCTGTAGAAAGCAGGATTTCCCTGCACCCAAATGCCTATAATGACCAGGTATTTCCATCCTTTTCYTGTTGAGGTTTTCTCTCCAACACCATGCATCGTGTTTCCCACAGTAACTCTCTGAATTTCCACCTTGATGTCCCCGCCTTTGACGGCAAAGAGCTTTGAAGGGTTAAGTGGTGAAATAGTCTTACCTACAGGAGAGGGAAGCTCTTTGAAAGCTCATTTCTCTGAAGGGGGCACAGTCTCAGATCGTCAAGGAAGTGCAATCAGTTGTCCACTTCACCTTGAAGAGCTTGCACAGGAGTGGGATCGGGGAAGTTATGCATTCTGTAGTCACATCCTCCACTTTGTTAATTAGCAAGCGATGATTATGCCTGGCAGCAGTTGAGACTGCATCAGGATTTATACCGAGTTCCCCCAATCTCCRAAAGATGTTCACATAAAATACAGAATGAAATTAAAGGATCACCTTTTTAARTTGTGACATTTGTGTGGTTTAGGAGCAAAGGACCATCAAGTYCATCTCCTTGCATTTGGAGGTTTATATTAACACTACAGAGGATGTTGCAGTGCAATGTCCCCTTGGACARGGAAGCATTTGTAGTCTGTCTTTAATGCATGAGCAGATATTTGCTTTACCTTTACCTTTTATTATTATTGTTAGTGAAAAAAGACACAACAGGCAAAGGTTTTGCAACTCTTCTCATAGGGTTCAGTGCAGGTGCAGCAGTAATAAATGGGGAATGATTATCAAAACATTTTAGAAGACTTACAGAAAGGATCAAGTCATCATTTTTAAGGCAGCCCTATAAATGTCAACAAATGTTGGTGGGGTGGTTTTTTTGGTTGTTGGTGGAGGAAATTAAAAAACCAATTCCCACAAATCCTTCACTAAGGCAGGACTGTAATCCATCCCGAAGTGCTTTTGCATTAATTATGACAGCTGATAGCTCTGTACTTTTGACAAGACATACTTTGGTTGTAGTCTTGTTCCAGGAAACATGTTAGGAAAGGTACAAGAGTCTTCCTAGCTCAKTGATTAAAAGCTGTAGAAAGGCATCCTCTGGCAGGTGTAGGAATGAAATGCCTGTCTTTGAAAACCATCTTGGGGTTTTCAAGTCTTTGCCACACTTGGAAAAGCTGGTCTGAGTGTTTAGAAACACCAACTGACCTTTTTTTCCCAGAATTCAGTGACATGGACATCACAGCACGCCCCATGTCAGGAGCATAACCAAAAATACCAGTTCTTGCCMTTCTTTTCTGGCTCAGGTGGGTCTGAAATGTGCTAGCAACATGTTGATAGAGAAAAAAAAAATCCCAACAAAAGTCTCTGGCCTTTTTACCAACTATATATCTGAAAAATGTATAATTAAAATCATTACAACTGCTAGATTTGATGTCATGCTTCTCCTGATGAACTCAGCTGTGTTAATCTGATGGTTTCTGTAGGCACAGTAGCAATTCTTGTGACATCCAGAGGCAGCTGATATCTRAACCTGATGCCTTAAGTTTTAGCTTTCATATTTTCAGATTCTGTGCTGCCTAGGGGTGCAGTTCTGAACCTCATACTAAGTGCTGGTCAGCTCTCTTCACAGAGTAGGGAGACAAAACAAATCCTTTTCCTGCTGAAGACCAAGGACAACTTTCATTCCCAAAAGCACAAACAACAGTGCAATCCAGGGAGGAACAAGAAGGATGGGACCTCACAACCTGAAGCTGTAACTGGACAATTAAACCCCAATATGCAAATGGACCAAAACTGATAAAAAATAAGACCTCATGACCRGTCAGCCATTTGTGTGTGGCTATTCATAGTGGACTCTGGGTGCAGCCTCGGTCAGGGTTCTGTSCTGCCCAAGGTGTATCCTAAAGGCCTTTCAATAAATCCCTACTTTATTCTCTAGCTCTGTCCAGTCTCTGTTTCAGGTCAGCCTTCCAAGGCATCAAACCAAACACAGAACTTTGCAGTTGGAGCTGGAGCTCATGAGCAGCATGGCCAGAAGCTTCATTGCTTCCAGACCAAAAGGGCAACAGGGATTCTTCAGGAAACACACTTCAGAACAGAGTAAAGAGCAATACCCTAAAATACCAACAAGAGATAATGCTGAAAATCATATGCAGAAGGCGAACACTTTATCAAAACCACAAAAAATTTTCTTTGCATAATCCTGTTATTCACCAAGGTGACATGTACAAATATTTGTATGTGCAAATATTTCTAATGCTAAACAAAGCAAAATAATTTAATCCCCAAACATGATTCAGAAAGAGTCCTCAGGTATTTCACTGAATTGGTAAGTAACAAGTTCCCCAACTTATGATAAAATCACCCCAAGACAACAGCTAAACTCCACCTCATCTAAATGGAGCCATCTGTGTTGGGTTGGGTTTGGATACCTCTAGGGTTTGCCCTGAAAGACAAGCAAAATCTGAAGGGATAATCATGTTTTTAATGATGCTCCTTCATAGCCTCAGTGGTCAGTGATTAGGGAGGGGAAACCCAAGGAAAACATATTTGGCAAAATATTATGGTTTTGTTGGATTCATCAAACAGTGGAAGATGCATAGATAATTTATGGAGAGAGGAACTTCCAGTGTTACAAGCTGGAAAACATAGCTCTAGAAACAATTGTACTGTGCTATGTCCTTTAAAATAAATTTTGTATAATGTGACGCTGTTTTACACCACAACGACAAAGACTCCGAGATTCAGAAGGCTGAAAATGACTCCTTTATTTTTGGGATGTGTCYCCCTTTTATACTATTTTACACAGACCAATTTSATTGGTAAAACAAAGGCAAACCTCTTCAATCACATTGGTCAGACCAGAGGGACATCAAGAAGTCCCTCCTAGGAAAAGGAATGATTAACATAGTTACAGTTACAAAACACTTCTCCTGTTTACAGAAAATTCCCTGGGAAAAGAATTTCAGAAAGCCAAAACACCTCAGGCATGSRACCAGGGCTAGAAGAGGGTAGTGAAGAAGTAGTCAAAATATGGTTGCCGAGTACCAAAATCAACTAAAAAAGCCCCACAGGAAATAAGGGGATGGCAAGCTGCTAGTGACAGAAGTTAGAGACAAATTCTGTCCTGAGTTGCAAAACTTCCAATCACTCATAATCACATCTAAAACAGCAGTTTGGAAAGTGAGACTTATTTACGTTAAAAAAAAAAATCTTGTGAGAAAACCCCACTGCTGTTGCCCCCTAGCTCTGAAGAAATCTCTGGTTGTGTAGCAGCCTCTTGCAGTAGTCCTTAATAAATGTTTAACATTCTATTTGCCCCAGCATCCCTGAAAGTGACACCATGGCTTCCCTTATTTGGGGGCTCCCTAGATCCAGGAGTGACCAGAGAAAGTGCATTTCCCTGCCCAGTGCACCATTCCTGGCCTACGTGGAAATCAGAGCACCAGAGTTCATCACTGGAGCCTGTGCATTTCCCTTTTGCACTGCCCTTTGCCGTGTTTCAGCAGCTGCAGCAGAAGAGTTGGGGTTTTGTTTGCTTTCCTTGCTCTTTGAGGTGAGAAATTTTGAGTGGTTGAGGTAAGTCGCCGTTGTTTTTAATGGTTTGGGTTTGGTGGAAGCTGATTGCTAAAAAAAAAAAAAGAACCCAGATAACATTTACTTACCAGATGCCAGCAAAAATGCAATGCTTTGAACAAATACTGTAACTACTAATTTAGTTAAATCTATCCAACTGTGAAAATATATTGGCGTGAATACAAATATATAGACGTGAAACGCATTGCACTTTTTTTTTTGTTTGAAAAAAAAAAAATTGGCTTCAGTAAAGAGCAATTGAAGTTTGAAAATATGCTCCAGAGAAGAAATGTGTTCATTTCCATAAAACATATTGGTGTGTAAATATACAGAATGTATCAGTTCCAGAGCAATATTATGAATTCAGTGAAATTTTGTTCTGTGTTAGTTAGTAAGATGAAGCAAGTAAGAGGAATTGCATGCTGTGAATACTACATATAAAATATGTGTGGGATGAAGTCCCATTTATAAAGCAATTATAAATGTGAGATATTTCACAGACTTTTGGAGAAGAAAAAGTCTATAACACAACCCTGTCAATGCRATGCTAATGCAAAGTAAACCAAGGTCAAACCTCACTGGTATCATTCTCATTGAAAAATACCTAATCTACATTTTGAGTTGGTGAATATAATTGCAGAAGAGAATTACCAATGATGAGTGGAAGCAGAATTATCTTATTCATTACCTGACCTCTCATCCATATAATTTGTGGAATGAAGACACAGAAAAAATGGTGCTGCTAACATGATTCTCCATATATTCTATTTAGGTCTCCCACTTCCTAGAGTGTTTGATAATTAGTGGAAGTGTGTGCTTTCCTACGCCTTCTAACCCTCAGCCAAGGAGCTACTACTTGAAGAAATGTTAGCTCCCTACCCAAAATGACAGAACTGGGGAGTTATACAACTTTAACAGCTTCTGTAATGTTATTTCCTTGTGATTTTTAAAAAGTTCCAGCCGTATTGTGGAGTCCAGAGGGTGGTTGGGCACTGGAAGCCCAGAGCAGTGGTCACAGCACCAGGCCTGACAGAGCTCAAGAGGCATTTGGACAAGTCTCTCAGGCACATGGGGTGACTCTTGGTGTGTCCTGTGCAGGGTCAGGAGCTGGACTCAGTGGCCCTGATGACACCCTTCCAACTCAGGATATTCTCTGGTTTTCTGATTTTATGATCCTTGTGGGGCCCTTCCAATGCAGGATATCCTATGATTCTTTGTAATGCATGTTACAGTTGA
>QVAJ01000013.1:804972-818960 GCA_003546035.1 Mixornis gularis
AAAAAAAAAAAAGTGGAATTAAGTAGACACTAATTGTGTTTTAAATGTGTTTGGCCAGATTTACATTGAATACATCCCAGCTAACATCTCCAGAATATGTATTTATCCAATTATCTAAATTTTTTTAATATTTCTAATATTTTGTAATTTTCAGTTGGTTTGCCTTTTATTACTTATGCAGGAACTATGTGATGTGTTGCACAAAACCTCTCTTGCACTCAGCTGAAGTGACAAAAAAGCATTCAAAAACTCAGTAAGAAGGGAGTTGTTCCTTCCGTAGAACATCATGTTGTCCATTTTACTGTCTGAAGAACAGCTTCGATTACTGACACGCTACAATGATTTTCACACATGTTCTGATAACATAAAGGAAGCTCTCGATATTTAGATCCAACATTTGGGATTTTTCAGACTAAGATTTTCACATTAGTGTATCCTGTATTGAAAATGTTTTCAAACACAAGTCAAAGTATTTTAACTGATCCAGAGTAAGACTCATAGAATTGGACAAATACATCAGTTTGCCCATACTAAAGACTCCTAAAGTATTTGTTCAGGCACATCCATGCTTTTTAAAACAAGGCTCTGAGAATTCAGAGGACCTTTCTGAAAAGCACATTTCTTTTGCTGTCTCTATGAAAATTGGCCCACAGCATAAGCCTCAGGGAAATAGAAAAATGCACACAACCGACTTTAAAGATTATAGCCTTTATGATTTCTATGTATTCTGTCTGTGCTCAACAGTCTCCTAAGGATTAGATGATCTAGCAGTGAAATACAGCTATACTGGATTACCAGTGCTCTTTCCAGCAGTGGGAATGAGATTGTGGTTCTGTCAGATGGGCAGTGTTAGACACCACAATTAGGAGCAGAAAGAGCAGAGACTCTGCTTGACCTGTGTCTAACCAGTTCTGATGCCACAATCATCCTTATTGAAGACCTGCTTTATTGTGTCCTGGCATGCACACCAAAGAGACCAGGGAATACGAGAAGCTGTGTGCTCCAGTTTTTGCTCTCCTCTCCAGTCAGGATGCTGAGGGAGTTATTAACCCCTAATGATCCCTGTTCACATGGGTGTCCACTCACAACCATGGGCTCAGGAACTCTTTTTAAGCTGAGCTGTGTTAGGAGTGTGCATGTCTCTAGTTTAGTCCTACTCCTATTTGGTTATGGGATACTTTGAGCCAGGTTTCAATGGATTGCTTGGTCCTGTGACCCCTGATCCTAACTTTGTCCTTTGCAGTGTGATCTCTGACCTGCTCCAGCGCTGGGATGTTTCCTTATGGCCTGGACTTTGCCATAACCTTTGGTCTGTCCTTGTGTCAGCACTGTGAGGCTGCTGAGGCCTCTGTCCTCGTGGGCTGTGCATCCCTGTGTGCCTTAGGAAGCAGCAGCCCTGCTCTTCTTAATTCCCAGCAGATGTAGTCTGAGAGACCACAGCAGTTCCCAAGGAGTTGCAAATAGATCCAGGTCTTCAGTTTCAGAGATTTGTGTCATCTTTTGATCTGCTGACGCTGGGCAGAATCAAAAGGATGTCATGTGGTACCAAAAAAAAAAAAAAAAAAAAAAAAAAAAAAAGAACAGAGGAAAAATCCACAAGGGAGGAAGGTAAAATATACTCAGACAAATTATTTTGGGAGACTAGCTCTAGAAAATGTACAGGTGTGATGGAAGGTCAGGGTAAAATTAGGACTTAAAATTTTAGGTTGAATGCACGAAAAAGGCTGGCATAACGCTGAGGTTGAAATCTGAGGGAAGATAAATTGTTAGTAAGGAAAACCAAAGTGATGGGAACGTGTTGAAACCCCAGAATGGAAGAGTTTGTGGTCTTGCAGGTGAGGAATTTAGGAGCAGCAGATTATCTGGGAAATAAGAAGGATAAGATAAATCTGAAGACAGACTAAAGCTTCAAAGACGAATTTAGAATCCTTGAGTCCAGAAAATGGACTGAGGAACTGCAGGATGGGGAGCATGAGTCAAGAGAGAGACCAGAAARTAGGTAACAAAGGGAAACTGTGTGGTGATAAAAACCCAGAAAATAAAGTCCAACAGCAAAAAAAGATGAGACCAGAAAAAAGAAGACACAAAGTACAAAACCAAAAAAATCAATATTTAAATAGTACAACTTACATAACATGAGCTGAGAAGCCAGAGGAATGGAATTAGGAATGATAAAACCAGCTACTGATAGGTGAGACAAACAAGGAGAATAACAAAACTTCAGGCTTTAAACAAAAGGAAGAAATATCGGTACCCAGATTGTTTTGCAGGGCCCAAAACTCATTGTATCTCACTTTCATAATGCATCTGCTCTTAGTAAATATCCGAGATTCATGATAAAGTATTTATGAAGTTACTGTCTCCTCTAGGGAGCAGAAATTTTCTRYACCACTCCCTAACTGATGAGCTCARATGAAAAGAYRTCAGGTGGATTTAAAGACTCTGTGCCTTCTGGTGATCTGCATGGATATCAATGTGGTGACATTTTTTCTCCTTCATTCACTTCCATAAATTTTAGGAAAATACATATATTTACAGTACACAAAGATTTTAGAGTTAGGAGATGGTCATAATGAAAGAGATGAACTTGTTAGTTATACAAAGTTTATGTTGCTTTTGCATTTTTATATGATGAACTAAAACTGCCTGGCAGCTTTCCTTCTATTTTCTTCTGTGCCTTGTCCATCTGTTGTCCTGTTCTACCCCTCCTCCACATAACACAGAGCCTTGGGCTCAGTCAGCCCAAGAAGAGGCTCTGGGGGTAATTCGTGGGTGTGGGGAGAAGAGAGGCACTGATAGATAGAATCTCTAGTTCATTAACTGGAGAAAAAACCAGAAAATATGTATTCAGTATGGCAAAGGTCTGAAAGAAGAGGAAAAGACAGTCTCTGAGTAACTAAATGAGGCCTTTGAGAATTGGATTATGTTTCACTATGCCTCAGAGTTCCTCTCTGATGTTAGGTAAGTCACTCAGACCAAATGTTTTTACAGTGCTAATAAATTGATATTAATGYTCGTTTTCTCAGTTCCCAACCTCACACCAGAGTCTAATCTGCAGAAATGTGAAGTACTGCAGACGTCCTAAAGCCGGTGTGAACTGGACTAAAGAACACGCAGAGCYGTGTAATGAAAATTGGCCACTTGGAATTAGTGGCTACCTTTGACATTAATCTTAATTAAATACTTCATTATAATGTATCTGCAGAACGAGGGCAAATTAAAGTTGCATAGGCAATTCTGAATCCTGGTATTTCTTAAGTCTTTGATTTTTCAATTTTAGCGATGTTAATATGGCTTTCTATATCTGTTGGTCATTTATTAGGATTCAGTTATTTACTTTTTTTTTTAATTAGCTTACTAGCTCTGATGTATTTACTCTACTGAAATATTTGCTTAATGCTTTAAAATCTGTTATATCTCAGAAGAGTAATCATCATGAATGAAGTCAGTGAAAGCTCCAGGATTTTTTTTATTTTTTACCCTGAAGAGTGTGAATCTCTTGGTATTAAGCCAATAAATCACAAATGAGCACAGACATTATGACTACTAAGATAAATAATGACTTACATTGCAACTTGGTACTGGCTCAAACTATGGAACTCACTTCACCCGTCTTTGGAAGAAAAAGAGTGGAAATCTATTGGAAAAGAAGTAAACCGGAAGGAATTATGSAAAATACAACAACCTGTTAGTCTGTTGAACTGTTATTTCAAAGTAAGTGAGAGGTCTTTGTTACTGTAAWTGCTGCATTATTTTGCATGTAAATAAACCTTCTATTTTTTTGTTTAAAGCAGAACATTGTCATGCATGATCACATTGAAACGTGCGTGAATCGCAGAAATCTGCGGAATATAAACATTTATAAATTTTCTAAATTTATTTTTATGAAGTGTGGCTCTAGACTTTCTAATAAGTTGTTTAATTAATGTGGCATATTAAGAAGTGAACACAGCATAGTTTTTAATGCTTTTAAAACATAACAGTGCAGTAAATTGTTTTATTATATCCCTTGCCATTTTGATACCTTTGAGGACATTTGAATCAGAGTTTGCTCCTATGTGAAAAACAGAATTAAACATTTTTAAAAAGTGAATGTTAAACTACCTGCAGCCATAAAAACTACAATACAGAATATTTAATGGATTAGCATCCAAAATTCAAGTTTCCAAASCAGTGAGATTCAAGAGTTATAAAGGAGCATATTTATGATAGAGGAGCAGAAGAAACTATAAAAAGGTTTTCAAGGTGGTTGTACTTGTTAAAGCAAATCTAAATTCTCTGATAATCACAAAATTGGGTTTTGGCAAGTGCATTCAGTTGCCATTAATATTTCAGTTGTTAGAAGGTGGTATTGACTTCAAAATAATGACATGTAAAGTAAGATTTTTGATTCTTATGGCTCTAAATTATGGCTCCTGAGGTTTTTTTTTAAATATCAGGACTGTGTTGTAGACTATTGTCAGTAATTTTTTCAATGACAGATGATGGGATTAGAATGAACTGAAAATTACCCCTAGCTAGAGGCTGTGTATGGAAATAGTGGTAAGTAGGGACGCATACAAARTGTCATTTAAAAAATTCTTCTTCTGGATTTTAGTTGTCTGAAACTTTTCACTTACAGCAGAGATTTATTTAACTGTGCCTGAATTAATTGSATTAAGCTATGTCTCATTTTTTAAGATCAGAACGATTTTTGTAACGTCAAACTATAGAAAACCACTGAACACAACTATTCTGCGTGTGCACCCTCAGTTTTTCCTGTGGAAGTACAAAGACTGAAATTAGGAAATGCTATCTGAGCAGCAGGCAATCCACTGGAGGCTGGTTTCTTGCCTACAGCAGAACTCAATTTGATTTGCTCCATATTTATAGCTTTTGCATTTTACAGGGGTCAAAAAAGGTTAATTAAATAATTTCAATATTTCACTTTAACAGTATACAATAACTATTTACTATAAAAGGTAAGTTGAAGAAGAAAAATAAGAAACTTGGTGTTCAGTTCTTATGGTCTGTTTTATATGTGCAAAATAGAAGGCAAGACTGGATTCTTTTCCAATATTCATGCCCCAGGTATAGCTTGATATATGAAAATGCTTCATCACATCACTATAACATTATGAGACACAGGCTTATCTTTTTTAAAAAGCAATTATTTTTATTTCAGATATTTAACGGAGATTAAACCGGCGGAGTRGGGATTCTCTTTGTTTTTCATGATGGTTTCAGATACATTTCCAAGAGGGATGACGGATYGTGAATGGGAATGAAGTTTGCTGAATGACTCATCAGAATCTGGGATGRTGTGATACATTCCTTCTGTGGCTCCTGTTTGAGGGTGTTACCAAAACACAGTAACAGACCAAGACCCAAATCTCTGTTATTTCAAGATGACCCTAAAGACTCTGTAAGTGAAGGCACCAGAACAATCTGGGACAGCTGCTGAGCAGCTGTATTTTCCTGTAGCTGCTAGGTCCAGTTTTCTTTCCAAGCTTAAGCACCTTCATGATTTTCCTGGCCTTCACAGCTGAATACTTACAAAAGCATAAYTTTTGATCAAAGTTTTTGTGTAGGTTATCACATCCAACAGTTTTAGATAGTTGAAGCACATCATTCACTATTCTTTTACACTGAGAACAGTAACAAAATTAGAGAGGCAAAGGAGTTTCCAGGGGTTTGACCTTATGAGAGCTATGCTCACTAATATATTTTGGCCTGGTTTTCTCCAGGGATTTTAGGGAAATGTTTGCTGCGTGAGGTTTTGCAGTTCATACTGTTTAAGGAGCCTCTTTAACCTCTCTAGCCTGTGACTGCTGGACTCCACCACTTCTTTGAGAGTTTAGTCTAATTTGATAAAAATATGTAAGGTCTTCTGACAATCCTTTTGACAGTATTCTGAAAAGAGACCCAGATAAAACTTTGCAAGCTCCTGTGAGCATTAGGTCTTTGACAAATGCCATGCAACAATTGATTTACATTTAGCCAACACATCTATATGAACTACATAAATTACCATATAAAGTCAGTTTAGTTGAAATTGTGGTGTTAAAGTGTTATCATTAGTCACTCGCTGTTGGTTACAGTCATGAGTAATGCTGAAGATTTACAATTTTTATTGTGTCATATCATATGGAAATCAAGTGTCTGACACTTTGAATTGTGCCAATAAAAGTGTTTTGTTTGTCTTCAAAGAYGATAATTTGCACTTCCAAGTGTGACCATGAAATGGCTCACTCTCAGTCTTTATTTCCATTTTGTAGTGTTTCCATAGTCTCATTGTCTGGCTRTATGGATCAGTAGCATAAAGTAACACTCTTTTTTTGGTGTAGCAAAGCTGGAGACCTGTATCCTGAGCCTGCAGACATKCACCAGCAGAATGTTTCCATTTTGAAACTAATTGTACTGGATGAATTACCTGACTGTACTCCCTGATGGCTGTGCTAGCCCACGAGTCTATAGATGATGAAAAAATGGGAAGTAAAAGAAACTTATCTCATTCCCTGAGAATGTTTTGTTTTGTGCCTTTAACAATTTTGAGGGAAGATGGGTAGGATGTTGCCATACTGGTTTTTATTAAGGCTTCTGTCCTGTAAGTACTTCTGAACTGTAAGGGAAACAAATTGCTGGGTAAATGAAAGTTCAAGATAAATGTTGAGAAAGGGCAGGATGTTTCTGAATTTCAGAAGATATAATTTAGGTTAAGATTCTACATGGTCTTGCAATGTAAAAATCCATATTTTAACAAAGCATATAGAAATAAACTTAGCCACTTATTCTAACACCATCRAGACCATTCATGTACTTAAAACCGTGCAGATGCCTTTCTAAATTCTGACAGTCTGGAAACATTAGGGTGTGCTTACCTTGGTTTGTTTTATTTTTGGTCCTGTGTGAACCTCCGGATCATCTACAGTCACTGTGCTCTGTGCAGCTTCAGAGAGTGGTCTTGGAATTATAAAAGCTGGATTTCTTCTTTATGCAACTAAATCACAATGCAAGCTTGAGAATTGAGTTTACACACTTCACCACCTTGTGGGTTTTTTGATACACAAAACCAGACTACAGTTAGTCTAAAGAACCCCCTGCATCCATGTGGTTATATAACATTTTCAGAATGAATGGTTTTGTTCTGCAGAGCCATTCGTGTTGTGTTTTCTTGCTTGGTGGCATAACCCTATCCTTACTTAAAAGGATTTCTTTAAATTAATTGAATTGAATAAATTTCATAATTGAAAGCATAATGGGKTTTTTGGTGCTTTTTAGAAATTCAGAGGGGAACAAAAAACCCCATTAGATTTGCAAAGATTTTTGTGGGACCTAGTAGGAAATTTTCTTTCYTCATTGTGAACTGAATTTTTCCTTCAGAAGGTTACTTGTACTAAACTAATTTCTTTTCAAAACGTGTTTTTCCTTGGTTTATTATTTTTCACAGACCACRGGATTTTGAGAGTGAGTTCAATTCCTCCTTATTTTCAACACAGGAAAAACAAGAACTCTCAGATCCTGGATTTTTTCTGTGTAGCAGCTCAAATTTATTTCAGCCTCAATAGGAAAAGTTTCCTATTTCACCTAATGGAATTAACCTAAGCTTTTCTCCTCTCCTCACTGGGCTGCTTGGGTCATCACAAGCTGGAAAGTTCTCTTTTTTTGCACAATTCAGTTGTGACTAAATTCTGCTTGGGACCCTTTTTGGAGAAAACTATCACACGACCAGAAGCAGAGCATCTTGGAAACCTGATTAAAAATCCTGCCAACTGGCGAGGGGTATTAAGACTAATACACGGAATTTTGATAAATATCACTTAGAGCAAGCAAATAATAGATGTATGGCCATAATAGCTCAATAGAGGAAGAATTTAAGGCTAAAGTGAAAGTACTGAATATTTATAAGAAAAACACACATTACTTGATGCTTTCACCATGGCATCTTCCCACAGGCAGTGGGATGACCCCAGCTGATTGTTGTGGGGTGGAAGCTTTGATATTGTGGCAGTGAGCAGTTTAAGCAAAACAGTTTTTCTTTAGTTTGGCTTTGCATGGAGAAAAACCCCCTTTCAGTTACACTGGGAATTTTGTGATCCTCTGGCTTGGAATCTCATTTATTTCCTGAAAACAGTATCCAGCRGGATCTGTAGCTCAGGTGGTGACTGTCTCTCCTTCTGTGTCTCTCATCTCTCTTTCTCTCATTGCTGGAGAAATTGTGACAGTCCTCACAGCAGGGGCTGACTGCCACTCCACTGAGGAATTTACAAAATGCCTGTTAGGGTACCTATCCTCTCTCTGCTTCTAAATTAATTTCTCTTTCTCAGATACTCAAGATATTGCCACACACTTGTGTCCACTTAGTGGACCAGCTGATATGCCCCTAACTCTTTTCTATCAAGTTCAAACAAGCCTCATTAAATCAGCAACAGAGCAAAATCTTCTTGGAGTGTAATTTTAAGAATAACTTTAATAAGTCAAGATTTGGAATACTTTTTCCTTTTGTTGTGGRAAATACTGATTTTTCTTGAAGAAAATCTAGCCTTTAGTACATATAACTCTGTTTCTTTCTACTTTTCAAATTTTTGAAAGCATGAATATTGACATGAAAGTGCTCATAGGGTGGAATGGAGTAAATCAGTTGTCTTGAAATATATTGACCTCAGAGCAGTATGTAATTTCTACTGAGAAGTTAAGACTGATAAACTTTCCTCACATTAAAGTAATGAAATTGCATTTGAGATATTTTAATTCGGTAACAAATAATAGTGAGAAACATTTATTGGATAAGATACAATAAATAGCCCACAACTGAGCAATTGAATTGTTCTGTGATGATACTCCTGGTGATACTCCCAGTCTATATGAATTAGTGTTGGGTTTGTTTGTTTGTTTTTGTTGAAGGGAATGATTGSTATGGAAATGTACTTCTGGTTTTAAATGTTCAACATTTGCATTCCCAGCTGCATAAGGCACCAATATTTCACACTGGACTGTGCAACTCAATTGCTTGTCTGTTTGTATTGACAGA
Source organism: Mixornis gularis (assembly GCA_003546035.1). Taxonomy (NCBI): domain Eukaryota; kingdom Metazoa; phylum Chordata; class Aves; order Passeriformes; family Timaliidae; genus Mixornis; species Mixornis gularis. Next base: position 813,983 of record QVAJ01000013.1, read on the forward strand.
GTAGATTTTTTCTCAGCAATGTTTTAAGAAGAACCTCCCTTTTGAAGTGATGTCTCTGTGACCTTTTGTTATGCAAGAGTGTTGTTAAAGCATATCCTGAACGTGCTGTTGTATCACACAACTGACATTTACTGTCTGTCCCACTTGAAAAAGGCTTAGCCATACATAGTTAGTGATGCACAGATGTATCATCCACCTTCCACACGATTTCACTGAGGTTCACGCTTAAACAATCAGAAATTTCTCTGAAATTGCTAAGCTCCCTTCTTTTGGTATACATTTGTCCATGATCAAGCTGTCATTTCGATTTACCAGCTTCTCTCCCATCTGGTTTTGAGTATTTAATTACATTTTTTTCTGTGAAGTTGCTCTTTTATGTTTCTTGAGGATTTCTCTGCTCCCCATCCGAGGATCTCAGCATGTGGAAGGAATGTGTTGTGTTTAAATTCCAGCCCTACAAATGATGCATAATAGTGTTGTAGTCTAAAAATTCCGTCTCAGGAAACTAATCTTGTTAGTGTTCCGTGATAAAAGTTCCTGTTGATTTTGGTACTGGTATTACTTTTCAAAGCTAAGAATAATAAACTGGGGCAAATTTGGCATTTCTAAACCAGGTATGCATTGTTTCTTACTCAGGAGCCCTACAAGTATGAAGAGCTCCTCATTAGTAAGCATTGTCTAAAAACTAGAGCCACTGTCACGCAGTGGTACATGGCAGAAAGGGGATTATTAAAAGAAAAYTCATCTGGTTTGCTACTACACTAGCTGATACTTTATTTTCTTGTTTTTTAGACTTTTTTTTTCTGAGTAAGATGTAAATTTTCTTACCYATTTGAATGAAAAATACTTTTGATTCCCTGCATCCCAGTGGTTTCCTTCAGGATTTCTTAGTTCTATTGAAAGGGACAAGGGCTATACAAAACATTCAGGTACAGTTTTGAAATCATACTATTGCAGAGAAATTTCTTCGGCATTGTCTGTGACGTAGTACATAATCCAGTACACTTTTTTCACTCATAGTAGTAGTACATAATCCAGTACACTTTTTTTCACTCATAGAATAGTGCTCTGAAAGAGGGATGTGGCACTTGGGGACATGGGTCAGTGCTGGGACCTGCTCTGAGAGGTGTCCCTGGGCTCAGCATGAGGCTGGGAGTGATGCTGAGACAAAGATTTTGCAGAAGAGCAGAGCTCCCAGGGCCTTAAGTGTCAGGAAAAAAAGAAAGAATGCTGATTTCTGTAGCCATGGGTGTTTGTTTGGAGTCTTCATCCTCATCACACTTAGGTGGAGTTCAAGTCCTTTACCTCAATGTCACAGGTGAGCCTGAGGAATCCCTTGGGGTGCAGGTGCCAGGTGATGTATTTCTGAGAAATGGCACYAAACATTTTAAATAACACTAAAGCTTTCTCCCAAGACAACTGTGAGCAGCCTGTGAGAGATTCTCTCACAAACTCTGAACCAGGGACTGGGGAAAAGGCACCAAACCAAACCCCCAGGCTGATACTGGAATTTAGTGGGAGAMTGGGAAACCAGAGCCAGGAAAAGGTGGGTGCTGCAATTGCTGCTACTTTTCCATCTTGCGCCTCTGAGGAGTGTTTTCCTTTGCTCCAGTTAAAGACCAAGCAGTGGTCAGAAATGGGGTGTGGGTTTAAAAAACATTTAAGTCCTGATGTTGATGGGGATGTACATGGGAAATTCAGCCAGAAAAGGAAAATGCTGCAAGTGTGGGCTGGCTGTGGACTGTTTTCAATATTGATGTTTTCAACTTTTGTGCAGCCAGAAATCCACTCTGCAGCCTGTGTTAATCTGAGTGGGGGCTCTAGATAACCACTGGGACTGGTTGTGCAGAGAATCTGGCATAAATATTTACAGGGTCTCTCAGTCAACCAAAACTTCTAGTTCCCAAAAAATAAATTAGTGTGACAGAGAGACCATACTTCTCACTCCTCCAAACGAGGTTCTGACAAAGGGTAGTAGAGAGAAAAATTAGATAAAATAATACATTCTCAGTAACTTTTTCCTACTTTCACAACTAGTTATATGGAACAGTCAAGAGAAACAGGTAAAAATRTTTACCTTTTCCATATCAAACCACAAAAGTCAGATTACTTCATCATTCAACCACCGTGCTTACTTTTTGGGATAGAAATTGAAATGGAAAGATCAGATTCTTCAACTCTTTGCAGATTAAATTTTGCATGAGTGTTACAGCTACTGTTTAATTTCATCCTGCTTAGTATTTTCATAGGAGTTGTCTCAAACAGAATTTTAATTCTGTTAAAAAAAAATCAGAAACACAGCTGATGAAAAGTGACTATATGAGTTTAGTCAAAATAATAAAAAATTGAATTAATTTTGTGTTCTGTGGAAGTAAAGATGGTTTGTAGTGCTGAGTTCCAAACTAGAGGAATTTATGACCAAACTTTCTCATTTGCATCKCATAACCAGAGGTCACTTAAAGAGGGAGGGCAAATAATTCCAGTGTTTGGATGTCCAGAGGGGAAGAAAACAAAGCCAGCCTAGGATTTGTTTGGATTTTTCAAGGTTGCATAGTTTATACAATATAGCACAACATCCAGAGACCATCCAGAAACTTGGCTAATTACAAGACGTGGTTACTGATTTGTTCTGTTTCAGAACAGATCAATGGCTTCTATACATTTTACTACTTTCTACTTGATTTTGTTTCACAAAGCCCTAATGAGAGCTRTAAGTTATTTTCCTTTTCCCTTTTTCTCCCAGATTTTGCTAAAACATTTTAGCCTGGTCATATCAGAGCTGGAAACTTCACAGGAGAATGTTAAGATGACACTGAGGTTCCTTAATTAACATCTAGCAGAATCACCCTTAGTAGCTTTAAGAATCACCCTCTGGGCAGTGATGCTGAAATGTCTGGAAGCAGTTTGGGGATCAGTTAGGTGGTAGGTTTGCAGTAAATGTCAGGGATCTGTTCTAGCTTTGCCTCTTCTGACTATTTTGAAACAACAAGGGCTTTGCCTCATCATTCCCCCATCCTATCCTCCATAAGCAAATCATAACCATGTTTTGCTTCCAGTTAGTCCTGGAGTATCCCCCTTCCTGAGTCTTTGTTTCTGCTACAATATTATTTTTTGGGGAATTGTTTTCTGCCCTCTACTGTCATTCATCTGATTTTTTTTCATGGTATATTTGTGTGTATTTCTTGTTTTAAACAACATTTTATTCATTTCCAAAAAAACCCAACTCTTTTCCCAGGCCATATTTTTGTTGTTCTGCTTAATATTGYGATAGATGTTCTGAGATACTGAAGTTTCTGTCAGTTAAATGACTCATTGTTTTACCTTGTGACACTTACCTCACATTTATTTTACTACAGGCTCCACAGGGAAGCCATCACAGGACTAAGCTGTCGAAGTTCAGGAACCATCTGGATGACACTCATAGTTCATGATTTAGTTTTAGGGGATCCTGTGAGAAACAGGGAGTTGGACTTCATGATGCTTACAGGTCTCTTCCAATTTGAGATATTCTGTGATTCTGTGGGGTTTTGTCTGCAGATTCATGTGTAAGGCAGTGAGAAGGTTTGATCTGGACTTCAGCAATGCTATTGAGAAACTGAACATTTAAATTCACTTACCAGTGTTTTGAAGGGAGACCTGTCCAATCCAAGAGTCAAAATTTTTAAAATGGGGGACTCCTTCACTCCTAACTGAGACTGAATAAACTACTGTGGTTCTGAACCCTTCTTTGTCTAGAAAGGCTCTGTCATGTTTCACTAACATTTAAAAAAAGATTGTAATTTTTTTTTCTTTGCTTCTATAATAGTAATTTTAAGTACCTAATATGCATTATATAACCTTCTATAACTACTAAGGGAGAAACAAAGAAAATATGCTCTGTCTTGTGCAGGTATAAGAAGATACAACCTTGGAGAACGCTTTTATTTACATTAAGATATTGGAAATCATCTTATTGTGTTGAGAATAAATTGTTGCTAGAACCTCTTTCCACTTCTGCTTATTTCTGTCTCCGGCTCTTTTGCATATTTATTAGCTTCTTATCAGAGATACTTTGAATATAATTTTAAAATAGGAAAATAAATATTTTTCTACTTTTTGCATCAGGATAGTTGTAAAGAAGTACATTTTCTGCATGGTGTACAGGGAGCTAGGCATGCAATTTCCATTAATAATGAACCATGCAGAAAATTTGCCCTTGAGAGGTACATGTATAGACATCACAAACATTAATCATTAAAGTTGTCCAGGATTCCTGAACTACTTTCTTATCCAAAAATTATAGGATATATAAGAATTTCATTTCACATGGAAGCAGTTGGAATTCATTTGACCCATCTTAGATAAAGAAATATCTTTGTACAAAGTCAGGAAACCTGTGTCCTCTGCTATATCTTCCACAGAGTTTAGTGGACAGACASACCCTACCAATCCCTCTACACATGCAATTTCTTCAATTCTAGTGCTTACTTTCAGCTCCATACAAGTCCTCTCCAGGCAAATATTAAGCCTTTTATTTGTGTTGCCAAAAAACAGGTCTGGTGGGTTTTTTTAGGGATTCTATAAAACTTGGATGTGTCACTTTATAAATAAACCATGTTTCTCAGGCATTTACTAGAATATGTCACCACTTTCTGCGCCTAGATGTGACTACAAGGGTGCTTGTTTCCTTCTCTCCTTATCTAACAAGTTGTCCTCTGCAGAGTTAGTCAACAGTCCTGTAAATATTTATGCATCTACTTCCCACTTTAAAAAGCATTACTCACTTCAATGGGATGCACAACAGTAAAATTGAGACTCTGTGTTAAAATTTGAGGGATTAGGGCCTTGGGTTTGTAGCAACTGGCAAGGTCTGTGAGAAAATCCTGTGACCTTGATGGAAAATGCTCTTTTGTTTTGGTGATTCACATTTGTAGGTGTCTCTTTACTACAGGACTCAAATAGAATGTAGATATAACCTCCCTTTTTTTTTTTTTTTTTT
>QVAJ01000013.1:819070-878087 GCA_003546035.1 Mixornis gularis
AGCTTTCAATGAATTTTGTGCAGATTTGCATTAACCTTCAGTTCTGGGTGTTATGAATACTGAGTTAAAAGGGTTTGCTTAAATTATGACACTCAAAATGTGGGGCTCTATATTTTACAACCTGTCCTGGTGACATAGCATTTGATATCTCACCYACAGACTATGGATTCTGTGGTAGGCCTTATAGTTTGGTTGGCTGATATCTTGAAAAAGAATGAGGTTTCTGTTTTTTAAGAATGTTTCCCATAACTTGTGGAGGAATTCAAACAGAAGCATGGGTATTTAAGAGTGATGGATTCTTGCAAGTGTAATTTGCTTGGGGACCAAGTCAAACCTCCTAAAGTTTCTTAGGTGAGAAGGCTGCAATAATTTTCTTAAGTGCCCTTGGTTTTTAGAGATATCATTCAGTTTAGTCTTAGAGTTACCACTTCTCTGCCTAACTTTTATTCTCTAGTTTTTAGAGTTGTTTTTTTTTAAATACAGCRAAGAAGACTCACAATGAGCTGGTTTTGAATTGCACTCCCTTCCTCTTGAAATGTTGCTTTCCTTCCAGCTTGGTTTGGTTTTGTTGAGCTACCTTGATTGATTAGCAGGTGGTCACCCAGTTCCTTGAAGAAGAAGACATCAGTCTTTCTAGAGAACTCCCATATGAATAAAATGTTGGTGAGATGAGAAGAATTGATATCCAACAGTCCAGATTTGTCTTTTGTCTCTTTTACTGACTAAACCCTTTCTTCATACCTCGAGAGCAACCATATGTTTGGAATGGGTAATGCCACATAAGTTCTCAAATTCTGAGCTGGCCATTGCTAGAGAGTCAAGCCACCTCCTGGTAGCATCATTCTCAATTTTTCTGAGACTTAAGGAAAATTCTTAAGGGAAATGACACAGTGATAGTGTTTCCCTGCTAGAAGAGTAGTCTGATTGCAGTACCCCCTATCTCAGGGAGTTACAGCACCTGCACATGCTCCAGCGAGTCTCAGCGAACAGAAGGGGACCAAAAAAGACGGACGAATAACATTTAGCAGTTTCACTGCCTAAAATCTTAGTGCAGTTTTAACAGATGGCTTTCATAGTGATGGTGTGCATTGCTAAAAAGCTGGCATATAACCTCAGTGAAATTCCAGGACTGCATTACGTGCGTGGTGTGCTCACAGCGTGGGAGCGTGTATGTAAACACATCACCTGCCTGGAAGATGCATCATACCAAAAGTCAAGATTGACAATTCCTGTGGCAGCATCATCGCTCTCTTTGGTATTCTATACCAATGTATCWTGTTAAGATGTTGTAGAACCCAGAAGATAAGGGGCTTTTCTGTCTCAAACAGCAGTAGCTGTGAAACCAAACAAGAATTCTTGGCACCGAGGAATGTTGGTAACAGCACACTGTGAGTAAGAGCAGGATGTGGCTGGAGAAAGGAGCCATGGGGAGGTAGGGCAGCACTTTCCTGGGRCAAACACCCTTGTTCTAGTTCCTACAGATAAGTACAGCACAGCCACAGGAATGAGAACAAGAAGTAGGCATGAACAGTAGGGAGGGAACAGRACCACCAAAACCCCCTGAAGTTTTTTCTTCCTTCCTTACTCTCTTCTCTTTTACCCTACCCCTTTATCCAAACCCATGATATTGCACAGCAGGCACTAACATACCAATTTCCATGTGCAATTGGCTAACAAAACTTTGTGAGTTATTGGGCATCCTCTGACTTCTGCTTTTCCTTTCAACCCTGAGCATTCCTGACTATGAATCCTGAGTGCTCTGCTCCCTTGAAGGGTACATCACAGATACTCACAAGGTGGCTCTCATCCATTTATATGACTGCTTCTGGTTTCTTAACYATGCACCTGGGCAGGGACAGACTTCTTTCACTGAAAGAACAGGAAGAAATTTCTTGAGATCCATGTTTCTAAAAGTCATAATGCTGTTTGTATTTGTGCCTCCTGCAAGACGTGTAATTTAATACATAAATGCTTAAATATGGGCCTCTTGTCAGCAGCATGTCTTTTGGGGTCACTCTCACGTGGAGAGATGAGAGTCCTGGAAAGCAGATAGGGAATAGCAGGTGCAGTCGTATGTCTTAATGCAGTCACAGCAGTTACAGATGTTTAAATTTTCCCAAAGATGGAAACTTTAACTTCTGTTAYGGTTTCAAAAAGGGAACTAGAAGCAGTGGGTAAAAGTATATCAAGAGGCAGTATCTATCTATCTGATAGATATCACACAAGCAGAAATGAAGAGTAGCTCATGCTGCAATATTGTGCCTGGGACTGAGCAAATGAGACTAAGAAAGATTATGGTGGACATGGGTAATTGGAAAACAGCTGGGATGGATATGGAGGTTGGAAAGATACAATGGATTCTTGCTGCATTTTTTTTTTTTTAGTTAGTAATAAATATGCATTTTCTACTTTTTAATTATATGTACATGTTTGAGGCAGACAGTATAATTGTCTACATGGAGTTATCAGTGTATTTTTTGCACATGGGGCACCTTAGGAAATGTGTAGGGGACTTCCAGCCCTTCTGTGCTGGTTTTAAGAGAGRGGTTCGAAATTTCTTGAACTGCAGCAGAAGAATCAAGGAAAAGCCTTTCAGCAAATTGGAGTGGAAATGTCCCCTAAACTTTTGACATCTACATGATTCYTTCCTCCAGCTTTACTGCAAGCCAGCCCTGGCAACCTCTCCAAAAAGCTGGCAGCCCYGTCGAGAGGCACAGTCACAGAATGTTACCCCTCCTGTAAGCAGCTTTCAGCAGAACCAAAGCCACCCTGACATTGTGCAGAYAAATCCTAGCTCTGCTTTCTTTTAAAGAGGCAACTGGGGTTGTCCTAGGAAGGCAGGAATAATTTCCCTTTGTTTCCTTTAAAACTGAAGCTACATCTCCAGTATTATACTCTGTTTCAAAAAGTGGAGACTGAACTGATAAAAATAAAGGATGTCATGGTCAGGGACAGTTGGCAGRAATGTTGCAGTCAAAGAGGGATTATGTGGGAGTTTGGAGACGCTGTAGAAACACCAAGAGAAAAGCTGAAGGAGGRGATCATGAATACTGCTGCTGCTCACATTGCGTTCTATTCATTTGTTTTCCCTTCTCAGAATTTCTCACTTGGTTTCTGAAGCACAGAAAACCATCCCTACTTCCCRAAATGCCATCTTGATTTCAGTCCAGTGAATTTAATTGGAAGCAGTGCACAGTGATTTGAAGAACAAGTACAGCCCCAAAGCCAGGGCTAATACTGCTGGGGCTTGGTATATGCAGAGAATTCATTGCATGAAGCTCAGCAGAAGATCAAGACTAAAATTTTTAGTTAGGCTGAGTTAAGAATTTGGAAACTGATTTTGCACTGACCTGATTTGCATGAAGCCTGCCCTGTGAAATCACACATAGGCAGGAAGTAAAATTATTTGTAAGACTACAAAAATTTTCAAATTACTGGGTCACTTGAATAAAAAGTATCATCTTTGTGAGAGAATTTATAATCCAGTGAAACCACCAGAAAAGATAGAACGAGAGACCAAACATCACCCTTTTCTTTCATGTTAGAATTTTTAATATATAAACTTCACAGTAGATGAAACCTTAAATCTAAAGCAGCTGTTTTAAGTATTTCTGTAACTAGAAATGCCTCTAAATAAAAAAAGACTGCAACTCATTCTATTGTATTTCGCTCATGCAAAGAAGGTGCTGCCATTGTGGGAGAAGGGCTGGAAAGAATTCACAGGAGGAAAGAAGGTAGGAATAAAGAAGAATAATGCATTCATCTATAGTTAAAAATCATGTTTGATTTTTTTTTGATAATTCAATTGTRCCAAACATGAATCCTCACCTTTTGTCGAGAGAGAAAATTAGAAACATAACTTCAAGCAGACAATAATGAAAAGAGAGCATTCATCATTCCACACTGACTAGAAAACAGCAAGAATAAATCAGACAAATCAAGCATTGTAGTAACTGTTATACAGTCTTATGTTTCTTTATACCCATTATTAATTGAATGACAATTCCTATTTATGGTGGGATATCTGGGTCATTTGGCTTTAAAATGAAAGACCCTTGAGGTGAGGGACTTTGGGATATTCTGCTGAGATGTGTCTGCTGGTTTAAGGAATAACTTATTGCTGGGTGCAGAAAGCAAGTTGCTCTTTCTTTCTGTCAGTCTGTCTTTTCTTCCTTCCTTTCTGAGTTATTAAAAGCTGGTAAATGAATCCTCACCTCCACCCAGGATTTTAGCTGCAATCCCCAAACCCACTGACATCCTGATGGCAGCAGAAGTGCCTCAACAGGAGATCTTTGCTCAAAGGTTTGAAATCGCTCGCACGCGTTCTGGTGAACAAATATCCCCGTGGTGACATTTATGAGTAGGATCTATTCAACATGAAAAATATCCAACCAAGCTAATTGTATGSCTGACTGAATGGGAATAGTGGTTTTAAGCCTGTGTATCTTTGATTTCATTAGGCTTAAATCTTGAAGGATTTGCCATTCTGTAACACGTTGTTTGAAGTTATCATAATTTTAGGTWTTACATGAAATGTTTCTTTTTATGTCCCCCCTTCTTCTCCAGGCTAATTGCAATAGCGTTTGAGAATTTKTAAAATCTTAATATCCTTGGGCTGTTGAAACCAGCACGGCCCTATTGCTGGGAACCAGCATGTATTTGAAAGTGATTCAGATGTTGTTTAGGGTTTGGCAATTATTTGTGGCTGCTSCAACCCCTGTGGCAAGCAGAGAAGCTGTTCATGCCCCAGTACTGGTTGTACTTGCTCTAAGCATGCTACATATTCTATTGGTAAGAGTCTTATACATCCACAGAACATTAAATTCGACTTTCAACATAATATACAGATAACATAATCCTTCAATTGCTTGATCATCATATTCCAGAGAATCTTCTACATAGGGAAGAATAAAGCATTAAGTATGATTTGTAGTAAACCTGCCCCTAATCCATTTCTTTTCTTTCACAGTCTTGAAAAGTAGCCTTGGCTCTGCAAACACTTTTGTTTCTTTTAACGTTTTGTTTCCTTTGGATTCAGACTGTGTGTTGACTCTGCTGTTCACTCTGGATAGCAGCTGTTCTTGCTGAGTTGGTTGTTTTGGTGTCATCCTTCTCTGCACAAGGATGTGTTTGCTCTCTGTTTTTCTCTGGAGGCAAAGTCTTACTTAGAGTACTCCAAAAAAGTTGGGTTTTTTTTGTGGCTATATCTTCCTGCTCAGAACTTTATTGCAASTAAGATTGCTCTCTCTCTACTAGCTTTACATACAAAAAGAAAATAAAGAAGACAAAATTGCCTCTGTAAGTTTCTCTTCTGTGCCAGTTCTCTGCAAAGTACTGAGRCGTGTCACCAGAAAAGATCAGCAGTAGCAAGGCTCTATGACCAGATATACATTTGTATCACCAAAATAAATTCATTTAAATAAATTTACACTCTGAGTGAATGAATGGATTACTGAAATTGAGAAACATTCAAAGATGAGTAGRTATAATCTGTACACAGATTATTACACATTTTAACAAAGGTGCAGCAGTAGATTAAGGTTTGGCTGACAATTAAATCATTTTTTCTCTCTTTCCCAGTAAACAAGTGATAACTTAAACTGTCAAAAACTGAAACCAAAACCTGAGGTGTATGCAACTCATTTATGGAAAATACATTTAGGCAGTAATAAATAATGCCCTTGGAGGTAAAGGGTCATAAGAAGTGGATCAATTTGCAAACTTTGTTCAGAAATATGAGGGCTTTTCAGACAGAAATGTCACAAACCTAGAAGTAGCATTACTTATTAGTAWTTTGATGGTAAAAACCCATGAAAATTCASAAAATATGTATTTTTAACTCTAATATAATCTTTGCTTCAATATATAGCTAAATAGGGGGAACATTAATCACAAGCAGGGAAAAATCCCCAAAAATATAAAAAGAAATGCCTTATTAAAAGCTTAATTATTAAATGTAAGGAAATGTAGCAAACCCAGAATTTCTTCTGGGAATTACAGTAACATAGGATTCAAAATTGCTTCAAGAGATTATCTGAGTCTATTCAATGACAAAAAATTATCTAACCTATCTCTGTGGGGTTTTTTTTCCAAGATATGGACTCCTTTTTGTATTTCAACTTGTCTTGTTAGAMAATATTTCTCCTGATGTCCTGCATATGTCTTTGCTGTAAATGAGAAAATTATTCCTTGTTAACTTCCCCATCTTCCCAGAAAATGTTGATTATGAATCCATGCCTTTCCTTTAGCAAAATGCAAATTCTCCTCAAAATCTTTTTTTTTTTCTTTTTTTTTTTGACTGAATTTCACTGAAAATCACTATTTTTCCCGTTTTTATCCACAACCATATGTTTTTAAGGCTACCCTCAATGATGGATTTGCTCAGTAGTGAAAGATTATGCTAATCTTTATAGCCTCTGAAATGAATTTAAATCTATTGCATAGCAACTAATATTTCTTTTTGTAGTCACTAATACTGTGTTATACATYGGAAAATATTGTTTAATTTAATGGGATTTTACAAGCTCGAAAATCTTCTTTAAGGCTGACATATTAATCTATTTTYTTTAATCTAGGAAGCATAGGGGTTAAGTTTAAAATACAGTCGAGATGAAGACTCTGAAAAGTAATTATGCAACAGCAGAATCCCARTTCTGTAAATTTCCTGACTTTTGAAAAGTTTTAAGCTTCTATGCATTTGAAAAACAGAGTTGTAATGTTCTCTTCTGCAGGAGGAGCCTAACAAAGACAGCTTGTTCTGGGACTTCCTTTTGCCCCAAAGTATASCAGGTATTTTGAAGTCACTTTTATRGCARTGAAGAGGTAAAAGYGTTTCTGCCTTTAGCCCTTGGTTTTATACAATGTGTAGAATATCAGTAAGAAAAATTAAGGAGTACAGGCCTGAAGAGAGAATGATGTTCATCAGACCACAGGATACACAAACTGCTCAAGTTCCAGGCACTTTCATTAATTGAATACTGGTRCTGTGGCAAATATTGTTTTACATGACAAATTCATGTCACTAAGCATTTTTACTCTCTCCCAGAATGTTTGRAAAATTACAGATGTGTTGGGAAATCCGCTGATTATTTTCCCTTCATCTTGCTTYGTCTCTGATCTCTCTTTCCTAAAATGTTTTTGAAGTGTGTGATTCCCTCTTGCTTTTTTACGAGTGCAGATTCAGCTGTATGKAGCAAATACAACATTTTTAGGCAGTACTGTGAATTTCTTTGTTGTCTTGCTGACTTGTGAGTTTATACTTGGGAATTTTGTTGGTTRTGACTTTCACTCTGCGCAGTCCTTTAAGCACCTCACTCCCTCTTTCTGGAAAAGCAAGAAGAAAATCCCCCTCTTCTGCAGATGAGATGCAAARGGCATTTAGAAGAATCAGCAGCTGCCAAATGATGTGCTGCAGGTTAGCAAGCTGCATTTCTAATCCAGCTTCATCTGCCAGTGCATCACGTGTTTGCCTTATACACTGAAAGCAACTTGAATGTCGTGTCATGCAGCCCTTAGTGGTGGCTGTTGTATTCATACAATAGTTTATTATTAAGACACTCGGATGTGTAAAAATGTAATTTCTTTTCTATATTTTGCTTGCTATGGCCATCACTGAGATGACTGATTTTGACCCACTCGRCTTTCTCCTCCTGATTGCTGTTTTGCATAGGAAACACTTTTTGTTTGCTCCTTTTGGTCAGAAGGAGGAGGTGCAGTGTAAGCTGGCTGCTGTTGATTTGGCAGTGACTCCTCTGTGCCTCCATCACAGCTGCAAATTTCTCTGGTGTAGCCCCATAAGGACTGTGTCCTTCCCCCAGAGCAATTGCAATTTTGGTCAGCTGCTGCCCCTTTCCAGCACTCAGTGCTTTCCCTGCCTGCTGGTGTTGACATTATGCACGTGTCCCCTGMATCCTGGGGCTGCTGTGTGCTCACAGCTGGCCTCGCCTGACCCCCGGCCTGCCATGCCAAGGTTTTTGCCAAGCACCATCTGTAGCACCTCAAAGGAAAGCTGTTGAATTGTGCACCTGCACCTATTTTGAATATCTGAAGCCGTTTTGCTGCTTCAGCAGATATTATGGCGTAACCTGAATACTCTTTTTTTAATAGAAATCTGGAAATTGATCACTTTGTGCCTTTTTTGAGAAAATGAGTCACAGTCACCGCTGTACTGTACCACTGAGCACACTTGACATCCGTTTGGGTGATGTAATTTGAGTTTCACCTTTAAATGCACTAAACTTTGGTTGAGGTGTCTCCACTGTCCTGCTCTCACCTACCCATTGATGTAATTCTGTGCCATCTGAGCCCTGCCTGGTGCTCTGGCAGTGCCTCTGCCATGCCCTCCCCACTCCACAGGTGTCTGGAAGGATGTCAGTCTTCACATTTCCCTGGGGATTGGGGCTGAATTATATTTCTCTACATCATCTCTATGTATTCTGTTGTTTCTGGGAAGTTTGCTTATCTACATTCTTGTTTTCAGGTAGGAACTTGTTTTCTTTTAATTCTTTAGAGATCCATTGATTAATCACTTGTTAATTATCATTGATTAATCTATGATAATTAAGCAGGTAATACCATGTTTTTAAATATTAATCATTTGCATACATGAATATTTAGTCTTTTATTAATATCCAGAGTAAATTAATTATCTGTGGTCTTTCCTGTTAACTCATATAACTTGTACAATGTTTGCTTTTGACACAATACAGTGTTAATATTTAGGCTGCAAACTTTTTTCACAACAAACACAACTTCCTTCTGWTTGCTGCCTTGGAGAGAACTTCTGTCACAGAAAATTTCTCAAGATAAATTTGCTGTTTCTTTASTGGTATTTTCATACTGAAAATTCATAACTATCAATATAGTGCTGCTCCTTTCTCTCTGCACTCCCTGTTTTTCCTTTTCAGACTTCTTACCTGCAGTAGTGTATGCTCTTTTTTTTTTTTTTTTTTTTTATCTTTTTACCTTCAGATTATAATATTGGGCCTCAGTGATTGAAAATCCCTTCTTATATTTAAAATGACAGACTGTATACTGTCGTGCACTTTCTTGGAACTGCTGAAGCTCTTGGCACACAGCTAGGTCTAGTGAGGATACACTGACATTTCTGCTTTAGGGAAAAACATTTATTCTTCCAACACTTTGTTAAACTCTCCAGCTATCATGCTATACATAGAATAGTTTAATTTCTTCTTATGGCTTTTTTATGTTTCTTGCTACTCCTTGAAGCTTGTTCTTTCCTTGATGGAACTTCTGCTGCACCTTGTTTCTTGCCTTGTAACTCTCTCTCTTGCCCTTTCCAGTAGCGTCAGAACCAGATCCAAGATCCTGGCTTTCATCCTTGCCTTACTGGGAGAGAAGTCAGTGCACAGGATTTGCAACAAATCCCCCARTAATTTGTTTTTCTCTGCTAGTCTKGGGTGATTTACAGTGCTGTTCCCTTCCTGCTCCTGCTGTCATCATCTGCCTCAAGAGCTTGGTTAGGACAATGGATGTTGTTATTGGTCTCATAGTGCTTGCATGATATGGGACATTATCTTCTCCCTGGACAAGAGGGAACAGAATGAATAAACATATGGATTTGGAGGAAGAGGTCTATGAGTAATACCTTATTCTTCTGTCTTTAACTTCTTAGTCGCTTCTCTTCCCACAGTGTAAACAATCTTACAAATTTTCTGTGATAATTTCCCCCTTGAGTTCTGTGATAGGGATTTTTTTAAAATAGTTCAAACAGTTTTTTCTAAGATTCTTTTCGTTAAAAATCAGACTAAATCTTAATCCCCATAAGTTACTGCTCTCTAAAGACAACAGCTCCAAACAGTGTATCAGTTCTGTGGCTGGCTTCTTGTGTGTTTTTTTGTTTTGATTGATAAATTCCTTTAGAGTGAATTTCCTCAGATGGAGGACATGTTTTAATTCTGAAACTATAGAAATAGAAGATATATTTTATCTAAACATGTATTATATATAGAATATATGGGGGGGGCACAAAGTGCTCTTCCTGGGACTTCAAAATAGGAATATGTAATTTTATTAATAATACTGTAATTGCCATCATATGAGAAGTTTTTATCTTGTGCCCATTTAAGCCTGCTATTGTAAGATCCTATAGCAAAATAATGCAAGTGACAAAATCYATCAAATAATATATTATCAGCAGGTCTTTTACAATTCCTGGACTTTCTTGGGTTCAGCGCTAAAAAAAAAAAAAAGTCAAAAAAAATGTCTCAGCTGTCTGTATTAAACCAGATACCTAAAAAGTCAATGAATCAAAATCCAAAAACYCCAAAGGTTTTGGAAGGCACTTGAAAAAAGGCAACGTGTCTAGGAGATTGTATAGAGAATCAGAGATTCACTCTGAGATGTTCCATCATATTTGGATTGGAAAGAGCACACAGTCAATTTCAGTCACTTTTAAGGTGCAAATAACTTGTTTGAAGCAACATCTTAAGAAGACAGTGGTGGGTGCAAGAGGGTCTGTGGAATGAGGAGACACACTCCACTTGCAAGCACGTCAGTGTGACACTGTGGAGTGATGGTCCATGGTCTGGGATACTGGGGCAGGACAAGCAGCTGGGTGAGCACCCATGGTCACAGCAACAGCACAGGAASAGTGGAGAACCTCAGGTGTGGGCATGGGGGTGGTGGAGGACACAGCAGTGAGAGCAAACTTTGGGGAAAAAAGGTGGAGAGTTATTGCTGGAAGAATTCAGCTTTGTTATTTGGGGAATATTCTAAAGAAAAGAACCAGGGTGTAACATTATCCCAAGTCCACATTTCTTGCCTTGTAGAATGGGGGTAGTTGTCCTTTCTTTAGATTTAGAGATTTTATTTTTCTTTTCCATATTTCTGTYGTTCGCTTGATTAGATTGGTTGTTTACATAATACAAAGGTAATTATGATCCATTCTGTTAGAACTAATTTACAGATCAAATGACAACTCATAATGTCTACTATTTATATTACTAGTTTGAACGTTGTCTTCCTGTACTTGGAGGTTGTCTTGAAAGACCTGCCAATTTTTTTAGCTCCTSTGCCCTTCAGATCTGTCTTTCAATGGATTCCACCTCTATTTTTTCTGAATAAGATGGTAGTAGCTACAACTAACTGCGTGGTTTCCTTGTTCTGCACTTTGCTTTGTACATACTTTCTCACCTGTTTGTTGTTTATCAATTTTTTTTTGTGTGTGTCTTTTTGGTGTTCTGAGTGAAAACGCACAAGTTTTTTTACCACAGAATGACAAATTTTGTGATTTGCTGAGTGGGAAGCACCATCAGTGAAGTCAAGAACTTTCACCAGCAAGGCACAGATGTTTAAGGTATCTACGTTTTGCCAGCTTGCTTTTAAACCTCCTGAATTTGCTAACATGAAGTTCCATGGTGTTATATAATTGCCTAATTTTCCTCTCAATGGAAATTTTCCTCTCAATCCTTTCATTGTGCAGTGGAAGCAARACCCTACTTTTCCCAAGGAACAACAGGCACTCCTCCATCCCACTTGTCCATGTATATTTTCTGACACCAGAAACCTGAAGCTTAGGAACTTACTTTGGTAATAAGAAAACATTGTAACAGAACTAGAGAGTAAACACATCRTTTTTAGTCCAACGCCATTGCCTGAAATCATCTTTGCCAATGTAACTAATGACCTGGTAAAATCAGGGAATTCCATGACCCTGCACTTCATTATTATGTATCAAAGAGATGTAAAAAGTTCAKGGTGACTTAGTTTGCTGTGGTTTATTTCTAAGCAGGTAGGGTTTGGGTTTTTTTAAAAAAGACTTTGTAGCTGAAATTGAGAAACAACAGATTGTTCCTGGCCCTGATGAATACCCACAGGAATGAAGAAGGCAACAAGGGGTCTTCTGCCACCTGTGTGTGTGACACCACTTCAGGCTGTTCTTTGTTCTTGTTTCCCTTTGATGTTGTGGTTGGTTTGATAWCTAGGGAAGGGCTGACTGAAATACCAGGGTGTGATGGTATAAGCACACCATCTAAAAAGAACTGGGAACTCCTGTGGAAATCAGGAAGGCTCGGATGTTTTCCCACAAGCAAATATCATTTCATCCAGTGTAGGCCAATGTCACAGTCTGCCTTTCTACTTCTAATTCTGAAGAAGTTATTCTCTGTCCCTCCTGAGATGGATGCCTTGCATATGTGTGTGCTGTGCACTGCTGGACTCAGATTTAGGCTCTGTGGGTGATCTTATGCCACCACAGGCCATTGTACATTCTGTAAAACACAATGAAACTGATAAAAGGGAAAAAGGGCATCCAGGTGAATTGCCAGAAGCAGCCCTCAGGTTTCCTGARCCTCCTGAAAATAAGACAGGGGAAAGAATATACTTTCATCCCTCGATGTCAGTATATCATAATGTTCCTATGCCTGAAACTCCTAAGGTTCCATATTTTCAATATTAGTACCTTTTGTCTCAAGCTAGCTCTTAATTATGTGAGTATTGTGGGAATTCTATTAAATAAGGAACACCATTCTTGCCAAAATCCACAATTATGTTCCTCCTTACCTCACTGTTTTAACACAAATGGTTTCCATGTAGCATTAGAGACTCTTCAGTAGGTGAACATCTATATGCTTAGATAAACTTGAAAAGGTATACAAATGTTTATTCCAGTTATGCTCCTGAAAAGATTTTTCAAGGCAAGAAAGCTAGATAGAATTGTATCCTAGACAGAATTCACAATGGAGGAAAGTTTGTTTCAAGCTCAGCTCTTTAATTAAATTGTCCAAACAAACAAACTGCAACTCAAAAACTAGACATTACAATAACTACAGCAGGGAGAAAGTGCTCTGTTGCCTAGAGATTATTTCAAAAGTTGATTCCTCAGGAGGATTGCTCTGTGATACATTTAATATACTGTCAAATATAAAATTTGGTTAAAATTTTGCTTATCTCATGGAAAGATTATTCATCTGTTTTCCCTTTGCTCAGAAGTAATACTTTACCRGGATGACTGCAATTCCATTTTTGCAAGTTGTTATGTAGGTGGGAAATACTTGCTCAGGTAAGCAATGCTTTTTTGATTTAAATGGAAATAGCTTGCTTGGGTAAATGACTGCATGGTTAGACCAATTGTTTCTCCATTTCCTTAGTCTTCTATTCTGTCTGCAAATTGTCAAACATGCATCTGTTCACTCTCAGATGATTACAGAAAGAAAAAAGTTTCATTCTTCAAACTTGCTGACRCAGATTTTATATGATAGGCCATTCTCTGGTTCAGTGGGATTTCCAAATTTATGAAAATTCTGTATCAAGTGCTGAGGGTTGAAGTCTTTACTGAAAGGAAAAGAAAAACTTGCAACTCTCGAATAACAGCTTAATCAAGGTGGGAAAGACTTCTTTTACTTAATCTGTGCACTTTGAATTTAAAAGATTTTCAGTTTTCCYTCCTGTCCTCTTAGTCTTTCTGGATTGTTTTAGATTATCAGACCTTACTAGGGCTACATAAGTAGTGATGACAGCAGAAAATACTTCAAAGATAACCCTTAAACTCCCTAGAATATGTTGATGTGAGCAGCAATAAGGCGACCTGGTTAAATAGGTAAAATTATTGGGGAAAAAGGATCTCCTGAAAAAATAGTGCCAGAGGGAGACCTCTCAGCTTGGAATCTGGAGCCTGGAAGTAGGCTGTGAATCAGAAACTTCCTAGAAAAGTACATCTGKAAACTGTAGGAATGACAAGTGTGGGGATCTAGATGCCAGAGGCACCCTGAGATACCACCAAGGGGTGCATAAACAAGGAACTGCTACAACAATTTCTCATCTGAGCAAGTGGTAAATAATCTGGAAAAAATCAAATTGCTCTGAAATAATGGAGAACATAATCAAATTTGGCTCTTAACTGGTGAAAAAATCAAAATTAGCAGCATCTATTGACTGCTCAAAGTGATGCGTCCTACACCCACTTGTGTTATAAGAAAGACTTAATTTTTATCCCAAATGGAGCTTTTTTTTTTTAAATCCCAAATGTTCTCTTTCTTGGAGGACATCCCATGCCGTACATAACTTTTACTAATCAGGGTGAATGCTCCTCAGGGGCTTTCTGTGAGAGTTTGGACTCTATCCAAGGATGCCTGGATGACTCCAGGCTTTGTGACATGGATCACCTCAGAAGGGAGGTGGGGATCTCTATAACACCCCCAGACAGGGTAAAATTTTAAGTCACAAAAGCTGTGTATGATTTCTTGCCTGTCAGATTCAAATTCATAWTTTTTTTTCTTTCTAAAATCAAATTTATTTAAACAAATTTTTTTTTTGTGTGTGTGAAAAGCTCTTAAAAATATAATGAATTTATTTTCTCCATTAGCAAGATGTTTTTTTCTGTTGCTCTTTAAAGTATATAAAACAAAGTACAGTGAGTTTATTAATAGCATGATGTGACTTAAACTTTTAAAGGACTAGATATAATTTTGTAGTACTGGGAATGAAAACTAGTGGTGAAGCTTCTTAGCAGCACTACGTTTCAGAACTTGTGTTCCAAAGTTCTTAGGAAGGAGGTTACATTTTCTTTTCCATTACACATGAGCTCTGTCCTTTTCACCATAATATTTTCACATCTAATGATTTCTTTAACTCATGAGAGGAAACCATCAGTAACTGTAAACCTACTTTTGTGACTATTTTCCCTTCCCTTTATTTGATTTCTTCTAATCTCYATTTTTATGCAAAGAAAAAATGAAATTGCCTGTAAGTTTCCACCAATATCCATGTTAATATTAATACCTATTTTTCAGTCTAGAACTGAAAAACTCACTGTGACTGCAACCTGCTTACTCTACTTAATTTTGATTTGCTTCACTTTCTGCTTCTCCCTTTTTTTCTGGCTTCTATGGATACATCTTCAGCTACAGCCTTCTTGTAATAATTTTGAAATTTTTATTTTAGGCAAAGAACTGGGGAACCACAAGTGATGTCTCTGATTTGATGAGGAGAGAGTATTTTGCTAGAAACATATGAATGATGTTTTCAGATACAAATGAAAATCAGAACAAAGGTGCCTCTTTCCAGGTATGCAATGAGGTAAGTGAAAACCTCCTGCAAAGCAGGTTTTCTGGAAAAGTCATGCAAGATTTTTGCAGCATCAAACAAATTACTCAGTTTTTAGTCCTCAATTCTCTTTTGTGACCTAGATAATATTCTTCTTGTAAGAGCCTTTGAGAGAAAAAAGAGAAGACCAGGAAAGCTCTCAAGATGGATGTTTTTAGAACATGGYTCCTTTAAAAAATGTTCCTGCTGGGCTGAAGAAAAAAAGTTCATATTCTAAGATCTTTTATCCTGCTGTTGTTTAGTGCCTTGAGAGTGTTTTTATGCTTCCACRTATTCTTTTTCCCTGTATCTTTGACTTGACTTTGCAACACTGAAATGGAAAGCATTTACCAACATGATCTCATGTCCCTGAAAAGTYTGAAGAGAAGATGTGATCCCATCACAATGAGATTGCCTGGCAAATAAGGACAATGTGCAAAAAAACCAGCATTTCCAGTCACGATCATTCTTTTGTTTTTGAAGCACTTTAAACCTACAAACGTTAGTGAGCTGGGTGAAAGGCAAAATTTTAAATGCCACCACATAGCTAAGAAATCAGATTTCAAATTAAAGGATGGAAAAATTGGAAATTTTATCTGATTACTATTAAAAAAATAACTCAAAGCTAGAGTCAAGCTTCTGCTGATAATCTTGGGTTATTGTCATTTAAGGGCTGTGGTAATAATCATACAAATGGACAGTTAATTTTTTTTTTTTGCATATTTGAATCACTTTTTTTCTGAAATTAAGCACCATATTTTATGAAGATAGCTATTTCTCTCTATGAGACTTGAGCTAAATGTTTTATTGAAAGGCACTGCACTAACAGATGTGGAAAGCATAATTCTCTATTTAATTAGTACACTGGACTCAAGTAATGACATTTTAGGGGTTTTTTGTACACTGTTCTATTGGTGAGTCTTAAGTCCGCTCTGGAGTAATTACCTATATCTCAAGAATTAATGGAGGTTTGTATAAGTTTTAATCAACCTGTACTTTGCTTTTGAAGGCAAAGTTCCATTTGAGCAAAGACAAACTGCCTGACAGTCTTTGGCTCCATCAATGGAAATGCAAGTCGGTCACAACTTTTGTCTTTTATATATGTTTTTAGATCAACAAAGATTTAACATGGGCCACAAAAGAGACATTAGAAGATTGTCCTGGGTGATGTTGTTGTGGTTTAATTTTGAGTTAGTTTACCTGAAATGCCCTTAGAGTGAGAATCAACGGGATCTGATACTAAAAAATATCTTCCCACAAAGAAGGAGGGGTTGACCAGCAAAGACTATTCTGTATGGGTGCATGTGATATATTGGGTTATCAATGTTAGTTATCAATGTGCATTTATATCTTACATGCATARGCTTTGATTGGGTTTTTTTCCCCATTTAAATAAGCAAATTCTCTCTCATAATATGCATAGCAGTCTTTCCACTTCCATGAATATGGATTCTGTCTTTATTTTACAAATAATTCATTGCTTCTAAATTAAGRAAGGAGTAGTATAACATTGCTTGTTTATATGCAGGCAGAAATACCTTATCTGTGTTTTTTTTTATTATTATTATAATATTGTTTGTGAAGCTCTGGAGATTCTAAAGCTAATTTCATTGTTGTTAAACTCCTGGATAATCTGTTCTGTGACTTTGTGCATTGCTGACATACAACATTCAGAACATTTTTTCCTTGGTGAARGCTGTTGTTTAGACTTGCTTTCACTAAAGCTTGTTATCATTTATCCTGCTCATCCAGGTGCAAGGTTCAATCTCTGTCCACTGAATTTCCTTAATGCCCCATTGTCTTTACTTGCCTGAAGCTGTTATAAAACAACTTTCTATTCCTATTTAGTAGCATCACCTGTTTTTTAGCTAAGAAATACACCAGCTGATCACGTGTGTATGAACATTYGTAGCTCCCTTTGTGTTATGGTGTGGTGTTTAGGATTTAGGAAACTGAAAAGTAGCAGAAGTGCAAGGGTAAAGGAAAATGGAAAAAATGTGGAAAATAATAGACAAAAATATGGTATTTCTGGCCAAGGCTTATAATAAACTTGTTTTCTAGGAAGCTAAATAAAATGGATTTGTCTTGATCATCTGCACAAAGGGCTATAGGAGAATAAGAATCTTCTTTACCTGACTGTGCAGGGATTACCTTATCACCAGCCCTGTCAAGCAGGTGTAAGTCATGGAATCATTCTTTCCTCCATCTATGAGGGAATGGAGAAGCCAACTCTCTATTCACTGAATCATATCAATCAGAACAGCTGAGCTGGACAACAGCTGACAAGTAGGAGGTCAARAAGCACTGGGATACACAATGGTGGGAACTGGAAGTGATCTTTGTATCTTGGGATAAAACTATAGCACGTGGGTAGCCTTTTCAGAGTCTTTTAAGTGCTCTGGGCTCTGGGCTGCTGACAGMTGTTCCAGAAACAATATTCCATCCCACACTCTCTCAGAACAAGGCGTTAGTTCGCAGTACCAGTGATTCATGTGGGCAAACTAGGCATTGCATCCATGAAATTATTCCTARGAAAGAAATGTGCCTGAGCAAAAAGGCACTTTATGTCAGCGCTACACCTGTTTGAGGAACAATGGACTACAAAAAAAACCACTTCTGAAACAAAGCCCTGCACGGCAAAAATAGAAAAGGTTCCATCAAGTGCTCGACTTCCAGAGCTGGATTTGTGAAAACTGAAGACTGATCTGAGCTTGCAGACACGCTCACGGCTGCATCTGTGCACACAAATCTGGTATTTATATAAGACATCATTCCATATGTGCATATCTTCTTTAGGAGGCAGAAGTCAGTCTGCAAGAACATGTTCCTTAAAGCCATTTTACAATATACAGCTTCTTGGAAAGAATGATGATTCCTAATATTTTTTCAAGTTAAACATTTGCTTAAGATCCTTTGCTAAAATGGCTTTTAATTTTATTTTTGTGGTGAGAGTGTCACTGCGACTAGATTCTGATTTAACTCCAAAACCACACTTCAAAGTAGTAGTTTSAGAAGATGAACTTCGTAATCTGACAACACAGAAAAGAAAAAATAATTTATACTGACACTTCTAAAATGGAAAACTGTAATTGTTTCACTCTGTTTATCACAAATATATGTTCAATGGCATGCCTGGATTTACGACAATTTTCAGATATCTTTGCTGTCAGGATGTTCTGTAATGGCCAGAATATTTCCTGCCACATTTCACCTTTAATTTGAATGGTAATCACTGCTGACTGTGCTTCCTTTCCTTTCCAGAGAGTTATGTCTGCAAAGTACTGTGAGTTTTAAACTTGATTAAAAAGGCAGGGGCTTCCTGTGCCATCATCATAATTAGCCAGATGACCAGGAATGGGTACCAGTAAGGGTTGAAGAGTTGTTCCAGTTCAGTCCTTGGAGCTTTTAGGTTGAATTTAATGTAAGCTATATAATATTTTTTTAGGTAGGAACTTGCTGGTATATCCTAACATCTCTGTAAGAGATTAGGCTATGGCTTTTGAGCTCACCATTGCCTGTGTAGACACTTCTTGGCTCCTTTTGGGTGTCAGTCATGCATCCTGTCTGGAAAAGCCAGCGTTGGAAATGAGAGGAAGATGATATTTCTATCTGAATCTCTTATCTTAGGATAAAGCTTTTCTGTCTTTTATCAGTTCATACCATTTTTACGTAATACTCTATTTCTGAGAAATATATTATAATTTTTTTTTTAAAAATAGACATACAAATTACAATTGCTATACCTTCTACCTATTCAAATTTCTCTTCCCATTGTATCTAAGCTGATCTAGCTAAATAAAAAAATCTGTGAGGTCTGATACTCTGAACATCTTTGTTGACTGTATATGCTAACAGCAGAAATGAGTGCCTTTAGTATCATAACAGCTCTTGTTGCTCAGTTGGTAAAGAATGTGTGAGAATGGCCATGGAAACGTGACTTGTTATTTAACTCTTGAACTAAAATGCCATCAGCAACTACAGAGGTTGCACCATGTGAAACGGCAAAGCAGAGCACCAGGCAGGACGTGGTCCGTGGTGTTGCAGTGCGTAAATTGGGTTTTCTAATGTTCTGTATATTTTGTTATATGTTTGTAATGGTTTGTTCCTACCCCCGTATCCCAAACTCCCAATGTTTCCCTTGTGTTAGACCTTGTCAACCACCTTGTAAGATCTGGAAGATTCTGGGGGAAAAGCTCTAGGATTTGACAAGGTACCCTGGTACCACCTTCTTTCTTTGTTGTGTTAAGTTCCCCAATTCTAGATCACTCCCCCCCTGGGATTGGCTCCAAGTTCTCTGCTGAGATACTCTCCCTGTTCTTAAGGTGAGAACAGGGGGCTGCTGGGGCTCTCACTCTGGGGCTCTCCCTCTCTGCTCTGTCCATCTGCACATGGGGGATTAACCACAAGGAATAAAGCCAGGTAAACCCAAGCAGAGTCCACTCTTTCTTCCCCGCCATCGACCACGCTTCAGCCTGAGGTTCAGACCCACCAAGCCTCTCTCATGTAGGGGCCAGGGAGTGAGCCAGCCAGTGAGAAGCTCTCCCAGCGCATTTCTATACCGTGGGATGCGTCTTACACGACAACGGGGATTTACATCCAGGAGGCTTTTTGAGAAAGCAAATTGCTGGTGGAATGTGCTACCTTGTGCTGTTGCCAACCCTCCTCTTTCCCCCATAGTAATAAATGCTTGGGTTTTTTTTCCAGGCAGTGCTGTGCTGGCTGTGCTCCTGTTAATGCTGTTTAGGGTACTGGAGGCCTTTTTGGCTGCCAGGGTATGCTGTTGGCTCATGCTGAGCTTGCTGCCTACCAATACCCTAAAGTCCCCTTTTCTATGCTTTTTTAGCTTTTTAGGTRCCATGATTTGGAGCAAATTCTATCCAAAACATTTAAAGGAGCATAAAGCTGTGCTGTTAAAAGGAATCAGTAAAAACAGGAACATTGAGATCAGTATTCCTGAACATCCCATGATATTCCTTCCTGACACCGATTTTTTGGAGTCATTTCATTACCTGACACAGAAGACAAAAGACAGCTTTCTATTACCCTGGAGAATGGTGATTTTCCTACCTGTTGGACTGAGTGAATTGTTGGRCCATATTCACATAATTTCTGTGAGTTTTCCATTTATTAGGAAATCCTGTTTGTGCTGTCTCCTGGAGAAAGACAGGCAGAGGTCATTGAAGAGCAAAATGCCTAAAAGAACACGTACTGGAAAAAGAAAGGGAGTTAAAAGCAAAAGGGAAAGCACCCATCACCCTTATGCACGTGGCTGCTGATAGTTCCAACATTTAAACATCTGATAAATAAACAGTGCTCTGAGAAAAAATTCTTAAAAACTCAAACCAAACAACCACCTTCACACAAAAATAAGCAAAACAGTACCTGCCCCAAGTAGCTATTAAATAAAAAAGGTAAGGAATTAATAAAACACCAACTAACGGTGGACACCACAAAGTTCTTGTGATGAGTGTGTTGAATTTTCAGCATTTTTGAAGGACAGCAATATTTTTTAATTTCCTTTTTTTTTTTCCTGTGACTTTCATGTTGATGGGTAAAAAGTGCGCAAGTCTGGTTTGGAAATCACTCACTTCCTTTCCTCAAATCTCTCAGAAGCATGACAGCACATATCTATTTCACATCACAGCACTGAGAAAAAAAAAAAAATGACACTCAACATCCTTCCCACAAGAGACAAATTGGAAATGGAATTGGAGCTTACTGTGAACTGCTTGGAAGAGCAAAACTGGCGGTGAAGTGAGTATGAATTTGCACTACTTTGACCTTGAGGCATCACTCCTGAGAGGCATAAACAGTCAAATGTAGGTGGCAAGAAAAAAAGTCAGTGTAAAAGCTGGTGGGGTATTAAAKGGAGTTTAACATATTTTTTTATTAGCTATTTTAAACACTTTCTTTAATAACACATGAACACACTGTCTAGAAACATCATCATAGGCTTTCAATGGAATAATGCSCACTTAAAATAATTATTTTATTTTTAATTTCTGGTTTCTTTTTCTATTTCTCCGTTATTAGTATTATGATACAAATTATATGTTACTCTCAGTAAGTATTAATTGGTTCTTTTAAAAACACTTCATGGTTTCYACACAAAGAACCAACGTCTGTAATAAGTGGATTTTCCCCATCCAGACAGGTAATTCAACATGAAAGAAGCAAGGTTGCAGTAGAAGATCCTTTCTTGTGTTTCATGGTTTTCGAGCATTAAGATGCACAGAGCAACACAAGATCTTTCTCATGCAAAATTACTTATCTTAAGCTGACCACTATCCTCGGTGAATAAAAAAATTCATCATTCTGCTCTGTGTCTGCTCATTTGTTTACTCTGCCTTAAAAYAAAAATCAGCAGCTTGTGAACCATGTACTGGATAGAAAGACTGAAGACTGAAATCCCATTTGGTCTGAAAGTACGTACTTGACATAGAAGGATACACATGAAGGACCAAAAGGAAAGATGTGTATCTGCTCATCCATCCATTTTTATGCTACTCCCCTTTCTGCACTTTTTTTGATATACTCCAAGAGTTCAGCCTTGGGTTTTAAAAGTTCAGTACTTCTGTCTGAAAGACATAATGAGATTTTTTTTTGAAAACATGCTGCAAATGGGATTGCAGTTTCTCAGTTGTAGCCATGAAAACTATTATTGCAGATTGATTGTTAACTTTTTCCTAGCAAACAGTTTTATCTCACATTGTGATCTTCTCCCCCCTTCACAGACCTGAAGTTAAAAATAAACTGAAGTTTGCACAGTTGTTATTACATTTTCTCTTAACACATGACTGACATTTGGACAAAATCCACTTTTTGCGCTCGCTTTCACAAAATTTTGGTTTTGCTACTGCATGTTGCTGAACAGTATACTTTTTTTGTTTCTTCTTCCTTCTCTTCAATCATTTTTCATTGGGTCTTTTGAAGAAATCAGGAAAACAATGTTGCACACCTGCCCACTGATTTTTATTTTTCTATACTTAATTATTTGAAAACAAAAGTCAACCTACTTCTGCTGACAGGTTTTGCTGGTCATTTGTTTAACGGAGCCTTGGGCTATTCAACCACTTGCTATTCTAGCTGAAGGCAGCTCAAGGCATTTTCATTCGCCAGGCCATAATCAGTGTTACCTTGTTTTGTATTCCTTGTTATCCAGGCCAAATGTGTTGCATTTGTTAATATGGAAAACCTCAAATGTTATTTGGCCTTTCAAACTGTAACAAAAGTAAATACAAATAAAACGGTACTACAACTATCACACGGAATATTTTTTTTTGAATTATTTTCAAAGGCTTTCACATTTTGGTGAAATAGGTATGAACAAGAACAATAAAATCTCTGGACCCATGATGCCTACAGAGGATCCTGCCAGCTGGAAGCACAAAACCTGCAATGATTAGTCCTCAGTCCCAAACTAGTTATGAAGGAAACTGATTTTCAGACCTTGGCAAGGATGYCTTAAATACAGCAAAGACAGAAATACGTATTCTATCTTTGGTACCTATAAACAAGTTTTCATTCTTTCCTTTATGTTATATTGATCTTTGTGTGAGGAGACGGTTTGTTTTGAAGCAAATGTCTCCGAGAAACTTTGATTTTCTATGAGCTTTCAGAGGAAATGTCTGGAAACAAAAAGGATAACTTCCTTCACGGTGATCTACTGAAWGCTGCAGCCGAGTTGCTGATGGTTTTGGAACAACCTATTTGTATCTTTGGGTACCTTTTTCACTCTGCCACAACCTGTTGTGTAGACATATGCCATTTTCAGATGCTTGAGACCAAATGTCCCTGGTTTTAGGAGAATGTGGGCAGCTGAGTGTGATGCAGAAGGTTGCACCACTCCTTGTGTAACAAAGGCACATCTGACGTGTTGTTATGGCTATTTAAATGCATCAGGTCTGTGGAGCAGCACAGAACATCCCATGATTTCAGCTGTCCTAGGAGTGCCAGCTCTTAGTTCAGAATAAATTAGCAACCTGGAAATTCCTTTCTGGTTAGTTAATCTTTATGCCATTAATGGGTAAACTGTATTTTATCATTATTTTCATAGGTTACGCTGTCCCCAAATTCAAAACCAAAGAGAGACGCGTTCAATAAAACTTTGATCCAGCAAGGTTTTATTTTTAAGAAAAATAAATAAAATCTGACATTTTTTTAACAAACAGTGAGTTTGGCTCTGAAACACCCTTTTCTTAACATATTTCTATAATTGTGCCTGCTGCTGCAGACATTTGCTGGTGTTAAGAACAGTATGTATACTTCAAATTGGATTCTTAATGCTGAAAATGAAACAAAGAAACTTATAAATGAAACAGGGAAGACCATCCTGTACCCATGTTGGGATCTGGTTGGGTATGTAAGATATATTTATTTAACTGAGTAGATAATGTTTTGCATCCTGCAGTGAGAGCATGAAACAAACTGGCCACCCTGCAACACTGCATTTGTTTTAAATCCTATAGATACATAATATCAGCATAGTAACAAACTTTCACATAGCTTAATCCTGAGAAACAAAMCCCATTGTTATATTCTTGCTCCATATGATAACGTCCTTTGTTTAGTAACAGTTTGGAGTTTTTCCACAGCCACTTGTTTACTTCCACATGGACTCTGCTTTCATCCCATATTTAGTACAGTTCTGCTCAATAAGGCACAGAACAGTGAAAATTGTTCTAGTGAGGAGACTGACATATTGCAGTTGTACAAAAGGTACTGAACTGTGACAAGAGTCAAGACAGCGTAATTGGCATTATCACTGATTTACCAACAGTGTTTCTGGTGCTATTATGTGCCCAAATTAATCTGTCTGAAAGTAGCGTTTCTTGATGGAGCTCTATGAAATTAGTTCTAAGCATTTGCTCCTGTATTTGAATTAATGCAGGTTAAGGAAGGAACTTCAAGTTTCCTGAATCTCTTATGAACCCAATCTCTTTGGAAGGTGCCAGCCCCAAGGCTTCCAAATCCTGACTTTATTTGGAGCCACTTGCATAGCTCCTTCAAATTCCCCAGGAAACCTTTGTCCAATGAATTCCTTCAGTGTAGCTGCCTTTTCATTGTTCCCTTCAGGATGCAGATTAAAAATATCAAAATACGATTTTTTGTTCCACAAGAAACAAAATTATACACTTTAAAATTCTATGACATTTTTTATTTCATTTTGATGTATCAAGATGGAGACAATTTTGAACTGTCATTTTGGAACACAGGAAGAAAAACAGGCCTAAAATTGCTTTCTCCCATGGAAAGTTTGAGTTTTGATAAAAAATAGACTCTTCTGTGAGAATTCAACTTGGAAAAAACTTCAGCAGTTTCCTTAATATCATAAGCTTTGCAATTAATTAAAGAAATTAATAAACTCATCCTTGTCTGGAGTGTCTCTCTTATGAAGAGAGACTGTGGAAGCTGGGCTTGTTTAGYCTGGAGAAGAGAAGCCTGAGAGGGGATCCCATCAATGAACATAAATATCTCCAAGGTGGGCGCCAAGAGGTTGGTGCYRGACTCTTTTTGGTGGTGCCCAGTKACAGAAGGAGCAGCAATGACCATAAAATAAAACATGAGAACTATCATCTCAGCAAGAGGAAGAATTTTCCATGATGGTGGCAGAGCACTGGAACACCTGCCCACGGAGGTTCTGGATATTTTCCTTCTCTGAAAATATTCCAAACCCATGTGGACACGTTCCTGTGTCATCTACTTGAGGTGACCCTTCCTTGGCAGAGGGGTTGGACCGGATGATCTCCACAGGTCCCTTCYGATCCAAACTATTCTCTGATTGTGTTCCCTTTAAAATTTGTATTTATTTTTTTCTGAATTCTAAGCACAGAAAAAGTAAAACTACACATCATGAAAATGCTCGTGTYTGTGTGGAGGCAAAATAGAAGTCMTCAACCAGGCAAAAAAAAAAAAGTTGCACTTTTCTTCCTGTGAGCAGAAACCACGCTCTTATTTAATGTCTGGAAACCTCAGTAGTGGTCAGGGTTGTTGAAATCAAACACTGCTTTTGTATAAGTTAATGCTGCCTGTTCTGGTAGTAAAATGTTGAAACTAAATATGGGAGCAATATCCTTTGTATGTAACCTGGTCTTTCATTATCATCAAAGTAAATATCCAATTATCATTAATTTGAAGAGCTATCTATCTATCTATCTATCTATCTATCTATCTTTCTATCTTTCTATCTTTCTATCTTTCTATCTTTCTATCTTTCTATCTTTCTATCTTTCTATCTTTCTATCTATGTCTATCTACCCATCTATCCTTTTTTCCTTTTTTTAACCAGGAGTTTGTTCTCTTCAACATGGATCCAGATAGTTTAGATTTTTCTAACCACATCCGACTTTCAGAATGACTAGAAACAGTGCAGCAAAACACGATATTTGGTTTTCATCTGTAAACATTTGAAAAATGTCCTAGTTCCTTTGTCATGAATGGCTGGATTAACTCCTGTAACAAAATCCAGTGACTTTCTTTACCTTCAGGTTTGTTTCTAATCATGTGTTCTGCCTGTAGATTCTTATCTGTGTCCTTAGACTCGCTTATGAAGACAAAACTTTGATCTTAGATATCCTTTCTCCCAGAAACATCCTCTGTGGACCTTTCAAAGTGTGCTTCTCCTTGAAGAACTGTGTTTCGAGRTATAATTGAAGATCTGCAGGAATCAGCTTCTTCCTGTTGGGAAGGATGCACAGTGCTCTTTCATTGTTTCCTAGCTCTTCCTTGCATTTTCTTATACCATCTTCTGTCASTTTTATTTTAAGGAGGGTTTCTCTGTGTGATCCTCTGTGACTTGTACATGGGGCATAAGACGTCAGTTTTCTTAATTACTGTGGTCAGTTTACTTTACATCATGARGACTCTGTCTTCACATTTGATTTTCTAATTAAAATTAATATAAAAAATTCAGAACTGCTGTGAGTAAATATTGTATATTAATTTCACTGGATGAATTAGACCTGGTGATGGACCAGAGTTGTTTTGRTTTGACAGTAGGAAATTAGCACAAAGGAAATTCTGAACTGTTTGCATTGCTGCTGTTGACAAAACTATTCAGTACCGAACAAAGAAGTGCTCTCGTCTATTTAGTGTGAAATTAAGGGTTAAAGAAACATGAATTATTATCATATGTAGGATTTTTATTACAGAACATATGCATCTCCAGTCTAACATCTTCCTTCTTTGTTGGATATTTTTTGTAAAAGCCCCTGAAAATAATTC
This sequence comes from Mixornis gularis, assembly GCA_003546035.1. Lineage (NCBI taxonomy): Eukaryota > Metazoa > Chordata > Aves > Passeriformes > Timaliidae > Mixornis > Mixornis gularis. Next base: position 845,336 of record QVAJ01000013.1, read on the forward strand.
TAACTGTAACAAATAAAACTGTTTCTAATCAGTAAAATTAARCACTCTGTTCTTCTTTAGTGGTCAAAATTCATGCCTAGAAGTAATCCTTTCTTTATAAGAGGAGATATCAAATCCTTCCCAACTATTTTCCATTGAGAAAGAGCTGTGGGCAGCCTCCTGCATCCCATAGACAATATAAGATCTCAAATTCTAACTCCTGAGAGTCTTTGGAGGAAATGCTTTATCTGTATTACTCTGTACCTCCTCTGGAYTGTTCTCTCCTCTCTCATTCCCTTTCCCACACAAATTATCTCCYGATCATTCGTGTATTTTTTTGATCATCTAATTAGCAACATTTCCTCAAACATTTTCTCTCTTTCTTCTGGGGAATGTGATKACCACCTCTGGAAAGTGGGTTCTAGGTTCTCAAATGGCAATATTTCTGCTAAAAGGCTTTCTCACACGCCGTGTTCTGGAAATACTTTGGAAKCAATTTAGAACAACAAAGCTTTTTACGTCCTTCTGATCTCCTTAATTTCTAATAAAAGTTGAAGAAAACATAACTGCTGTTTAATGTCAGACAGGCAAACATGCCTGACACTCTGCAGCCTGGGAAGAATCAGCACTGTTTTTCAAAAGACCTGGATTCTGACTAGTCACTCCAGCGCTCAGAAAACAGGGCAGAGATTCTTGGCACAAATATTTAATATTAAGGTTAAGTTTATGGTCAGGTCCTTTATTCACCTCTGACAAGGAGGAGAAAGATGACACATCAAAAGGATACATGGATGTGATGCATACAAAGCAGATGTCAGTGAGAYTGTGGAGAAAAACATCTTCTGTGCTTGCTATGGAAATAGAAAATATAAGCCCACTAGCCACCATYCCTGAAAAATTAAGAAATTATTATTTCTTGCATGTGCTAAAATACAGCTCTTTTTGAATCACTGCATCAGTTCCCAAGACTATGTGGAAGTTAAATTTTTTAGCATCAAAAGAAAGTWCATGTGTTTAGATAAAAGTAAAATCAATAAAACCAGAAGTCAGAATAAAGAAAAAGTTTTAACTGTCTTTCCCCCTGCCTGTTTCTGCTCATATAGGACTTGGAAATTCAATAACATTAAAAAAAATAAATTGAAGTAGCATTATTGTTTTCTAAGTAGCTGCCAAACACAAAAATCCAGTCATTTTTTTTTTTTCCTAGCTAAGAATCATTACAGCTGCAGCAAATACAAAGTCTCAGGGAATTTAAGTTTTCCTTACTTCTGCCATGCATTGAAGAAATCTGATTCTTATGCTGACTTTCTTATAATTATTCTGATAATGTAACAGCTCACTGAGTTACCTTCATGAATTTCAACTCTTCATTTTTCAGAGACAGGTAAAGAAAGCTTGTGGTAGATACCTGCTAGGTGCTGAATGCTTTTTGGAAAATTAGAGAAATGAACAGGGAGATTGGATTAGAACTAGACAAGAACATACAGCTGTGGAGGTGTCAGTCCTGATTTAGAAAAAAAGAAAAAAAAAGAATAAAATAATATTTGTAATGAGATTAAGCATTACACTAGGGCACTTTCAAAATCAGAATGTTCCTAATAAACTGGGATTTTCTGGCCATCAGTGACGTCTGGGAAGCGGCTTCAATTCTCAGTTCCTTTTCTACTGATGATGGGTAAAGAACACCCTTCTGTAGCTGATTTCATCTGTCAGTTCAATCCTTTTCTCTTCCTTTGAAGTCAGAATTATCTAATTYCTCAGTTAATCAAATGTCAGTTTCTGTTTTTATATTAAAAGAATTGTATAAGACACACTGAACATTCAGCGCTCCGGTGGAGTGTTTATCTTTTTTGTCTCATTGATTTTGTAGACAGTTTTCTCTTCCCTTCAATGTCCCTTTTCTCTTTGAGATGCCTGCTGTGCTGCAGTGTTGGTTTTTTTTTTCAAAATGCCAGATAACATCTCAGCAAGTTTTAAGATGTGCACTTTATTATAAGAGGAAAACGTCTCTCTGTCATGTACGTGATTTTGGGATTGTTTTGTTTTCAGAAGGATAATGCTGCTTGGGGAATGGAGTTTGGATCAAATATATCACATCAAAACCTGCAGGTTCTGGAGACAATGCCTCGGATTTGTCTGGCTTTCTGGGTAAAAYGGCCTGTTAATTGAATGCAAAACTGAAATGCCAAATAAAAAAAATGCTTCTTCAAGGCACTATAGATTATGGAGGTGGATTTCGGCACTGAAGAGGCGGCATCAACAGAAATATCACCACACAACCCCCCAAACTGCACTTTGCTTTTTATTACACAATGAATGCTCCCTCCRTCTGGAACTGTCGTTTCTTAGGTGCTTATCAGTGGTGTTCTGTGATTCAGAAATCACTGGATGAATCATTAACTTCACAAAGGCCTTTTTCATGTCACCCCAAGTACAGGAGTACTTAATCCATAAACAAAGCTATAATCCTTGGTTTCACAGTCTCCTGATCTAACAGCTGAACCTACCCCTCTGACTCAGGGTGCTAATGAGAAAATTGAATTGAAGCTTCAGTGTTATTGAATCGAGTTGAAAATATGATTGCAGGCACTTAAAGGAAACAGCATTTCTCCCTCTTTTTGGATAAAAAGTGGTTCAGTGATCCAAGGACAACTTTGCTTAGACTTGTGGTTCACAGTAGGATGGGCTCAGGAGTGTGTTTGAGACCTAGAGGAATTTGGACAGACTGTTCCAAAAAGCCTATCCAATATTAAAGGAATGTGGTGGGTTGACCTTACCTGGACACCAGGTGCCTGCCAAAGTCATTTTATCACCCTCCCTCTTCATCTGGGGAGAGATAATGGAGTGTTTTAATTTTTAAACCATAGGAAACAAAACTGGATCACCCACCTGGTACTGAGTAAAAAAACTTCCTGAGACATCAGATACTGAGATTACATTACAGTTAAATCCAACTACAAATGCTGTCATATGAACATCACAAAGGATCTGTCGGTCTCTTGACTCTTACGTTTCCATTTTAAGGCAGTGACTTTACCAAGGTCTTGTATTAAAGTCCACCAAGTTAGTGGGAGTCAGCAGAAAATGTGGGTCTATGGTTGGGTATTAGCATGGAATAATGGTAGATGGAAGAACTAGACAGACTGAAAGAGTTGGGGTAGCCCAGAGAAATTGTGGGCACTCCATCTCTGGAAGTTTTGAAGGCCACATTGGATGGGACTCTGAACAACCTGATCTGGGGGAAGGTGTCCCTGCCCAGGGCAGGGGGTTTGGAACTGGGTGATTTTTAAGGTCCCTTGCAACCCAAACCATTCCACGACTCCATCATAAATTCTGATTAAGAAATCCACATACTAGACATTATGCTAAGAGATGACGGATACATAGAGATAAGTTCCCTTTCTCTTTCCTAAAGTCTAAAAATATTCTTTATGAAAGATGCAATTGAKGAAAGTGAAGTAATATTTTTTTAACAGATGTAACAAGCCCCCAATTTATAGCTTCAACTAAGAGTCCTTCAGAGAAGATGTCTTGATCTGAATTAATTTTAAAATTAATAATGGAATATACTGAAGTGGCTTCTCCGCTGAGAAGCAAAATGGTACTTTACCATTAGAACCCTGCGACGTGTTCACTACACTTCTAGCACTGTGACTCCTGCTGCCAAATTTTTTGTAYATTTAGACCAAGGAAATGTTAGAAAATGGCACTGCAAAAAGCAGAGGCTATATCTCAAGAGAATGCAGCTACTTTGGGTGTAAGTCATCAGAACTGTGACCTGTAGCATTAGAATTTCATTGTTACTTTAACGGATAATTATGTAGATGTGTTTTTATATGGAAAATGTCTTTGTTTTCAATAGGTTTGTGGAAGGTACTTTTCCCAGAAAAGCTTATCTAACACCCATTGAACTAAGTTGAAAAATTACTATTGATCTGGATGAGAATGAGATCAGCCCCRCACTAGGAAAAATGACACACACATATATATAGAATAGTTAATGTAGAAAAGTAATTACTTCTTGCTTTATAATTTGGTATAAATTTAGCAATTAATCACAAAAATTTACAATAGTTTCTAGAACTCTATTCTATCTTACATTTCAAAGTTATTTCTTCGTTTTTCTATATTAATCACTCACTATAATTCTTTTTTTTTTTTCATGAAATGAAATAATTCTACAAAAAGTTATTGCTCCTTTAGTTACTTTAAGGATTTCACGTATGACATTAACAATTAAAACAAATTGTAAACTTAATTTAAAAACAAAGATATCATACTGTACTTGGAGTAAGAGGATAGTGCACTTATGTACATAAAGGTGTGATTTAACCAAATATAAAAGGCTGCAAGGGTGACCAAAGGAAGAAACTGCCTAAGGAAGAATGGCTAAGGAGTATTGGTTAGCCCAAAGCCAGCTGTATCTCTGTGTCTCCCTGGCAAAGAGCAAGCTTCAAGTGCAATAAACATTACTGTACTGATGGAAAATTAACTTGTTGAATAAGCGTGCGAYTGTTGAGGAGGTAATCACTTCTAAAGAACATAATCTTCCCGTGTCTGGCTTTCTAAAAGGGAATAAAATTAATTACTGGAAGCAAAACTTCACCATAAGAAAATATGTTGAGGTATAAATCATCATTGAATGCATATGAGATTATATTTTTTTTTTGCAAGGTGCCTCCTAAATTTGAGTGCAATTTATGCAGTATGTTAGTCCTGGAAGAGAAAAGAGAAAGCCTGTGTAACAAGAGCTGGATGTCTTCATATCTGAGGGGTTTCTCATTCTGGTAGGCTTCAGTGGGCATATGGGGAACAGAGCCTTCTGCCTTCTGAGCAGATAAGGAGCAGATTGTGCCGATGGCAGCGTTATCTGCCTCATCATCTCCCATACGAGCTGTGACCCAGCACCATGTTCCAACAGCCAGCCAAGACAAAGGGGGATTGGGAAAGTCTGTATTGTGCCTGCTCATCACCCACGGGAGGGACTTTTAAATCTCTGCTGTGATTCAGCTGACAGCTACACAGGTCACTCAGTCTGCCCCAAACCAATCACAACAGCTGTATAACAGGAAAAGCATAAATYGTGGAAATGTTCAAAGAGCTGGGTGCTCAAAACCATTCCAAGCTTTGTCTAAAACTGAAACTCTGCTTCGGAAACGGGCAAGTTTTTTGTGCTTATTTATGCACATTATTGACTTTTATCCATAGGAGAAGAAAACTTATTTGATGTCAATGATGACACACTGAAACTCCAGCTGAAAGAAAAGCAGAACATTTTGGAGAAATGAAGTCTTCCTTGGCTGGACTCTATTAGCAGCAAGCTGACTTACAGGAAGCTTTGACACACAGTCTAATCAGATTAACCTGGAGCAGAGATGAGTCCTGAAATGCTAACACTGACAAATCGCAGGTGTGTGCTGATGAAAGCCACGCACACTTGCTCTTTGCTGATCTTCTTGCTCAATATGGTACATGACAATGAAGATCAAAACCAGAGACAAAACAGACAACTCACAGATTGTGGAGGTATGAAAAGCTATTGTACCTTTCAGCATCTTCTCTTTGTCAACACATCCATCTCTTGAGGTGTGTGAGATATCTTGAGATATCTATTTTCACCTTAGGTAAGCTGCCAAGTGTATGTGAAATGAGCAGTGCAGTCGTGTCCATCTGGATAGCAAGGCACACAGTTTGGAAGGCATGTCTTTAAAAAAATCCTACGAGCAACAAACTGCAAGAAATCCATGGAATGATTACCTCATCTTTTTGCAGGTTTTCTCCTGACTGTGTGCTAGAATTAAATCTACCCAATGGATCAGACAGGTGCTCTGCATACTGGAATTGTGGCATGTAGCTGGACAGACCTTATTTTAATTGTCAGGTTGTACATTTTGTGATACAGGCTAAGCATGAGCTCTGCTGTACAAGTCTCTCAGCAAACAAATACTGGAGGCTCTGTCTGTGCCAGTAAGTAACATGTGACCAATTGCTGCACCAGAGGGCAAGTGACATGACAACAGCTTGCATCCCCACAGCCTTTTTCCCTCCTAAAATAGGGTTGTCTTGTCTATACTGCCTAGGAAGATCCCAAATACACCCCGAAGGCTCTGCTGCCTGAGTCAAGGTCACGTCTGTTCCATTGCTGCCTGCTCAAGGTCAGTGCTGGCCCGTGTCTCCTCAGCCTTGCTTCAGTGTTGTGTGAAACTCTTCCCTGTTTCCACTTCTGCCCCTGTACCCCTCGACTGCCTTGCCCTGAGCTCTTCCTCATCCCCATGGGCTTGTCTGACCCACACTGAGCTCTCAGCTGGCCCTGGTGATGCCTTAAGTTTTTGCTTTTGTATTTTTTAGATTTTGTGCTGCCTAGGTGTGTAGCTCTGATCTTCATATTAAGTGTTAGTCAGTTCTCTTCTCAGGGTCGGTTGACAAAACAAATCCCTCTCCAGCTTGAGACCAAGGACAACTGTTACAAGCTTCAGGCCCAAAAGTATAAACAATGGTGAACTGAAGAAGGCAAACCAGGAGGATGGGACTTCATAATATGATGTTATAATTGGACAATTAAACCCAATATGCAAATGGACCAAAATTTACAAAATGTGAAAACTCTTGACCAGTGAGGTTTTTTTGTGACCATTTTGGGTCCATCTTGGGTGTAGCCCTGGCCAGGCTTCTGTACTGCCCAAGGTGTATCCTTTAAGGCCTTTTAATAAATATCTACTTTATTCTTTAGCTCTGTCTATCCTCTGTTCCAGGTCAGCCTTCCCAAGGCATCACTGGCTATTCACACTCCTGTCCTGATTGTCCCCTGGCTGCCCTTCCCCTATGGAGCAGCTGGTGTGGCACACATGGTGAAATTACAGCCCTTATTTACACCTGCAAAACCTGTGGTTTTCTTAGTTTTGCTTTGCAATTTGCACAAAAAACCACCCCAACCTAACTAGAATTTATTTTCCATAATGTCTCATAAAAATAATGCCAGCAGGTAATTTTCTTAGCAACACACTATTAAAATAAATATCAGATTTCAGTGTAGATTTTATGCTTTTCCTGTTTGAAAGTAATCTGAAAAATGTCCTCAATTTATTCCGCATATGGAAATTAAGTTGRATACAAGACTGAACTTTCTCCTTTACTAACTATGTAAAATATAACCCACAGTTTTCTTGTGAGCTTTCTAGCTGATATGAATACTATTGCTTCAACATGTAGAAACTGAAGATAGAGAATCTTTACATATAGTTTTTATACATAAACCATTTTTACATATATTTTAATACATGTAACTTTTCCATCTTCAACAAAGAGTTTCTGTCACAAGGAAATAAACAGCTGTATCCGAGGTCATGTTGTATCCAGAAAAATTARGTTATATCCCTGGTTTTTAAATATTTTTAAAATATTTTCCAGGCATACTTCTACTGAAGACCTAAAAAAGTGTGTCTGTTTATTTACACAATTTAAAATTTGAACAACAAATTAGAAGAAAATATCATTCTTGATGACATCTCTGGATGGGACAAGGGTCAGAGGACTAGCATGCAGTAAAAGGCACAAATGTGTCATTGTTAGTAAAATGGCTGCAAAGGAAMAATTAATTTTTTAGTATGAAAAAGTGTAAAACCATATCTTTAAGAATAAAAAATGTAACCATATCTGGAGGATGGAAACTCTGCAAAAAAATAACATTTTTGATGAATAATGAGTTGAACTCAAGCTCCAAATGCAATATCTCAGAAGAAGTCTGAAAGAGATATCAAATTGTATGAAARCCATCTTGGCTTCCTTTGCTGTTTTCTGTTTGTTTGTTTGTTTGTTTGGGATTTTGGTTTTTTGTTTGTCTTTGGCACTGAAGCAATTCTTCAGGAATAATTTTTTTTCTCATTGATTCCAGTTTAAGAAAAAAGTCAATAGCCTGAGGAAATTTMAGAAAAAGCTAAGGCAATGATTATAGAAGTGTAAAATATATCTTAAAATGAAAGAACCAAGGAATATAATTTACATATTTTATGAAAGAGAAGTTAAATGGCCATTTTATTAAACAATTGATTCAGACACAGTCATATAAAATGTACCTTCTTTGTTCTCTTTGAGGATTTAAGTAAAGCTGTTGGCTTGGCATAAGTTTATATTATTATATGAGCAATTTAAAAAATGGCAAGGAACCTTCTTGACAATGGGAATCTCAGCTACCAGTGCTATTTGCACCCTCCTGAAGGATCCCCAGGCACAGTCCAGGCATCATCCTGGACCAGGGAATGTTCTCAAATGCCACTTTGGAGGCACCCAGGCTGCTGTGGAGGGYGAGAGTCTTTAAAATGTGCTGCAGTGTCTACTCCATTCCACTTGGCCTTGATGCCAAAGAGCAGTTTCAAAGATTCATTAATTACTAATGCACAAGTTTGCTTTGTCAAGGCCTTAGACCTGAAACTTCTCCAGATGAGCTTTCCATGTTTGACACTTTCCTGTTTTTACCATATCATTTTACAGGCTGGCATGTCTAGAGACCAATTAAAAACTGACATCAGATAATAAATTGTTTAAGTACCTTAGTTAGTAACCAGAATTAGTCTTCATTTTACATCCTAAGTATTTTACATACTATCTCCAAAACTGAAGGTGAAACATTTCATGCTCAAGGCATTTTAGAGACAAAAGCATTTGAGAGACACAGACAATTCAGAGTCTCAGAGTACATTTGATTCATATTGAATTTTACTTTTTGTTATAAAAAATACCTCGTACAGCARTCCAAATGTTCATCACATTATTCTCTGGATCAGACTGAAAAGCCAACAGTCACAAAATAGAAACGTGGCCTTTCTTTTCTGGTCTTTGCAATGACACAAAAACAAGCATGTTTTACAAGTTTTTCAGACATTGAATACAATATGGAAAAATGAGACTGATCCAAGTCTACTCTAATTTTTAATTGAGCACAGGAAATACTGCTGCTCTCTTTCAATGAATCTGATAATGTTAGGATACCACTGTCAATATGGGTAAATGTAGTTCTACTAGAATTTTGCCCAAATAGTCAAATAAGATGAACACAGCATTCCTAGCATGTCTATGAGGCCCAGCATTGCAAACTGCAACATTGTACCTCATGTCTTGATTTAATTGAACAGTCACCTACCCATAGGAACACACTCCATTTAACTCCAGCATAATATTTTGCACGATACAGTGACAGAATTGCAGCCCCGTGGAAAAGGCTTTAAAAAAGTTAACTTGCTGAACTCTCCACTAAAAGCAACGCATTTTTTTAAAATAAAAGATAACTTTTGATTTATGGAAACAATATTTTAAAATTATTGAACTGAGACCAACAGTTTTTAGATAGGAGTTCTTCTTTTCCCAAATATTGTGCTGGAATAGTTGTCTCTTGATTTGTGACTGCTCAAAAGAAGAGTGGTAAGATAACAGTTACTTAATGGTATGAAACTAAATTTTTCAGCTACAGTGCTTAAACAGGCCATGTTTAATTTGAAATATTGAAGTTGTTGTGTAAAAGCTGTGGAATGTGGTAAAAGCACAGAAGTTCACTGATTCCTGAGCTGCTCTCTGCATGCCAGGCAGATTGTGGTGACACCACAGGGTATTGCTATGAACAGGAAAGAGTTTCAAAGAATGATTATGACAGGCAATTTCAGAGGAAACAAAATTTCTCTAGCATCAGACTGACGTGATATCATTCTTTATTCTGTTTGAACAGAAAAAGTGATGGTATCTGTTCATTACTTTGCCAGACTTGATTTATCTGGGCTTTTATCTCTTAAGGGGTTATAATGATGGCTAATACTAATATATAATAAATGATGCATATTTACACTGCACAAGTGGATTTGGTAATCAAAATACATGTTGATATTTCACCAACACTTACAAGTACCATGCTTTTGAAATTTGTGAGATTTGGGGGAAAAAAAAGTTTCACTACTTGTGGAAGCGTCAGAATTTGCTGTTTTCCTATGAGTTTGTGGTTGGCTTTAATAAACATTTAATAGCAACTTGTATTTCTAATGGAAAGCTTTACATGAAATAAAATCCCTAATTACTTAGTTAAAATACTTTCATTTTTCTCTGTACAGCTCAATAGTCACTCAGCCATCCTTTGATATTGTTATAGTGCACTTTTGACCAAAGATATTGTCTGTCTTTGAAATGTTTAAACAAGAAGCAAACGCAAAAGGTGAATGCTGGCAAAACCAGTGTTGTAACCCACATATTCAGAGTGGGAATAGGAATGGCATGCAAAGGAATCAGTTTCTCTCAATGAAAGTAATAATAGAATAGTTTCTGAAAAAGGAAAAAGTGATCTCCCTCAGGGGATAAGCCACAGCTTACCCTCAGGAGAGCACAGAGGCCCTGCTCTCCCGGCCCAGCCTYCCCATCCCATAGCCCCTGGAAAGGCAAACCCTGGGTTAGGCACTAAAAAAAATTCACTTCTTCATGCCCAGCTTTGCTCTTGGCACCTCTGGCAGCAGGGGAAGAGGTGCCTGGGCTGCAATCACAGCCRTGTTTAGGCGGTGAGGCTGAGGGAAGGGCTTAGGCCCAGGCCGCCATACTCCTCGTCCTCTTGGGCAGCTGCCTGGGCGTGAGGGCACCTGAGGCGCTGCCCAGGGAGCCAAAGGAAACTACAAGAAGGTGCCCATTSAGCCAGCCCTGAGCAAAAATGGGAGATTTAAATTGGTTCTTTTTGTTCTCATTGTTTCACCCATCAGCGTGTGAGTTACATCAATTCAGGCTCCTGAGGCCTCATTCTCATTTGTAAGATGGGCCCTTCACATCACTCTGGTAATACAAAGAGGCATTAAAACAGGAGTAATTTATATTTACATTATTTTTATGGCTCTGTTGCTATTGGAAGGGTGTAAAGTGGCATTAAGAGAAACCACTATCAGGCAGTTACTTAGGGTCGTTTCTTCCAGGGACTACAATGCAGAGCCTAAATGACTAAGGGCATGTAAGTGAGGACATCTAAGAAAGGCATCTGTGTGATAAGGTACATATTGGAAAGGCCAGGAAAAAGTACTAGTTTAAATCTACTAAACTCACTCATAACCCCCTGGGATGCAAGATCTGCAGGAGTAATGCCATTGAGTTATCTGGAAGCTGTTAACCTTTTTCACAAGGCTATATTGAATAAAATGTTGCTATCATCAGAAAGCTGTTTGCCAGTCTCCATGCTGTAAATAAATTTGAGATAAATATATTGCCTACTGGAAGTGTATTCATTTTATCACACCACCACAGAAATCGCAGAAAATTTGTCAAGGATGTATAATAGGAAGAAAATTGATGAACTTGGTGGCTGAACACTCTTCCTGCTGACCTGGGATGTACAGATGGAATAATGTTGGAAATGCCTAACCTCCTTTTATGTGTAACTTCTGAATACTTGTACAAATCCAGTACATTTCTGAAAGCTATTTATATCTAAAAAAAATAACACATTGATAAAAGTGGCCTAACTGTGCACTTTGGTTTTCTACAAATAATATTGCAGGATTAAGAATGAATTTCTAGATCTCAACTGGTACTAAAATCTGTGAACTCTTCTGTTATTTCTGTATTTTGTTCTCACAGAAAATAAAGAACAAAACTTTTTATGAACAGCAACTACTTTTACCTTTGATTTGTAGTGTTTGGTGACATAAAAAAAATTACTAAAACAGAATTAAGCAAAGAAAGTAAACGACAATCCACTTTCTCCTGCAGCTTGTTCCTATCCTTTCATTCAGTATCTCTGCTATTTATTTTCTCTGTGTGTTTTACGTTTATTGAGGCCAATTTTTCCTTGTTTGCAGATCGTCTTTCTCCACTCTGCTTTGGTCATTTTTCAATTTATTGTGTCTTTTTGTTTGTCTGCTGTCCTTCCAGCTTCAACATCACCCATATAATTAAGAAAGAAGGAAATAAGGGGGAAATAAAACAACAAATGAAAAATGGTAAAAGTAGCAAGAGGTAAACAAGAGCTCAGTGTTCATAGTTGGGTTGAATAAAAATCTCCAAACCAAGGCACACAAAATCCTCTTCTGAAATCCTAAGAATAACTGGACTTTGATATAGCTACATGAGCAGTCATCAATTAATCTCCTCTTTCACAAAATAGGTGTCATCATCTTTTGACTATATYGGTCCATGGCTCATACCTATAATTTGTCAGCAATCATTAAACCATGTGAAAAAGTAACCCCCACACGTCTGTTCAATAGCCAAAACTTAACACAGTCCATGACAGACTTTCTATAGGGGAAAATGTRAAAACCAAATAATTTATTTACATATGCTCATTTACATCTGATAGACACCAGCAACACACCCATGCACCTATGAAACAGGGACTGAGAAAGAATTGACATTTTCCAAAATGTTTTTAATGATGTATGCACAGTTTTAAGTCATATGGAGATTGATACATTTCTGCATTCAAATCGCTTTCATGAACCATTCCTATAACAAATGAAGACTGCTGGGAGACTGTAAAAAGGATAAGCCAGGCTCTGCTGGTGCTAGAAACTGTGAAAGCTTGTCTCCTCACAGTTCCCTTCTGTAAGGGACAGCCTGGATGATTTCTGTGCATTTTGCAGTGTGGATTTTGTGCTGCAGCCTGGTGACTGCTGTCTGCGGGACTATTGTTTGTGGCTCACCTGTGGGAGCCCGAGACAGCTATTCTTTCCTCAGAAAGAAGATAACCATGCTGTGGTCCTAAATGCAATTAGGCTTTGGACTTTCTCAGGTTCTCTAAGGCTGCTGAAAGGAGCAAACTCCCTCAAGACTTTGACAGGGGACTAATCCTCTRAACCTTCAACCTCTAGCTGCCAGGATTATGAGCCGTAAGTAAAGACACAGAGAATGCTGCTGTACTTCAGGTGGGAACAACTTCATGATGAATTCTTTAATTTTAAACTATTGCAAGAGGTGTCGTTCAGCYCCTGTAAACATCTGTCACTTTCCTACTCATTGGAAACTCTTGATTTGTGTTAAGGATAAGAAAACAGCAGCAGCAAAAACTATCCCAGCTCAGCTGAACAATTAATAAACTTGCTGTACTTTTTTCGCTTTCAATCATTATCCTCCAGGGGATCCTTGGACTATACCACTATTCTCAGATTAAAAATTTAGGACAATAAAGAACTGAAAGTAAAGTTTATTTGCCTCTTGGGAGCAAGCAGCCAGAGATTGTTGTGTCCATCAACCCTCTGCTCACATCAGTAGACAGCTGAATGCTCCTAAAGTAGCAGAAATTGCATTAGCTTTGTTCATATCAGTGTTTCTTGCAGCTTCACAGTCCAAGGCCAACAGCGAGTACTCACTTGAGCATTCATCATCCSTAGTGCTTCTTGCAGTGTATAATCTCAACTTCAGCACAGAGATCTTTCATTTGAGACTGCAGAAACCGGTAAATTCACAACACAGTTCCTGCTACTATTGGTTCAGGCTGATGAACATATCATAGTTTACATCCATTGCCTGATATTCGTGTCAAATTCAGGTTATTTACAGAAAGTGCTCTTTAACATTATTATTGTTAAGAGGCAAATTTAGATTAGGATYTGTGTGTGTGTTGTCAGTATCTTAGGTGCCTGGTTTGGAAGCTGAGCATGGTCCATGAGGTTTCACAGACAGATCAGCTTGCTAACATATCCCTCTAGACTGGAAGAAAAGATACCTACTTATGACTTTCTCCAAGCAATTCCACTGCCTTTCTGCATAAAAATTTTGGGTCTCTGACCTTGCCTGTGTTGGCTCTAACTGTGAATGTGACTCACTTCCCAACAATGTCATGATTTTGCAAAGCAGGGCAAGTGAAGTCTGCATCACTGCACTTAATTCTGATATTTTTTGCACCATCTATATTAGACTCTTATGCTGCTTTATTTAAATAGTTTTTAAAATAGGATTTCTTTGTCTGCAATTTCTGTGAAGGTGGTAAAGTAACATATACCCGCTTATAACAATAATACAAATTTCATCCTGGCAGTGATAATCAGCTACAATATGTTCAATTCAGTGTGGAATATAAATTTTATATCCTTCTCTGTTAAGAACAATGGAGTTTAATGACTTAATATTTAATTTGCTATTCCTTTAAAATGGTAATAAAATGAACAAATCAAAACAGACCAAAAAAACCACWTTAGAGATAGATTTTTCTAGCATTTAATTTCCTATAAACAGCATTTCCCTCCTCCCCAAATATATAGTTCTGTTTAAAGTGACATCTAGTTCTCCAGACACATTTCTCTGGACACATTTCAACTACAGAGCTTCTGAAGAGTTCCTCAGTCACAGACTTTCCAGGTTTATGAACGCTGACATTTAAGACAAGCTCCTTGCTSTGGATAATTAGGCCTCCTTTGCAGGAATTCAAACACCTGGCTCACTTCTCTCTCCGGACCACGATTTGCCCTTCTGTCCTTTGCAAATTTATTCTCCTTGTTGTAACATTTAAAGTACCTTAAATTTGTATTCGTGGGGACGGATCCTCATGTGGTGAAACAAAGCCCCATTTGATGGATTGCTGGGAGCTGCCTCAGTATCCAGCAGAATTAATCTGGTTGAAAATGTTCTTTTTCCATTCTCTTGCTTAACTCACACTTGCAGAGAAATTCAGAGTGTGTTCCTTACGCTGGCTGCTCATCTGAAGACAAACCCATGTTTTGAAATTTTGACTAATTCACTTGCAGTGTGCTCCTCTTTTAAACCCTGTTAATGTGTGAGAGCATTGATGGTGGCAGTAGTGTTGCAGAGAGACACTGTAGGGCTGAGCAAGTTATCTTGTCACTGTCTGGGACTGGGTTCAAAATTACCRAATATCTGTTTGTGAGGAGGAAAAATTCAGGCAGAAGGTGAAAAGACAGGGATGCTTTGGAAGACAGGAGGAGGCTCTGCTGGCAGAGCTTAAGATGAATAGTATATAATGTGCTCTAATGAATGTCAAAAAGCAAAGTTACACTTGATTCATGCTCAGTTTAAAATATTCCAGTAAAATAATTATTTTAACCAAAGACATGTCAAGAACCATGTTATTTCTCTGACAGTGACTGCAAAAGAAAATCTCTGGGAAAGAGGCCAAAAATAGGTGAATGCTTGTTCTTTATAGTAGGTAATTTGACCATTTACCCTGGGGATTTGTAAATTAGGTACTGTATCTGGAGTGCAACAATATTTCCTACATTTCCTATTGTAGTAAACTTCATAGTACAGCATCATTTCCAGGTTCTGCCTTTTCAACACTTATTTTTTCATTTTAACACTTATTTTGCAAGGAAATACTACTGAACTGCTCCTGGGGTTTCTGCTTTTTAACACTTTTTCTGTTAGAGTTAGAAATTACATTTAGCTTAAACTAGGGCACAGTCTCGTTTTTATTTTTATTTTCTCTATATGACCCCTGTAAACAACAGGCTATCAGTAGATTATTTTCTGTTTCTTTAAATAATTAACTGAGACATAGCTTTTATATGACCATGAACTAGTTTCAAGTTAGTGTGACAACATGTCCTACTTGAAAATATTTAAAGTTGTTGTTTAAGAAAATGCCTTGAAAAGTTAAAAAAGTTCCTGCTTTCTGTGCAGGTGTCCTTGTACCTTCAGTAAATATAAAAAAAACCCTGTCTACTAGGTTTACAATGAGCATATAGTAAATGTCTGACTCCTTTTTTTTTTCTTTTTTTATTTATTTGAAGCTGGTGTTTGAATCAAAATCCCCTCAAGGCAGCAAATACCATTATCACACTGTGCGACAATACACCTCAGGACTATAATTGAGATTAACTTTCAATCACTACAATTTGTGAATCAGCAATTTCGAGAGGCTTCACTAGTTTTTCCATGTGGAAGCAATCTACCCCCTGCTCACAAAATGATGCTTTTCTTTGGGAGCATGGAAGACAGTGGAGTGGTTCTTTAAAAAAAACTGTTGAGATAGAGCATATGAAGCCAAATATAAGTGAATGAATTTATACTTGGGATAAATGTGATCCTTTTTCTTGAGGCTTCATAACCAATGTTTTTCTTCTGATTTCAGATYATAAGGTAAAATCTGTATCTAAAAACACTTTATACTTAGACAAAAAAAAAATTCTTTCATATGATCTGAAAATCCTTCCTGTGCAGAGAGGAGTTTTTGCATCAGGATATTAGACCTCTGTTTGGCCAGGCAAAAACACCTGTACTTACACAAAGTCAGCTGGTGTCAGCAAGGTCCAGAGTTGGTTGGAAATTAGGGGTTAATTTGACTGGTTTTTAAAAAGAGTGTCAACCTGTGAAAGTAATTTCTTTATTTGTGATCCTCTAATTTTTGTGCCCATATAGTTACATTCTGTGGGTTATCTTGTTAACATCCTTCTTTCYCTGGCTTTACTGTTTGTTCTGAGTGACTTTTTTCATCAGGGCGCTCTTTAAACATCCCTCTGTAATGAGTCTGTACATCCAGCTGCAATCAATCTTCTGTTAGATATTCACAGACTGAGGAACCTTGATGCTATAGGCTGACAAATAAATCCCCTTTTCCATTCAATGTAGAACACTTGAAGGAAAAAAAAAACCAAAACAGAACAGTAATGGTACGAACACTAATTCCTACCGATCTCTAAGATGTCTAATTCCCTTTAATTTGTTTGGCTCCAATGATTACTTCCCCATGTGTCTTAAAAGGACTGTTCTATCAGGTAGTATCGACTGGAGTAGTTGTGCGTCCAACTAGGTTATTTACAGAAAGTGCTCTTTAACATGATTATTGTAGAGAGGCAAATTTAGATTAGGATTTGTGTGTGTGTGGTCAGTATCTTAGATATCTGGTTTGGAAGCTGAGCATGGTCCATGAGGTTTCACAGACAGATCAGCTTGCTAAGATATCCCTCTAGACTGGAAGAAACAATGCCTACTTATGACTTTAAGCATTGAGGACGTTTAGTATAATCAACACACTAATCAACACARTTTTAGGAGCAATAATTTGCAGGTGCTGTATTTTATTCTAGATGTAGACTAAATCCTGGTCTCTCTATCTGTCATACTGTCCATTCTTAGGGTGAGAAGTGGGGGGAAAAGAAACAGGGCTTTTCTGTGGAAAATAAACCTGACTGGAAAACGTTCCCATCAAATTAAATTATGAAAGACAAACAGGTGTTCCAACACATGTGAGTGCTTGCACTTTGTTCTGGAAAGAAAAGCCTTTACAGGCAGGACAGAGAAAGATTTTAGCTGATTGTATTTAAAATGTATCCTTGATATGGTCCATGAGTTGATCACATGATTCTATGATTTATGTAATTACCCTTACAATGACTAGAAGTTGGAAAACATGGAAAGRTGCCAATGTAGGACTTCTTTACAACCAGACATGCTCTTGTTCTAACAATAGTTCAGCTTTTGCATTACGCAGATCAAAGAGATAAGTAAGATTCAGAGGGGTAATATTCAAATTGTAATACATACCAAATTATTGAATAGCTGTTTTAATGAAGGATGAGCAATCTGAGAAAGGGTTGGTTTACATCCACATATAATCTGCAAGAGGTTACTGCAGGAATTGTTGTTTGCTGTCCATCAGCTCGTTTTCAATGCACATTGCAGTTGTTGTACTGTGTATTTCACTTTTTGATAAGTCTTTGGCTTGTGAGGAAAACACAATTTTATGACTCCAAAGCAAGATCTTCCTTACCCTCTTCACTTATTGTGATTACATCCCCTTCCTAGCCCTGGCTGTCAGTTTATCATTCCTGTCCTAGCCCTGCTTAGGTGGGAGCCAGCCTGGCACAGGTGGCAGCTTGGACTTTTATCAAAAAGGGAAGAAGAACCGTTGATCTGCTCATATCTGATTCATTAGGTGAGGTTTTTCCAACAAAGCTGGTAAATTCATGCCCGTTTGTGTGGACCTTTGCCAAAACAAGCTTACACTTTTGTAAAGCTGGCAAATTCCCTCTTCTCTAAACATGTTTGACATTCTTCAAACTGTCATACCACTAACTGGTGGTAAGAGAGAATGCAGTTGTGCTGAGATACTGAATATGCATGTACAAAACCATTTTCACCAAAAACTTTGCCCCATCCTACATATTTTTATCAATAGATGACACGTATTCAATACCAAAGTTTTCTATGAGAATTTTTAACATGATCTTGGTTTAAAAAGATGAAAAAAAAAATTGATAGAATTTATTGCATCTCCACGTAGAAATTTTTGTGCAGAATTCCATGGTATTCAGAAAACTATATTCCAGACCATAAAGCAGACTAGATTTTCTTTATGCAYCCTTAAAATAAAGATGATATTAGTTTCCACATGGTCCTCAGGTCTGTCTTCTACTCTTTTCAACAGCTGAGCTACATGAGATAAGCTAGATATTATTGCAAAGGCCTGTCCCATGTTGAGTGGGAGAAGCCAGTAGTTGTTTTCTCAAAAATGAAGACGTTTTGGAACTTTTAATCCCTGAGTAATCAATAGATCCAAAGAAAGACTGTCTGGAAAAAGAGGCACACTGTGGACAAAGCTTCCCAATGGATTCTTTGCAAAAGTCTACCGCAGGATTTTTGAGAGGTAACTCAGCAAGGACCCTGGAAAGAACAGAGCTGAAATCACTGAGAAAATTTAAGGGAAGAAAAAAGAAGATTGAGGATATGACCATCTAATAAAATAGTGTTGGGATCTTTGTGGGCATAAATGAAGGATATTAAAGTTATCTGAGAAGACAGCCATATCTTCCATCCATGAACCTTCCCAGAGCTCCAGTTCAGGAACTGCTATGGGAACACAGGCCATAAAACCAAACCACAGCTTAGACACAATATAGTATAAAGAAATGCTGAAAAATTCACAAAAAAGAACAAGACCCCGGCTGTGATGAAGTAATTTTTTGCTGTCTGATGAGAGAAGGTAAAAAAATTTTCTTTAACTGCATTCGCAGCTCAACAATGATACCAGGAAAAAAGAGTGGGATACCTCCAGAAACTGACACTCAAGTTTTCCTTACACCAAAGTACAAATCTGGAACTCATAAACCAGCATTTCTATCCCAGAAAGGGATAGGTTCTTCTTTTGGTTGGTGCACTAATCTAAGCAATAGGAAGGAGGAATTAAAATGTGAGGTACTGACAGTGAAAGGAAAAGCACTGGTCAGCAAGAAAATAAAGTAGCCAATTTGTTTCATGTTGGATGATTAAAACCCCTCACAGTCTCTTAAGGCAGCAGATTATGATAGTAATGCAAGATCACATGCTTATGTTTTTAAATTATATTGCATCTCCTTTTTATTGGGCACACAATAATACRGTTCACTTTGAAGCCACCTCTGAGGGTGAAGGTATTATTCCTTTCATGTTTCAAAATGTGTATTGAAACATCATATTAATAGTCAAATGGGTGATTTTATTTCCTCTCCTCCCTTCTGATCAAGGACCCATAAACCCAGACCCATGTGAAGTTGCTACAGTTTTTAATATTTATCATATCCTTATTTCACTGACTCAGGCAAGYGTGTATATTTTTCATCTGTCAGTTTGCTACCATAATTCAGTGCTATAGTGACACCGAGATGTTAAAAAATCATTYGGCTTTCATGTGCTACAATTTAAAGCTGTAGATGAATTGAGTAAATAATGTATATCTCCTTTAAAATACTCACACTAATGTGTTCTTAAAATCCAAAACAAACTCTTATGCTAACAGAGAGGTTCATGAGCACCTAACATTTTGCCTGCATCAGCAAATTTAGACATGAATTTTGTAACTTTTATCCTCTAAATGTATATTCTTCTCACTTTGCAATGTGCGTTTCTCTCTGCTTAAAATAGGGGGGAAAAAAGGAACAACAATCCATTATTGTTGATATTTATTCCCAGATGTGGCAAAAATTTGTAAAAAAATTGAGGTGTGTGTGTCTAGTGTATCCACTGCATGGTAACCATGACAATGATTTGGTTCACAACAGAAATCACAAATACTGAAATTAGCTAAACAGTTTTTAAATTTCCAATTAACTAGCTAATGAGGGAGTGTAAATGAGTCAGGAATGCAGTCTTTGCTCCTRAGCTCACATCATCTTTCGTGTGTTGCATTTGCACACCGGATCAATCGGATGCTTCTGGAAAGGGGAGTAGGAGGGTAGGAAGGAAGAAGTTGGAAGTGGAGCAAAAGAGGGAAATCTTTGTTTTGTGAGTCATCTTSCTTAACAGTGAGAGCATCAGAGTCAAGAATGATACAGAGCAACAACTCGTTGTGCATGTGAAGTCAATGACAGGTGCCGGGCAGGGCAATTTATAACACTGTTCCATCCAAATTCCACCTGTTAATAATTTAATAGCAGAATTTTCAGTAAAAACTTTTAATTGCCTAGTCCATTCYATTGGGACTTCATTAAAATAGGCATTTTGCAGTGCTGAAGACTAAAACCAAGTTCTAAAAAGCTCGTCCTCTGTCATGGTAGAAATGGACAGTACCTAACCCCTTTAAATCCACAAGGACTGAAAGTCAAGGCTACTTATGACCAGAAGGTGTCAGAATAGTAGATAAAAGTATCCACTTCCTAAGTGCTACTGAATTATTTCTATTTGGTTGCACAAAGACACTGGATTTTAGCTTGGATTCCAGACGATAAAAGGACCCTGARTTCTTTTTTTGTCCTTTAACAGCACGTTGTGAGGAGCTGATGAAATTCACTGTGCAGCAGCATGTAATGTAACTAACCTGTACCTTAGAGAGGGTTCTACCTTTCCCAGTTTGTTTGGCTTCACTGAAGCCAAAGTTCCCTTTAAAACATGCAATAACTTGGCAGCAATCCAGTGAGGTGAAATTTGAGAGGACCTTTGTTGGTACATGACAAAGCAATAATGAAAGATGGATTGTTAACCAGAATCATTGGGGCTCATAATTTTCTTAGAAGTTTAACTTCCCCTGCATCCCCCCTCCAATCTTATGAGGTTTTCTTTTGGGCACTTCCAGTTTCTTGRAGATGTTAGAAGTCACTGTAATGTCATTTTTGTGTGGAAACTGCTCGTACCAGGGTCCATATTTTGTTCCTTCACCAAGACTCTAGAACATAAAC
Organism: Mixornis gularis; assembly: GCA_003546035.1. Lineage (NCBI taxonomy): Eukaryota > Metazoa > Chordata > Aves > Passeriformes > Timaliidae > Mixornis > Mixornis gularis. The sequence continues at coordinate 866,368 of QVAJ01000013.1, forward strand.
TGTTCCCTTTTGGACAGGCAAGCCAATACTCTCCATTTCTTGAAAGTGTAGTCTTTCCTTCYTGCCTTCCTTATTTATCCTCACACTCCTTCTGTTCCATAGTGCTTTTTCTGTCTTTCCATGTTTCATCTTTTTTCTTTTTTTTCCTTTCCCCAAATGGCTTGTTATAAAACATATGCAGTCAGTGATTTATGGTCTAATGTGAGGATATATCTTATTGAACTCTTCCACCCTCACCTTCAACAATGACTCCTTGAAGGTGACCTCCCCAAGTATTCTCTTATTCACAAGAAATGACAGTTTTGTTGAATCTTTGAGAACAAACAAATAGTTCCTCTTCATGTGACGTGCATTTCAATCAGTAAGATTGTTACTCAGTTACTTTAGGTTATGACCAACGAATTGCAAACAAAATAAGCCCCAAGGAATCTGCATAATATAAAATCAAGGATCAGCCAGATTTTCCAAGGGTGAAAATGCACTTCCACAAAAATGCTGGTGTCAATGAATGTGAAGCTTTGGCAACACAATACATGTAGACAAACTTTATGTATTTTAAGCTGTTTGTGAAACTTACCACTGCTCCATGTGCAGCAAAGTGCACCCTCAAGTAAGAACACTGAGCCTAGTTATTTTTTTTTTTTTAAGTGCTCTTGTGGTGTTTTTTGGTGGGTTTCTTTTTTCATGTGGATCTTCAAGCTGCTCCTCAGTTACAGTACAAATGCAAATGACACATGGATTTCACTTAGAAGTTCTAAAGGGAAAAATGTGTAAACATTACTGAATATTTTGAGACAGACCACATGGGAAAACCTTTCCATGTTATATAGAAAGGTAGCTAAGGTGAAGGGATAAACATTGGTTCTATTACACTGTCTTAGAAATAAGGAAAAAGAAATGAAGAGGACTGGTTTTTTTTTCAAGTATGTGGTATTTGAAGATCAAATGCCACATCTGCTTTTGGATGCAAGATTACTTGAAAAATCTACAAAGCACATTCTGGTCATCATTACATTTATCCTTGACTTCTGCACTGTTAAGATGTTAAAAAGAAATTAATTCCCGCATTGCATGCAGGCTTCAAAGATACATATTTTCAATAAATATCAATATAAAAAAAATTATGTTGTCTGTTAAGTGGGTTCAGATTAATTCTTTCCTTTCACTGCTTTGYGAAAAGCCTAGTCACTGTGAAAGGAGACACGGAATTTCTGGAAATAAGGAGCAGAGTCTGTATCACTCCTTTGCCAGGTGGTAGAGCAGCTTGCTGCAGCAGTTAAAAGTCAGAGCCATATGGCTCTGATCCACTGCAACTGCTACAATGGAATGAAAAGTCTGGAAAAACAGAAAAAGATGAATGAAAGAGTGAARAAGTAGTCAGTTACTTTGACGAATGTGACAAGGGCTGCCCTKCAAAACAAAATAGTCTCAATCTGTAGAGTTTGATAAGTATCGACTTTGAAAAGAATAAACATGAAATCTCTTCCAGCTCCAGAAAGACATTTGGGCACATGGACCGCTTTGCCTGTGTGACTTCTCATCAAAACTGATGGATATGTAAGCTTAGAGGTTTACATAGTCAGTCTTGGAGAAGAGGGAAGAATAGGGAAACTCCAGCATGGAGTGCATGGAGACTCTGCATGGAATCCGTCCTTGGCAGACGTAATCATGGATAAGAGAACTAATGAACAAGCTAATCAACTTGTATGGGCTGGATGGATTGGAAGGAAGTCAGAAGAACTATGCTGACCACACCAAATAAAGGTCTAGCCCAAATTCAGCATATATATTGAAATTTCATAGCTGGTTATAGTTTAATATTAGTATCTTCCTTCCCACCTCCCCAAAGAATTTACAGTTAATAATCAAAAGAAGAATATCTCTGTGCTGTCTTACACCATTAGAACAGTTTTCTGAAAGTCATGGCAAATAGCTTAAGAGTGTTTTGGTTCCTGGATTTATGTTAGGAAGGAGATAGTCTCCTTGACAAAATGGAAAGTAAGGCTAAAATACCGTAGAAAGAAAACTCCAAAAACTGTCAAACATGCAGCCTGGTGAGATGGGAAATTTGTCCCTGGTTTGAGATGAAGAGAACTAAATGTCCTGAATCCTCAAGGAAGACCAAAAATCAGGAAGTCAGGTGTTCCTACAAAAATAAGTACGATTTCAAATTCAAAATTGGCCAGCTCAGAGTGAAATGGGCTCATACACTYATCTCCTTCTACCCACTGTGTCTACTTGTGGGTCCTAAACCTCATTTAAGTCTTTCAGTGCTGCTGTTTTCTGCATTTTAGCAAACCCCCCAGTGTCCATGCATCCTCTTCAAGGCCAGTCCTTCCTGGGTACCACTGCTGGTGTTGGGCTCCTCACCATGGTCTTCTCATCAGGTCCTGCCTTTTCCCTCTGACTCTCCAGTTCTCCACACCACAACCTCCTCAAAACCCCCTTAAAATTCCTATAGGCAACTTGGCATGTTTGCTACCAAATTTTTTTTTTGTTTAGAACTCAAAACAATATATGGAAATAAATTATGGAAATAAATTATGCAGCACTGACTGTGGAAGGTTTTGGTCTTGCAGAAGCATTGAAAGCAAAAGGCTCACGGTTATGTTTGAAGCAACTGGCAAATCTTTTAAGTGAAAATATTCAGCAGCATTGCCTTAAAAATTTACAGGAAGAGGTATTTTTGATCTTATAGAAATATATTTTTCAAAGACATGGAAACAATATCAAACCTTCAAAGTTTCCTAGCTAACAAAAGTATTGGTCTCTATTGGATTTTATCATAGTTCCACAGTCATATCAAATTTGTGATTTTACGTCAATGAAGTTCCCCAGCTCCTGAAGAATTCTCCCTCTTCACAAGAAAAAAAGCAACAAAAAAAAATTTAATGATTGTATAGAATAAAATAGTTAAAAAGTAAAAAAAGAGCATCATTCCCATATGTTGCATTCCTATATGGTAGATTTATAAAGTTTAAATCTAGAGTTTTGAATAAACAATTAAAAAAAACCAGTTCAGAATTACATCGATTGTGATTTTTACAAGGTTGTCATCTTGCTAGCATTCCCTCATTAAGGTATCATTCATTCCACAATTTTAACTACATTTGTGGTTTATACTTTTGTTCAAAGCATATACTGGATCAACTAGGCTAAGATTACAGTCATTTTAATTAAAGAAAATTGGAAGAAAACCTCTTCTATCCAATTGTAAAAATTCTGAATCAACAGGTTCCTCACTTTTGGTTTTCCATTTACATGATGTGATTGCAAGAAAAAAGTGGAGTTTTCTTTCACAAAAACACCACAATCAGTTTTTTCAACAACGCATCATGTAGTTATTAGGCTAACATGAAAAAATTTGGATTTTTTAGGTAAAAAGGTGTTGGAAAGGAGATGCAATAACATGCCAATGATATAATCATTATATTGACCCTACTGAAAATCTCAGATGCAGGAGCAATTTTTGCTCAAATAAGAACTTAATTAAAATTCAAAGGCCTGCTTTTTTGAGAAAAAAAAAATAGCCACTGGAAAGTGTTTTGTGAAAGAGGTTACTCARGATCCAAAAGTTATCTAAGGATAATATCTAAGCCTCTGACTTTGCTAGTGCTTATCTCTAGGGACTGATCACTGATCAAAAAGTTTACTATAAATACTCCAGTCCTATCAAATCAGGTATTATGTTAAAATTATACATGGTGCCCAAATAGATAATTTTTTTAAATTAATACTACTATTTTTTTTTTTTCCAAAACTCATTTTTAGGCTGCCTGCATGTCTGGAATTAACATGTAATAATGCAAATTTTACATTTGTTTATTTTCCATTAAGAGCACCAAAAACCTTCCCAGTTTTGTCTGTGTTACAAGAGCAGAGCTTCTGAGTCTCTGTACAAAAATTCAATGAAAAACTSTGCCTTGAAACAGCCTTAATGTGCTTTGCCTCCACATTTATCTTGATATTGTGATTATTATGCAATGCTTAATCCTTTTAGTGCAGTGCAACAATTCAGCAGCCAAATGAAAGGGAAGTGGGAGGTGTTATCCTGTTGCTATTGTYAGAGAAGTAACATTCTCTTCAACTGCCACACAGATGATTATTGCTGAAATAAATGACCTGTGCCTAATGTTTTACTATTCAACATAGCATAAACTGATGGAATGTGAAGGGCACCACAATGACATTAGTGTGTTATCCAAAATATAATTTGAGAGTAAGTTCATCCACTTAATATTTMGTTGAAAACATTTTATGGAAGATGAGAGAAGGAATATTTGCCTCACRCTCGGATTTATACAAGTCTTTTCTCTTTCTCCTGAGGTCAGCTGCCTGACTAAATAAATGTACTTTTATAAAGCAAGGTGGCAGCAAGAAACTTCTGACAGAAAAAAATGGTCTAGTATGCTCATTTTTCATGAGAGCAGCAAAAAGATGAGATGCAAAGTGTGACCACACTCTGTCTTGGTTCCTCCTTTTTGCACATTGTTTGTACCCATCCTTACCCACAGCACTTGTTAGTCTCAGTTAGTATTAAAATTACCAGATTTTCTGAAACTCATCAGTGCTTTGTACTGAAGCAGTTTAGTGCAGGTGTTGAAGAAAATCTCATTGTTAATATAACTTTCAATAACTCTTTCATCCTCTGTARGGTTTAAATCAAGTGTGTCTGGGGATGCATTTGTAGAGGGGAGATTGAATCATCTTCTATGTCCATCTAATGTGAGTAGTCTCTTTTTAAATAAAGCAATTTTTATCTCTCCTGGTCTTGCCAGAAACAGAAGTCTCTGCTGATATMATTTACTTTAGSAAGAATGTAGATTTTCTTTTAACTRTGGACATCAGCCTATAGGAATTGCTTTCCTTGATACATTTGCCTTTTTAAAAAATAGCATAAGAGCAAAAAGCATCTAGGAAACATGCTGAGAATAAGATCTCTCTACTTGTGACTGCTAGAAGGGAACTAAGCATTTTCTAAAATAAAAATCAATAGGAAACCTGTCAGGCACTGGCAACTTATTTGCAGGGGAAAAAAATTGTCTTTCATAATTTCTTTAGTCTTAACTTGATTTATACAGGTGGATTTTCACTTTAATCTGTTATAGGAAACTAAATCTCCTATAAAAATTTTTCGGGGTTTTTGTTTTCAAATGTCTTCAAWACAGGTACAAGTGTTTACACACATCAGGGATTTTCTAAAAATCCTGTTTTCTAATGATATTTAAATCTTTCAGGTTTTGTCTYGTGTTTGGGTGCTTTTTTGTGGTTTCGAGTCTAGCTCATGAAGCTAAAAGTATCTTATCCCCTTTGTCTGTTCTGTAACTGACCTCTTTAAACTGCTTTGTCATGTTTTGCTCTTACCTGAAACTGGTTCATCTGGGATCCTATCTCTAGACCTAGAGGACTAAGAGCTCTTAGATGATTCTGAAAATCTTCTTTTAAATTATAAGACCTTGTCTAGACTGGGATTACTGTTATAAATGTGTTTGTTGGCTAATTCTGATGAGTCCTTTCATATCAGTCTAGAGAAGGTGGATGTGTCTGTCCCTGGTAACATTTTCCTGCATTTTTTATAAGTGGTGTGGGTTTGATCCTCTTTTTTTGTGTGTGTGTGCATCTATTTGTATGAAAATCAGCATATGCCGATTCTACTCATTACTTATTTTGCACAAATATGTAAACTAGCTGCATTTTGGGGAAATTTGGCACTTCAATCGTGTTTTAATAGAAAAGAAACCGTGACTAGARGAGGAAAAGATTTCAGAAGGTTTGGAAATTGTGTATAAGTAGAAATGGTAATATATTGCACAAATATAAATGAAAATATTACACAGGTAGAAATTGTAATATTACCAGAATCGTTTTGATGGAGCACAATATGGAATTAACTAGGAGTCCAACTATTAGTAATACTGAAAAAGTGTATTTCAAGGACACAAAAATAATAATTTTGGTGATATGATAGGAATAAGCCATATTTCCAAAATCCTTATTGGGGACTTGGATTCTTAAAGAATTATCAAATTTCAGTTCAACTTAACAAAGAAAGAAAGAAAGACAGGAGGAAGGGAGAACTGATGAGTGTCTGAGCAGAACTGTCTGTGCCTTAACACATACACACAAGATTAGACAGCGCTGCAAGAGCATTTTGCGCTACACTTTTACAAATAAGCATTTTAAAAATGTTTGAACACTGAGAACTGTGTCATGAGAGATTTTCTTGCCTGGAAAGAGGCGGTGGGCATGCAAGAATCTGGCTGTCACACCTCCATTTCCACTGCCTTTTCATATAGAGTAGAACTGTTATTATCAYTATTATTATTATTATTAATAATAATAATAATAATAWTGACACTCCCAGGCCACTGAGGCCCTCAGTGGGTATGTTTCAACCCCACCAAGGCTGCCTTGGCAGAGCAGAGCTTTGTGCTGTCCTGGTTACTGTGCCCCAAAATGCACAGTCCAGGGCAGGGAGCCATCCAAGCCTGCCAGCTTTGTGCCACTGGAGGAAATATCAAACTGCTACAACAAAAGGTCTGGCACAAGGCAAGGAATTTGTCTCTAGGGGACATCAGGGTCTATTCATTATTACCTGTAGTTTTAACCAAAAAAGTTTTCTACAGATCTTCTAAAATGGCTGAATGCACTATTTTGTTTATCCTGACTAAGGAGTACACCTAATGCTGACATATGCAGAGGTAGAAAGCAGGCTAATATAACAAAAAAAAAAAAAATAGCTAAAAACTGATTCGAAATTTAAAAGTACAAAGGCTTYCACTGCACTTTCTTTTCTTTATTTATTTTGTAGTCAAAGAGAAGTTGCCAGGGAACACACTCTGCCAGGACCCTACATGAATCCACTCTGACTTGTTTTGGGAGCAAACACAAAACCTTCTGTAAGGCCTTGCTACTGCAAGCACTGCCACTTCAACCTGCAAATTGCAAACAATTTTCCCCCTCTTTCTCCACCAAAAACGTTAACAAAATTAAAAAAAAAAAAAAAAAAGAGCAAGCTTGCTTGAAGTAAAGCTCTTATGTTTAAATTTTGAGAAGCCAGACTGAAATCCAGCATCTGTTTCAGCTGTTGCTTTTATATGGAAGATGTCTGGCTACTTCTGGGATAGTGACACTGGGAATTTTTTTTAATGTTTGTGTTCTTTTTGAGACATTCTTTCCTACTGACTAAATATGTAGAAACTCTCAGAATACGTATTCTGAAATTGCCTACTCTGGYTATACACAAAACCTCACATTTTCCATCATCTGATAGGAGCTGGATTTTTTCTGGTAAATCGCAATTAATTTGTGCTAGTGCTGGATGATAACATAATGAGGGTATTGATACTGGGCATAATACTCCAGTGACCAAAATAATTCCAGAATTCTGTCTTGTTATAAACAGCTTGAATTCCAGTCCTTGGAGTTAGGGTGTTCTTACAAAAAAATCACATATTTTTGCATGTGTCTAACAGTCCTAACTCCACCTCAGTGTCAGAACAGCTTTTCAGTGCTCTACAAATAGGCAGAGTTGACAAAAGAAAAATTAAAGTTAGTTCATCCAGGAAATGGACTAATTCAGTATCGGTTTTATCAGTTTATTTTTGACAGAGATCCTTTAAAAAGTACTTGAATTCCTCTCTGTTGGATATCTGTCAGGAAAGAAAGGAAGTTATTATGAAACAAATCCCTCAAGCTGAGATGAATTTTTCCTCCTTTTTGAATCAGCTGTAATCCTATAATTCTGCCCAAACTKGTATTATGATAGTAATAATGCAAAATACTCACAATATATCACAGTCGATTTTTTAGAATTTGATAAGAATAATGACTTCAGATGAATGATTCTATCACAAGGAACATCTCAGCCTGTTGCAAGATTAACCCAGGAAACAGTGACAAGTCCTACCTGGCTCCCCATGTCACAGAATGTGCTCATCRCTCTGCATGAACCCAAAGACAATGAGCAGACCCAAAAAATGAGCAGAGTCCCTTGCAGTGGCCATTGATGGTCTTCAGGGAGGTATTAATCAAACAAATGCAGTAGGTTTAGGGTCATTCCTACTGTGCAGGTCATGGTACGTGACCCTTTTGTGCCTCAAGATTCAATTTGACCACTGCTCCACTGAGATTTATTTAAAGTAATATTCTCTTCTTTGAATGGCTGTAGAGTCTCTTCCAGAAAAGCCTGGAGCTACAAACTAACCCAAATTATTTTAATCAAGGAATCTCCCTACCCTGTCTACGGCTGAACTCTTCAATAAGGAAGACAAAGCTGAGAACTGGAGAGAAGCCTGGATGAGTTGAATCTGATGGGCTCCAGAAGAATTTCATAACCAAACCCTTTGGTATGTCTTTGCTGCCATGACAGCTGATTATAGAGCAAAGATCAATGAAGTTTTGAGTATTGCCAAAGAGGAATGTCATGGCACCACAGTTAATTGTCTGAGTAGTGTTATCTGAGAGGTTTTGGAGCAGGCTGGGAGCAGYTGTTGCTCTGCAGATATAACCCGAAATTGGAAGCTGTGACAAGAGCTGAGTGTACAACATGTCCTCCTTTTCCCCACTCGGTTCTCTCCCAGACAGGTATCAACTGCAAAGAAACCCTGGGGGAAAGAAGAGGTCATCCAGATCAAGGTACCAAGATGRGAACCCTCAGCCCCTGCCTCACAAAATCTGTATTTTAGGAGCAGCTGATAAACTTTGTTTGTACACCATGACWAATCAAGCCTGTGTTGTGATAGATCATGAATAAATGGTATTTGTTGGTCAGGCTTGGCTTTTCCTATTTGAATGATACACGTACCTAGAAAAGGCRTAAAAAAGGAAACATCTTGACAAAAAATGGGCAAGTTCTGTTGTCAATGACCATAAACAGATSTTTACTTTTTCGCTTTCTTTGTTTGCTTGAGTACACTGTATCTTCCCACTGCTACCACAAAAAATTTTCATTTTTTCTTTAAATATTCCTCACTTGTTCATATACATTTATTTTTCATTCAATGCTCACACTTTCTCAGTACCTGCACAGTCTGAAATACCCACCTTTGTGCAAGAATGTAGCTGAAAATCGGGACATTGATGCATTTTTATATCTAATTGAAAATAAATACATAAAGCTGCCAGTTTTGCCGTGTCTTTTGCCTGATGAAAGGTCATTCTTAATCTTTTTCATAGTTAATGGAATGCACTGTTGTGATTATACTGMAATCCGAATGCCTTTGGAAAGTTTGAAAACTAAACAATTGTGTGCGAGATAACAGGGAAAAATAATTTCCTTTGAAGAATGACCTTTCAAAAGTGACTAGTCCCTATCTTTTCAGTGATGCCAACATGTCAGCTTCACATCGTGTACAAACCTCCCCGTCTCTCTGCCGCATGCAAATGCCCTCACTGAAACGGTAAAACAATGTTACATATCATCATATTTATTTTCTCACAAATGTTCATCAGATAATGGYTTTTAAGCATCTTTGAATGCAGAGCGCTGTAGGGGCTGTCAGCTTAGCCAGTTGATTTTGTTTACAAAATGTCAGCATTTCCTTTTTGCTGAAAAGGACAGATGATAGTGTCTCCTCAAGAAGGGAACCTCAGGCCAGCTCTCAACTTACACCATCAGCAGTGACCTCTATTGTCTTACTCACAGCAACAGCAACAACAAAAGGTAATTGTCACATAAATGGGAAAAAGAAAAAAGGTACAAGAACATCAAGATGAATGAGGTAAGTATACTATATCCATTATCATTTCCTAATRAAAGATTGTGCTATATTTATCTGTGCAGTTTCTTCACAAACCCTCAAATTCAACTTTGATGAAATTGTTAGTCAGAATAAAGCTGCAACTTTAGGGCTTTTCTTTTAGATGAATGGTTTATGGCCACTAAAGCTTACAGTTAACAATGAGAAAGAAAAACACTTAAGAAAATATTCATAAATTCTCTTAAGATTAACCAGACTCTTCCTTTGCATTTTATAGATAATTTTGACAAGCTACTAAACAAATTTTATTTTGAGAACGCAGCCTGTTTCTCAGAAATATTTGCATGGGAGAAAAGGTAATAGCAAAAAAACATAGTTTCCTATTCAGAAATGCATTGATGTGCCTATTGAGTAAAGCAGTTAAAACCAGACGCTGCCACTGGACCATTTATGCCATTGGAATGTATGTTCAAATTGTTGACAGGAATTACATGGCAAGGTCCTATAAATTTATGCCACATTCTGATTATATTTACATCTTTCTAGCTTTCTTTTCTATTTTACCCTAGACATAGTATATATTTTTTTTCTATCACGAAGTTGTGCATAGAAATCTCTGCTCTTTGGACTCGTGTAGCCCTGAGATGTCACCTAGATAGAAGTAATGTAACCACAAAGGAAGAAAAATGCATATTGAGCCATTGAAACACAAGCTTTGGCAAGGTCTTTGTACTGAAATTATTTCATTAATTAAAAAAATGCATGAATGCACTTTCTGCATCAAAATAGTGCTGTACTGTGAGTAAAGTTTTGTATATTGCTTGGCATTAGGTGGTCATGGTGTTACAGACTGAACATGCCTTCTGGAATCACACTGATTTGTGATTCCATGCACTTAAGATTTATATGTAGAGAAATCAGTTTGTGTTAGTGATATCTTATCCAATTACATGGGTCAGGTGAGCTGTGGGGTTTGTTTTGACTCTAATTATGACATGTAATAACCTATAACTTTTTTATTTGATGCATTCTGATAATACAGAACATGGGTTTCTTTCATCTCAGCAACATCTCTTCAGTATTTGAAATCCTTCYTAAGATTTTGAAGTATAAGCGAAAGAATTCTGTATCACATTCCTCATCCCTGTTATACTACTTAGTCATAAAATGATAGAAGAATCCAGCTGCATGCTTTCTTGTTTGAGAAGATTATCTGTTTATTTGGGTTGCTTTTGTATACCGACTCCTTTTGCCGACTGCTCCTTCCAGCAGCAGCAGTTCTTTTCTTTCGTTGGTAGCTCGGAAGTATGAGTCATATTTTGGGAACTTCTGCATTATTYTAATACATTTAATTGCATTATATGCATGTCTAGCCATTGATATTTTATTTCAATAACTTTCAAGCTCCTATCCAACCCCAAAAGAATAGTTGTCATAATATTTGACTTCCTGTGATTCTAGYCTCAACATCTTCAGGGACAAAGGTTCATCCTAATAATCTATTATAATTGGTCCCTATGCACAATTAATAAGTCAAGTCTTATCAATCAGTGACTTTCTGTTTGTGTAACAACTGCTGCAGATACTGTGAAGAGAAAAACCTTCACTGTCAGAGAAACCCTAAAGCCAACTAAGAGAGATTTTTCCTGGTGACTTTTGAAGTAAGATCCCATTCAGAGAGCTGTGTTTGACAGGGAATTGATTAGGTGAGCCATCACCTGCTGTACATAAAGAAAACTATTGTACATAAAGAAAACTATTGAGCTTATGGAAAACCTCTCAATACCACAGATCTAGGATGAATACTTCCAAGGTGAGAGTTCAGCATTTTTTGCTAAAATTCATTCAGAGGGAGGTTATAGCAATGGGTGTAACCCACAGCCTTGCTGAGGTACTTTGAGGGGGTCTAGGGTTAAGTTCACTACCCAGCATGTGAAGGAGAAGTGGGCAGCTTGATTATCCCCCTTGCCATCTGCAGTGCAGCACTGGCAGCACTGAGATGCTCCACAGCTAGGCAAA
>QVAJ01000013.1:878522-909307 GCA_003546035.1 Mixornis gularis
AGTTTACTTCCAGGATAACTCATTCAAGCGCCAGCCAAGCCCATCTCATTTGTTCTCTGTTGCTGAACAGCTGGTCGTCAGATGCAGGGATTGACCTTTCTTAGGCAGCCCCTGAGAAAAACCCCACAAAGRTAATAAGTCAAGGGAAGTTTAGGATGACTATAAATTAGGTGAGGAGAATCTTCCACAAAGATTGAAGGAATGGTAAAACTGCAACTGTCCCTCCCTTCTGCCCTTGAGGTTTCATCTGAAAATGAAATATTTCTGGTGGTTGTCACTGCTGAAGGTTTTCTAATTCTGAAGAGACTTTTTATGGCACTGAAGGAAGTGTGACCAGCAGTTCTTTGTCCCCCTACTCTGCTCTCATGAGTAGCCTGGCTGGAATACTATTAGCATCCAACTCTTGGCACGGGAAGGATGTGGACCTGTTGGAGTGAGTTCAGAGGAAGCCACAGAAATGATCAGAGGGATTGAGAATCTCTCCAGTGGGAGACAGGAGACACTTGGGGCTGTTCATCCTGGAGAAGAGGAGGCTCAGAGTAGAYCTAATGACAGCATTCCAGTATCTAAAGTGGGCTTAAAAGGGAGCTGAAGAGGGATTTTTTTATAGGGTGCTGCCATGGTAGGGGAAGGAGGGAGCGGTTTTAAACAGAAAGAGGATTGGTTTACATTAGATATTAGGAAAAAGATATTTACAGTGAGGGCAGTGAGGTACTGGAGCAAGTTGTCCAGGGAAGCTGTGGCTGCTCCATGCCTGGAAGAGTTCAAGGCTGGGTCGGATGGGGCTCTGAGCAACGTGGGCTAGTGGGAGGTGTCTGAGCAACTGGGGCTCTGAGCAAACTGGGCTAGAGGGGGGCTGGGAGGGGATGATCTCTAAGGTTCTTTCCAACCCAAACCATTCTATGTTCCTATAACTCTGCAGGCTGTCTGGAACTGGACTGTGGCATTTCCAAGTGTTAAGTAGTTGAGGATAGCTTTAGGAAAGGGCATGGAACACAAGTAAAACCAAAAGCACTGTGAAATAACCAACAAGTCCCATATCAAAGTTTTCTGATTTGTAATGTTTCCTTTTTACTGCCAGGGACATTCAGCAGGACAGACACTTAAGAGTTCTCACCCTGCTGTTTTGTTCTGGAATTCATGCTCTCTCTTTGGAGCATTCTGGCAATTACCACAGCATCTATTTTTCCATATGTCAGATTAGTAAATGAAAGAAACATCACTTTCAGGAGCCTGAAGTTAGTGACAGAAAGAAGCAGGTCTTCCAGGTGATGGTAAATAAAGTTTARTTTGAAAAAAAGGATAATGGGCTAATGCTTCATTTAGAAGGACATRCTGATTTCTGTATCTCTTTAATTATTGATTGTCTGCTGAGTTATGGAAGAAAGGTAAATATGAATATGACAATGTCAAATAGAACATGATATCTGAACAGATATCCCATTTTCATTTAGATCTGCACAATCTTTTCTGGAATGTTTGGGTGTTTGTTAATTTTTTTTTTTTGTTTGTTTTTTCATAGCTGAGATGCTTGTGTAACACCTGGGCGTGGAACCCCTTTTGGAGTCAACAATAATAAATTTATGGTTTACATAAATGRGCTAAACAGGATTCCTTCCTGATGAGCTAGCATGACTCTTATCATAKATGTGAAGAGGACATGTCAAGAAAGTGGTGTGACAAATCAGGAAGACATCTGAAGTGACACAGAAACAGGCAGAACCTGAATCTCTCGACTCCCAGTCTAGTGCATCAGAATTTTTCCACCTGAATATTTAATACTCCGTGCTCTAGATTTAGAGCAACTTGTGGGCTGAACATCTGGAACAATTTATGTTCCAGATTTAGGTTACTGACATAGCAAAGCAACTGCATATTGGCAGTGAATCCTTGCCTTGTTTTTAAGGGACAAAATAAGGTGGTTATATTTTCATAATATACAATATATCGTTAAACAGGACCAATCATTCGATTCAGGAGGCCACAGATTTTTCCAGAGCATTCTAATTAATTAGATCACACAAATACATAAGCTACATAGGGGACCTAATAATGTGTTTGCTGAAATATTTATGGAGCATAATTATTCCATAAATTGAACTGTACTTCACTGAGATTGTTTCATTTTAATATTAATATGGACAAACTATGTCAGGGATGCTAAAAATGTTGAACTTCAAACACATTTCTTGATCATTCTGATTTATATAAGTGCCTTTTGGTTTAGGGCATGTTCAGTGAAAGATAAAAGGAAAAAAATTCTTGATATATCTTAAGGTGATAGGTGAACAAAGTGAAGACCTATATAGAAATAGGTCACAAACTATCAGTTGCACATAATAAATATTTTAGTTTAGGTTACTGTAATATGCTGTTTGCAGTAACTTTGCAGAGAAGTAGTTCAGAGTAAAATAACTTTAGAACATGGAAATCTAAATGATATTTTTTGGCTAAAGTTTTCTTTGAAAGAAGTGTTTATCATTTTAAATCAAAATGAATTCATTTCTTAAAAATCATACAGTGGACGTAAAACCATTCCTCTAACATGTGATCAACCCACACATACTTTAGTTTGTCATTCTTCTCTTTCTTTTTGCAGGTGTTGTTAAAAAAAAATGCAAAAGCCTCCACTTGCAGGATGCGTGTTACTGAGCTATTTACAGCTTTAAATGAGAAAATAACCCTTTGTAGAATTCTGAAAACCTTGAMATTGTTTCTCCCAGCTGGGAAGTGGGGTTTACTTCATTTTTTACAAATATGTCAGTGTCAGAATGTTCTGGAGCTTTATGCCAGGAAAACGTGCAGCGTGTTATGGAGTTCCGTGGAGAGAGAGGACTGACTCTGCCTTTAGCAACTGCTACATCCACCTGGTGATTGAAACAGACACGGTGATTTTCAGATATCATTGTTCCTGTGAAGCAAAATGGTTGATTAAGCAGTGGATTTTCAGATTTCTTCGTGTCKTTTTTTTTATGTGCATCTCCAAGAGTTGCATGCAAAAGGTGACCTTCCCTGTGAAATATTTCTGCACTATATTCCAGAGAATGCTGTTTGGATTTATATGGGATCAAGCCCATTATGCATACAGAAAATGAGATTTTTTTTCCAATAAATCAAGTGTTTGGGCTGTTGTTTTTGGGTTTTTTTAGAATGCTGTGTATATATCCCAATAAAGATGAGATTCCGAAAACAAGGATGTATTAAAGAATCTGACTTTCAGTATCTTTATTCCCATTACTTTTTTTCAGTATGCAAATATCATAATAAGAGAAAGTGAAAAAAAAAGCATAGTTACAATTACTTTTTCCATCATCAGTTACTGGAATTCTTTATCCCATTCTGTGCTCAGACATATTTGCATTACTTTATTTTGAATTTTTGAAAAGATCATTCCTCTGGTCTATGAGAGAGGCTTTGCTCTTGAGATATGCATGATCTGACATAATCTAAAGAGGTATGCCCTCAGCTGTGCTGATATGAGGTAAATAAATTAATATGRGAACCTGTGATTTAACCTCTTTAGTGAAATCCATTTCGGCATAATCTATCTTTGCTTGTGGCAGCTTTTCTATACTATAAGAACATTTTAAAATTCTGAAGCTAAACTCCTCTGAAATCCATCATGTATCCTTTAAGAGCTTTTAAATAATGTCATATGAATTTAGTGAGTTCGCCTTCCCTGTACCAATAGAACTTTAATAAAACTGTGATTGCACTAATAATAAATACAGCACTTGCATAACATCTCATAAATTATTTTCTTTTTCACTTACAAAAAATCTAGATAATCTTAAAAAATAATGTTGGCAATTTCGCAATGAAATCTAGACATAAATATATACAGATAGATACTCCTTTCTTCAATTTTTTTTTTCTTTCTACTGAGACATTTTTTAATTTGATTCCTCCCATGATTTCTCCACTGCTGGGTCTCTATAGAACCATAGGAGGATGACAGAGGCATYTGTAATTGTACATTGTGGCATTGCAAGAACGCAAAGCAATGTTTGTGCACCTGAGACAGCCTGATGGTCACAAAACAGAGGAGGATTTTGCCCTCTGAGGGCTGCAGATAGAAGAAGAGGCAGCACAATCTCTACTATGCTCTCATAATAATTAAGTTTTTGCACCTCTGAGATTGTATTACTCCTAACCAACAGCAGCCTTCAGGAGTTCTGGGAATTTTGGGAGTGAAACCTGACATCTGATGGTCTTTCTGTATGCTAGGATCAACCAGTAAAACGATAAATCCTGCGTAATTTAGTCATCAGAATGAACACTATATCCATTATGTTTATATTATTACATCACTATTTACATCAACATCATTATACCCSTTTTAGTCTCTCTCAAGCTTGTAAATCCTGAGCACTAAAGTTGCCAAAACCATTTTGATCTGGTCCCTCTCCAGCTGGAATTACGAGAGACCCCGAGTCGGTCCCACAGCTGACCACTGCCAGATGGGGAGGTTTCCTCTTCTGTGGCTGCAGCTCTTCYTCCCTCCTTCACATGGTGTCATTCTGCTCCTATCCAGGCTCTTCCCAAGATCATTGCTCAAAAGACTGATTGCACTATCCCAGCAGAAAACCATCTGAAATTGCCGCATGGAGAGGCCTGATATATGTTGCAGCTAAAGCAAGGTAAACAGAGACAGCATGCAGCAGGGAGCAGTGACAAGGTGTTAGATTGGCTCAAGCTGTCTTGTGTAATTTTGTTTTTTTTGAAAGTGAAGTGACACAGCTTTTGTAGCTTGGATATGAAAAGTAGTGTTAGCTCTGTTTGGTCTTTTTTTGTTGTTGTTGGTTGTTTGAGTTTTGGTGGAACTTTTTTTTTAAGCTGCATGTTAGTTGTAGTACTTATCATCTGTGCTGGTTTTGCTGGGATAGAGTTCATTTTCTTCACAGTAGCTAGTATGGGGCTGTGCTCTGGACTTTTTAATGGAAACAGCATGGATAATTCAGGGATATTTTTGTTTCTGCTGAGGAGCASTTACACAGAGCCAAGGCCTTTTTCCTGCCTCTCACTCCATCACACCAGCGAGCGGGCAGAGGGAGCACAAGGACTTGGGAGGGGACACAGAAGGAACAGGGGACCACAAATGACACCAGGGATACCCCAGACCATCTGGCATTGTGCTCAGGGTATAGAGCTGGGGGAACAAGAGGAAAGCAGGGGAGAGGCTCAGAGTGATGGCATTTGTCTTCCCAGTGATGGGGATGGCTGAACACCCGCATGCCCGTGGGAAGTGGCGAATGAATTCCTTGCTTTCCTGTGCTTGCATGCATGGATTTTGCTCTCCCTGTTGAGCTGTCTTTATCTCAACACACTAGATTTCTCATTTTAACTCTTCTTATTCTCTCCCCCATGCCACCAGGGATGAGTGAAGAGGCAGCTAAACCAATGACATCATATACTGGGAAAGCTTGACTTTAGGTTTGAAACTATCCTGAGACCTTGGAATTCGTCTGGGTCCTCTGAATTCATTTGGAAAGAGCTACTAAAATGTYGATGATTTTTTCCTAATGTGATTTTGTAGCTCCTGTTAAAACCTAAGTTGGTCAAAGCTTTGAGAAAGATATGTCTAGTTGTGTCTCCAGTCCCCTGGAAAATGAATTACTGGTGAACAAAGGCTTGCTAAATTCTTTAAAAATTTATACTAGAAAATTAGCTTGACTATTTAACCTTTTCAAACAGAGAATGTTTGTCTATTAGGGAAAACTAGAGTAATAATGGATTATGTACAGTTTTCCCCTATCAATGAATCCTTGCTCTCAGGAAATCAATTTTCAAGCTCCAACAGGGAGTTCCCAATTCCCTTTCATTCCTAAGAAGCTCTTCATGTCCTGTTCAAGGCCCTGTTAGCACAAGCATCTTGATGTGAGCCTGCTCAAACATTTGGYCTCAGAAATATTCTCCCCCTGAGCATCTCTGTCCAGGTTGTCTCGCTACTTATTTAGAAAAATATAAGAATGCAGAAGGAGTAGCCATACCTGTGCACAAAATAAACTCCCAAATACAGTATCCATCCCATGATCATTAAAATAATTTCTACTGTAGACATAATTGCCATTTGTTACTGACAATCATCGCTACGTGCAGTGAAAAGTTGTACAATTTCTGTGCCTATATGTCTAATTTTATGTTTCTGTGGAACTGCAAAACATGACAAATTTATTTTGGAGTGAAAGAAAAAATTTCAAATCAAATAAAATCTTCCATAGGTAGGATTTTCCTTTTTTCTTTTTCTTCCCAAATAACTGTATTGCATTTTAAATAGCTTGGAAACTTACTTTGGATGACGCTTTATGACCTTTTTTTAATGAAATCAATAAAAAATTTCATTGGACAAATCATGTCATGCTTTAGTAATGAATGGCAAACATTTTCATTAAAAAGAACATATAGATTTAGACTTAGACTAAATATTGACCTATTTAACTTGGAGTATCAGCCCATGTATGTTCAGAAGGCAGTTAAGTCCAGACACACACAGGAGTATAACAGAAAGTTTACTTCAGAATCAAAAGTTGCTCTACAACGTGTCTAATTAAAAATTATAGCAAAACAATAATTTAAAAAACCTACAGCAAAATAAAATATTAAATATAAAATATTGACAGAAAAGTTGAGTGTGTACACTTTAAAAAAAGATCAGAGGAGATTTATTTTTGTGATTTTTTTATGATTTATTTTGCCATTGGAGAACAAACAAAAAATACCCCCTAAACCCATATCAAAGCCAACAAAAAAGAAACAATTTTTCCTCCTTCTCATTTTATCATTAGTGATGACCGACGTTATGTGGTCTTTTAGGTGTGAAGACCTCTTCAAGAATTATTGCTAAGAAGTTAGAGCTTAGTTATCCTAAATTATCTGAGATTATTGACTTTAATCAACTTAGTTTCAGGAAAGAGTGCATAATTTCTCTGCTACCTGCTGGTCTGCTGAACTCTCATAATTATTATTATATTTTTTTTTTAATGCTAAAAATCAGCTGGAATCCTTTTCTGTGGCCATACTACTTGATGCTAGGAAGGATTTTGAGAAAATAGGATAATGTTATTCACATAGAGCCTTTGAACTATTTTTTTTTTGTAGGGAACAGACTATTGATTGTGTCAGCATCTCTCACACTTGGTGCAAAGACTCAGCATGGAAAAACAACTCGTTCTACAATGAAACAGAGGACACGATTGCCTGGAATCGATCTTATTAGCCCCAAAAGCAATACAATAATTTCCTCAACTCATTTGACATAAGATTCACCCAAACTGATTTCTAAATGTATGAATTTACATTGCTGCCATTTTATTTTATCCTCTTCTAGACACAAAACTCTTCTAACATATTGAGCTCTGCAACCAAATACCTACATAAAAGGTTAATTGGAAGAAAAACAAAATGCCTGTGCTCTGTTTCAAAACTCAGTCTTGCTGAAACTTATGGAGCATGTGTTTTAAATGGCATATTAGCACCAAAAGGCTGTCTGTATGGAATTACCTTTAACTAGCACTTCAAATCTGCCTACAATTTATTCCTATGAATTAAATTGGAAGTCTCTTTAGAAGTATTTAAGCTTTAAAATATGGGCTTTTGGTTTTTTTTTTTTTTTATTTGATATGCTATAATGAATTGTTTCATTAAATTAATGGGAATGAATGCTGCAACATAATAGCTACTGGTGATGCCTTTCTTATTAACCGTGGAAGTTGCAGATCAAATTCTTCTTTCAGATAAATTGTTCTGAGATCAGCATCACTCGGCTTCTCAGGAGTTACAAGCAATGTCTTTCAGCAATTGCACGTCATCTTTCTTTGAATAATTTTCCAAATCTGACAGACAAATTCAACCCTAATGCAAGCTGAATGCCCTCTAGTTTACACCACAATGACATGAACCATTGCAGCCCATTTTTGAACACTGTCCTCAGGAACTCTCCCATCATATACTGGCTATGATGACTGTGTTTGTTGACATTTCTATTCAATCCTGCAGCCTGGATGTGCCTTACTCCACTGTTCTGATTCTCCAGGAAATCTATTGAAGCCAATGGAGGTACATGAGTTTAAATAGCTGTACAATGCATCATGTGAGTTAGAGCAGACCAGAATGAATTCATTGTCCTCATTTAACCTGCATCTTAAGCTTGTGGCATTCCCTGAAGTTTCTGGAGGTAAGAGAACGGTGCACTAACTCACTATCATCCTGTCAAGTACATCTGTGTGGCTTTTATTAGGTTTGCAATTGTGGTTCAGTATAAAATAAAACAAAGGAAATCCTGCTTTATCAGTTTTATGACAGTGGCACTCTTTCTGTGCTGAAGAAAGTGGAAAAATGGTTTCCTGTCAGTCCAGCTGCTGAATGAGGCAGACACATATCCACAGGGATCTAAGGAGCAATACTTTTGGGACATTAGACCTTTCCTCGTCATAAGGGATAAATCTGAAACCTTTGCAAGATTCTTGTTTTCAATTTTTGTGTTGTCGTTTAGGTGCAGTTTCAGACCATGACAGAAGATGATTTGGGGATGAAAAGTGCTCAGAATTTGACCCACTGTGCCAGGGTCCTCATCATGGGCTGCTGTGCCAAGCTTGGGGACAGTGCAGTGCCCACCCTCCCCAGACAGCCCCAGTGAAGGGAGGGGACCTGGGCTGGGCTGGGCCAGGGGTGCTGATGGCCCTGAGGTCAGCCACAACAGCAGCCCCTGGGCTGGGACAGCATCAGGGGAGGGAAAGGTCAGACACATTTCCAGGGTGGGGGACAAAGAGAGAAGACAGATCCAAGGGTAAGCCACCCTGTCAGGGCAGAGGAGAGTCAGGAGCAGAGTCAGATGGATGGATGGATGGAATGATGGGTGGGTGGATGGATGGATGGATGGATGGATGGATGGATGGATGAATGGATGAATGGATGGATGGATGGATGGATGGGTGGGTGGATGGATGGATGGGTGGGTGAATGGATGGATGGATGGATGGGTGGGTGGATGGGTGGATGGATGGATGGATGGATGAATAGATGGGTGGATGGGTGGATGGGTGGATGGATGAATGGATGGATGAATGGATGAATGGATGGATGGATGGGTGGATGGGTGGGTGGATGGATGGGTGGGTGGGTGGATGGATGGACGGGTGGGTGGATGGATGGATGGACGGATGGACGGATGGACGGATGGGTGGATGGACAGATGGACGGATGGGTGGATGGGTGGGTGGATGGGTGGGTGGGTGGATGGATGGGTGGATGGATGGATGGGTGGGTGGATGGGTGGATGGGTGGATGAAGCAATGCTGGGGTGTGGTAAGCCTGCAACACAGATGTAGCCTATTGTTTACAGCTGAAGCCAACCTTGAGAGCCTCAGTTTAAAAGCAGACCCCAGGGAAGGGCTGTGGGTTTTGTTTAGTGTTTAGTTGTTTTCTCTTGTCTCTTTCTAACTAGTCCTGAGCTGCAGCAGCCAAAACCTTTGGGAAGGGAAGGATGCAGTAAAAGCCTTTAGGCTGCGCATTTATGGTATAGCCATGTACAATAAGATGGAAAAGGTCATGGTTACAGGGAATTTGCTGCTGTTTTGAGCTACTGTAGCTGGACTTTCAGAACCCCTTGTGGTTAAATGTTTACAAGGATAACTTGGACTGCTCCTGGAGATTCTTTCTAGATGGAAGCTGCTGTGGACTCTTCATTTGGGAGTAAGTCAAATCCTTGAAGCCAAGATCAAAAACTATTATAAAGCATGTATTCCTAGTCATATTTTTTAAAATTTTTAATCCTTTTGTCCTGTTGGTATTGCTGATTTTGGTTTTCTTTAGTAAATTCTTAAAATATTGGAATTTTGAGGTGCATGAGCTCAGGTTTATTGTTTTAATATCTGTCCCCATTTAGAAGCAATGCATTTTTTAGATATGGTCAACTTGTGCATCTTGCTTGCTATAGTTTTCAAGGGGTAATAATTTACTCTTTCTCCATTTTTCCTTCCTACTTACCCATGCACTGCATGATACTTAAAATGAGTTTGGTATTTCTACTGGTGGTTCCTTTAGAATTGACTGTGAGTTTTTTGTCTGAGGTTTTCAGAATGACCCTAGGAGCTCTAACAGCAGTTTTCTTCCTTGCAAATAAGACTCATTTCACAGCAGTAATCTATGAATATCTCGTTGGGGAGACCTTACTTTCCTTGGTACTAGGTAAGAGGTAGAAAAAACTCTTCTCCTCTGCAGCAATTCACAGTTTTTGATGACTTCCAACTGATTCTATTACCTCAGAATTGGAATTTCTTCCAAATGTGAATTTAACAATAGGGCTGTTAATTTATGGTACTGCTGCTCTGCCTAATAGTGACTTGCCTAAATAAGTCTCCCATAGTAGTTTAATGCTGTTTAGTGAAAAACCATTAGTTTTGTGCCTTGTTCTTATTACCTTCTTTGGGTGGTTTGGATTCTTAAAAGTTTCTCAAGCATCTACCTTAAATTTTCCCTCTCAACTCTTATTAAAAAACCCAAAACAAATGCCCTCCAGCTGCTGACTTGACACTGCAGAAATGTTTTGGGATTGGATCACAGTGGAGCTTTCAGGATATGTATTATGAAATCTAACCTTGCATTTTACCTACATTTTTCTGTGTAGGTTCTTTTCTCCTTTTTATCACCCTGCTCAGCCTCCTCTATCCCAATGCACCTGTAATCCTAAAACCTCAGATTGTTATTGGACACCTCCTTTTAAATTCTTAATGTACAGACTTCTTCATAATGTGATAAGCAGCCATTTGCACATGAAGGTGTTACCAGCAGAGGTGGAACTGTGCTGTCCTTTCTGCTTGTGACACTAACAAAACAGGTTCTGGGAGCTCATACTAAACATAAATGTATGAGTTTGTAAAGCACCAGTTTTCAATGTCAGCATCTACTCTTATTTGTAACAGCCTGGGAGAGTGTCTGTGGACCCTCAGCTCCTCTATTCTTGATCCTGTGAAAGAGAATAATAGGTGTGTAAAGTCTCTCTAACCTCTTGCACAGGTATTCGTAACATAGGACATCCTTATCTGTGAGCACAGCTTGCTTCCACTTTCAAATGAAGACTTCAGGTTCTTCTTTTCTTTCCTTTCTTTTCCCTTTTCCCTTTTCCCTTTTCCCTTTTCCCTTTTCCCTTTTCCCTTTTCCCTTTTCCCTTTTCCCTTTTCCCTTTTCCCTTTTCCCTTTNTTCCCTTTTCCCTTTTCCCTTTTCCCTTTTCCCTTTTCCCTTTTCCCTTTTCCCTTTTCCCTTTTCCCTTTTCCCTTTTCCCTTTTCCCTTCTTTGTAAATATTTAAATCTCTGTGGATGTTACTCTTTGACAAATGATACAGGCAGACGGGTAATTTGTTACGGTTTCTTTATTAGTTATTCAGTGCTGAAGTCCAGATTTTAATCTGTAGTGAAGTACAATGATGGGAGGTGCTTGAAGATCCCAACTGTATGCTGATTTCAAGGTAAAGGAAGAACTGGCAGGTGAAGAAGTCTTTGTCCTGGAGAGCAAGAATTATCCTCTGTCAGATGAGTCAAAACAATGGGAAAAAACCCATAGGTGTAGTCGGGCTGTCTGTGGCATTTCCAGTTTGGTCTGCCTGGATGGTGACCAAGTGAGCTGTCATAGTGGGGCAAGCCTGAGTGAGAATGTTCACAGCAAAAGCAATGTCTATGTTTTTGCACTACTGTTGAAGATTTGTGCTTTAATCCAGCAGAAAAGCTCACAGCCTCTCCTCACAGCTTATTGTCTGCCTGATCCTTTGGTTAAGTCATAATCCTGTGTGTGCCATTGCAGTCATGAAAATTATGCCACAAATCCAGCATAATGTGTTTTTTTCCTGTAGGATGAAACAGTAAAAGGGAAGGAACTGAGAAAGAGCAAAATGTGGTTTATAGAAATCTTTGACAAATAGAATGGTATTTCTTTCTTTCTTTGAATTTAAGAACTCTTCAGCATGCAATGTACAGACCCCAGGACTGCTACAGCAAAAGAGGCTTTAGTCTGTGTTTTCCTCTTCCCTATGTTCTCATATTAATCACATTTCCTTTTGTTTGGGAAGGGAACATAACTGTGACTATTTTTTATGAATATATTTGTAACAACTTTATAATTAGAACAGTCCATCTAAGGGGAATAAAAAAGCAAATATTTTTGCTGGAGGTCTGAACTGGGACTTGAGAAACAGTGGATAACATGTTTTTCTACCATGGCTTTTAATATATGAGGTTATTTTGGAGTGGGTGCTGTCTTTCCACATGTATTCACCACACATAATCGCTTTTGTCAAAAGCAGAAGTTCTACTATAACATAATAAAATACCACTGCATAATATTTATGACACTGCAAATAAGAGGCAGGGCTGAACACATCTGTGTATATTTCATGAGAATAGTGGTGCTGTTGCATATTTCAAACGTTCCTTTTATTTACTGCTTTCTTTATAGACACTTGTAAGATCTTTATCACCAGGTTGTCTTTAATATATTAGTGCTGTGTATTTTGATAAATGTCAACATAGCTGCAGAGAAGGACAGGGATTAATCTATAAAATTCTGCAATTTTTTAGCACAAATATTGTACATGTTTAATTAATTACACGGAAGTACTTTAAAATTGCAATAACTTGAAATCCAAGCAGACTCTGGTCCTGCATAAGTAGCCTTTTACAATGTAAGAAATTATGTCAAATGACAGCAGTGGACTGACCACTAGAAGGTTTTGTTGTTTTCCAGTCTTCAATGAAAAGAAGTGAACCAACTTGAATTCATTGTTTAAATTTCCAAGGAATGGTTCCTATTATCTGATGCTTTAGCTGCCATGTGGAACTGAGAGAATGAAACTTTTCAATAGAAAGCATCTTTTCTCCTTTGGCAATTGGGATTATCACTAGCTGTAATAAATAAAGTGATTTCCAAATGGAGTGTGTCTATGTACTATGTTTTGATGTACTGTGGACTTTATCTTTTATGATACCCATTTTTGACTTCAATTGCATATTAGCATAATTCGAGATGGGCACGTGTAGCTCTGTTATAAACAAATGAAAATCCAAGGTCTCCTATTAAGCAAATTTGGCTTCTAACATTTAAATATTTCTCCTTCAAAATTCTGCCCTCAGACCTTGTACATTTGGGGATTTATTCAGTGGCAGAAGCAATTTATTTTTTTTATTTTTAATAAATGGCCCTTTAGGCACTCTGGACGGTTATAGCAGAATTAGTAGTTTGGTCACATTTGAAGTGTTCCCTCTGAGCAGCTATAACACAACCTTGTTATTTCATTATGAAATGGGATCTAAGCTTCGTGCCTGTCCTGTTAGGCTGCAGTTCAAAAAAAAAAAAAAAAAAGATAATAACCTCATGGGGCTGATCTTTGTTAATGTACTGTTCCCCCTGCTATTTTCAAATTGGCTCTGAAGTGCTCCCTTAGAGCAGCCACAGTAAAGTAGTCCAAAGAACTTTCTGTAATGAGAACAGGATTTTGTAGAACCTATAGGTAGTTGTGTGACATATCCTGCAGTGTTTTTGTGATGAGGAGAGAATTCTGTGGCACCCAGAGATATATATTTGTGTGTGTTACGTTGGCTGAGCTCGGGCATCCATCAGAATTCAGGTGTGTGAACCTGCTTACTCTTGTCAAGGTCTGAGTGTAGAGCGGCCTACAAGGCTCTTCACATTCTAATAACAAATCTCATTTCACTATATTATAAAATTTATAAAAACACCCATTTTTGGTCATTTTTCTGGGCTTAAGGTGATTGTAAACAAAGAAACCAAATTAGGTGTTTCAAGTTTTGTTTCTTCCACTGCAATCTGTAGCCTGTGTGACTTAAATCCTTCAATCCAGAGCACTGCATGTTAAATCTTCTAATAGTTCCCTCTGTGTGCTGCATATGGTGTAGTTTGCAAAGTTTTGAAAACATTCAGAGCACAGAGGATTCTGTCTAACTTGAATTTTGCTCAAGAAAATACAGGTTAAGATCAATAGGGAAGTTGGAAAAACATTAAAAAATGCTTCTGATGTCACTAGATTATCATGCATAGAAAGCTGAGACTAAAAGAAAATTGTCCATTGTTTTCTTATCAAGTTATATAAGAAAACAAGTCCTTAAATTTTATAGCATTGTAAAAAAATGCACATAAAATTTCAAACAATGCTTGCTTGTAGCAGTTGAGATGGCCACAATAGAATTAATCTTACTGGTGGATAAACTGTGCATGTATAAAAACAACCTAGAAATACACCACCAGATGCTCAAGGAGAAAAAATGAGTAAATAACAGGTTAAGTCCAACTCTTAATGAATAAGCTTCAAAGCCAAGTGTAAAACCAGAGATCTTTAGATTTGGGAAGGTTAAGTCTATCATCAGTGAAAGTATACAGTTTTGATAAAAAATTGAGAAAGAGTAAATATTTAGCGTGGTTAAATGACAAGTTTCAAAAGATAAAGTCCTTCAGAAGTATTGTATAAATGATATCTAGCAAAGGGTTGGGCAGGAATTCTCCATTACAGGAAAACTTAAGTAGGAACTATTCAGACATAACAAAATTTTAGCATGCTATGGTACAATGGATAAAGGGAAAGCCAAGAAAATTGAGACTGAATAAAAAAAGTTAAAACCCACCCCCCTCTAAACAAGGTGATAGAATGCTTTGGTGGGTACTGAACTTCTGAGGGCAGTTATTGAATTATCATCAATACTTCATGTTTCGGTCCACGCTATGGCTGTAATAATTAAATCTGCCTCGTTTATTGTTGGACAGGCATATTTGAGTCCATATCAATATGGATAAGAAAAATACTACATTCAATTGGAGAGGGATTGGGGTTCCCGTTGGGTGGTATGATTTTGATTCATCTTAAAAAATTTGGGACAGGATGGGACTTGCATGATTGACCTCACAAGCACAGAGATAGTGTGTGAGCTTGATCTGAAGTATGCAAAGCTGAATTTTTGTATGTATGTACACATATATACTTGTACATGAATGGTGAGCAGCTTCCAAGGAAGAAGAGGTAAAGCTGTCATTTTTAAAACATAAAAAATATGGCTTGTATTTGGGTTTAGATATAGATATACTCTTTAAAACTCTTTCAGCATGACCATGTATTTGTCTTAAAAAAAGAAATCAAATAATTTACTATTTAACTGTTTCAGAGCTAATTCTTTTCATGGTTTTATTTGGGGAAGACTGTCAAATAGTGAGAAGCAAATTAATGGTAATGATTAAAAATGAGAAATGGAAAGCAGACACCAGAAAATGTGAGTGTAAATCATATCTTTAGTTTGTTTAAAGGCTAACAGTTGTTAGGCTGTTTTCCATGTCAATTTTTCTCTAGATAATTATATGACACCTGAAAATTGAAGAAAGGACTTCAGAAAAGAAAAAATTTAGAGCTGACACTAAATTATTGAGAGTAGTCAAGTATAATGAAGCCTGAAAACATTCTGAAGTAATAACAAGGTTAGATGAATAGGCAGCTGGACAGGTAATGTAATTCACTTCTAACAGATGTAAGAAAATCCAAACTGGAAGGAGTGACTGGACTTTTTCATACCTCTGGCATCAAAAAGTAATTATAACCACTGAGGAAGTAAATCCCATTGGCACTGAAGTTTAAACAACTGAATGAAAACAAAACTGCACAAACAAATTCTCTTCTTATCAGGTATTTTGGAGCCTGTGGTATCAGCCACAGTCAGAGATAGGGAAGTAACTCCTGATTCTCCAGCTGCCTAATTTAAATAAAACTTTTATCAGTGACTTTTATGGCCAAAAATTTCATTTTTAACAGGACATGAAAATTTGCCAGTCTTTGCTTTGAAAGAGAAAGATTTTTCTGCAACTCAAACGTGTAAATCTCTAGCACGTGCCTATTCTGATGGTCACTTCTACTAACAAAATGTTGGAATAGATGTTCAAATACCTTGAATTAGCATAGAAAGGTTGTAACCTTGCATTAATGCTGATTTACTGGGAACCTAAGCAGAATCTGGCTCCTTAGTTGCTGAGATCATACCTGGTTTTCAGGCTAAATTAACTTAAAATTTGGTTTCAGTTTTAAGAGTGAGTGAATTTGTCCTGCAATGGATTTCCTCTACAGCTTTAACAGAAAATGTTCATTCTCGCATGTGAATTCTCACATGTGAATTCATGACATCAGAGCTCTAAAGAAATTCAAAAAGAAAATAAAATTCTGAGTGTTTTACTTCAGGTTGGAATTTCTGGTCCAAAATACATGAGGTTTATAGAAAATCAGGTAACTAACAATAGGATGATGACGTGTGTTTATCTCGGCATGCCTCAAACGGATTTCAATTTCTGGACAGATAATTCATGGCAAAGACTTGAAACCACATTCTCCATTCTTCTGGATATGTGCAGGCTGCCCTCTTTTTCTGTTCTTGCTGATAATGCAATTTTCCTTTCATATTAGAGCAGCCATATCCATTTCCTCATGGACTAAAAGATGCTCCATTTTTACATGGCCAGGCTGAATATTCAATGCTCAACTTGGAAACACAGAAGACTCAAAACTGTTTTAGGTGCTTCAAAGAGGGGAGAAAAATTAAGTATCTCAATTAGTATTGGTTAATTTGTGTTCATTGTCTTGGGGCAAAAAAAAAATCATATTCAATTGAGTTAATATTTATTTATATGAGTAATATATTTCTAATAGTAATAAGATTTGGGCACATTAGATATTTTATATTGGAAGATATAAAGGTATTTTATATTGAAAAATTACAGACTCTTTATAGACACATTATTTAGCTCCTCAAACTCATGCTAGTGAATAGGTTTTTTTAAAAATTATTAGTCTCCCCCCACAATATTTCAGAATTTATTTCAGGGAAGTAGATGGCTTTTTGGGTTTTTTTTACTTCATTTTGTTACAAGTATTTTGAGTGTAGATTTTTGATAAATTCAAGGTATGGATTATACAGATACAACAGTGATCAAAAACTTCAAAATAAAAAGTAGTGTCGTTTGTTTTTTTAATTTCTTGTCCTGTTCTACTTCCTCATGTATTTCACAGCATGAATAGGAATAGAGCAGAGTAAGAACTTTGCCAAAAGGTATATTTTTTTTCCAGAGAGATTTGAATAGTTCATCTTATATTTAGTGACAGATAAAAAATTACTTTAGCTGCATTGCAGATTATCCTTCTTCTCAAAATAAGTGCTATACCATTTCAAAATATAATTAAAAACTACATAAAATAATTTAATAAAACCCCATTTTTAATTGTGAAACTTTATAAATTTTGGCAGTCTGGAAGTATTTTTTTAGAACATGCACCGATTTTTGTCTTATTTTAAAGAGATATGTAGGACACCATGTATTCATATATTATATACATAAAATTCCGCTATGGAATATTATTATAGATATTTTTACTCCTGATAATTCCATATGCTACTCCACCTGGAAACATGAAGTAGGTACTGTATCATAGGGTTTTATTGGTCCAGCTGTATTTTAGAGTTTTTCACTTCAGAGTAGGAAACAGAACTATAAAATGATTACTTGTCATTGAAGGAGAACATCTATTCTAAATCCTAAATGTACAGAAGCTGAAACTCTAAATGGCACATGTTTTTAGTCTGACAATAAAACAAAGAATTGTATGTGAACCGTGAGTCTGATGTGAATCCCCGAGATGAGAATGCCTATGCACAGACAGATAAATTTAGATGGAATACACACCAAGTTTCATTAATTCTGTTAATTGGGATATAATTTATTATATTCGAAGCCACTTAGTGGAATCAAACTGCAAATCTGATTTATTATACTAAGATTTTAGACATCAGAAGTCCTTGCATAATTGAGTGAAAAATTTGACAGGTGGGGTGGAAAACTAAATCCAGCTCTTGCAACTTACGTTGCACCAAATCTGCAGATGAATGGATGTAAATTTACATTGTTCCTTTCCTGCTAGTCCACTTCATTGCAGAAACTCTCTGCTTAGTAACAAAGGATTTATTAAACCATTTAAGCTGAAATGTGCTGATATTTATTTGGCTCCAATTAGGTTAATGGTGTGCTTAAAATTAAGTGCTTGGGTAAGGTGCTGCTGTTGAAGTTGTATCACTGTGCAAAGAGCTAAATAACCGTGCTTATCCATGAGGGAAAATGGTAAAGCAGTACAGTTTGTGCATTCTGTACAGAAAATAAAGAATGAAAATATGTCTGGTTGTTCTTTGGATTGAGATCCCAAATTTGGCCTGGTGTTCTAACAAGGTATGCTGGTTCAAAGCTCACGTTCAGGTCTGAAGTGCTGAGTAACAGATCTGCCCATGTGAAAAACTTTGGCATGTGTCCCATCTATCACAACTTGGTTTTTATCTAACTTATTAATTTTTCCTTAACAGGATTTTTTTTTTCCTCACAGTTTCTTCTTTTCCACAGAAAACATTTAATAGTGAGTGTAAATACAAGTCAAATCTATATAAGTGTATATAATTTTCTTGTGCTTTATTTTGTAATCAATACAATGACCCACTTACCATGTTAACTGGCCTGAAGATGAATATTGAGCAAAAGATAAACTTTTAAAGTTGTTTGTGCTAAATTTTATTTGCTGTATTTCTAGCAGACAACCGAACCCTGACATAGGAGACTAAATTCCATCCTAATGACTTTGAGGAATTTGTGATGATTCATTTATTCATTTCTTTGTCAATGTTTTCCGATCACAATTGAGAATATATTTGAAGTAGTGTTAAATTGTATTGTTATAGGGGCTGAGGAAAGCAATTCGCAAAGAACAATAAATGCCAAAGATAGAAAATAAGTGCTCTGGCTATCAACAAAACAAAACAATAACCTAACAAAGTGTTCATTTTGCACCCTTTCAGATGGCAAAAGCACATTGGTTGTCGTCACTATTGCAAACATATGCGTTTTTCCCTCTAATAAAGATAGGCATCAAATTATTCCTATTCCAATATGCACATCTAAACCTTGATCCTACATATTCCTAGCAAGGTTATTTCTCTGTGCTTGTAGGTAGATAGAAATCAAAATGTGATATTAAAGGAATTGTATATTGTGATTTGTCACCAAATTGAAAATGAATTGTTGAACGGAACTTGATTCTCTGGTGCTTTGTGCAATCATTCTGCAAAGCAGCTAATTTGTTAATATGCTAATTTTCTGATTTTCTATCTTCGTATTGGATCCTCTGCCTGAAAGTGAAACCCAAATTTTTGTACAACGGRGATTCTGTTTCAATGCTTCTAAAATAAAATGAAAAAGTTATTGAAGTGATCGCAACATTTTATGAAGCATGACGTAACTCAATTATAGTAGCAAGTGAATTTGAACATCTTTTTTGTGTGGAAGGGCACAGGTATTCATAAATATTTAGATACTGGATTTCAGAGGTATTTGAGGGGGTTTTAAATTTTATTTCAATATATTTTTAAAAAAGATAAAAATCTAAAACTTAGAAAAAACCACCAAAGGAAAGTCATTATTCAGTGAAAATGCTATAATTTTATCTTTGTTGCTACTGAATTATTTCCTTTTTAATGYATCTTTTAAAAAACTAAATATCGCCTGAAGTTTGAAATTTAGTATTGAAATTGAATAGTTTTGGTTGAAAATTTTACTGAAATTTTCACTAAGTTCTTTGCTTTGACAGTTGTCCCACACAAGTTGTGATCATCATTCCATGACATGTGATGCTGTGTTGTGTTTTATGTTACCTGTAACTTAATTTACCTTTTTTCTTCTTTTATTTTTGCCTCATAGCAGTAACTTTTTTTGGTTTTCAATAGTAAAAATGGCCCCTGGTAACTTTCTGGTTCACATGCAAGAGCAAAGTCTCAAGGAAAGCATGTGCTAAGTGCATTGCATTCTGTGATTTGCAGTTTCAAAACGTGCACTGACTTGAACATGTCTGTGCATCACATCCCCACGTGCCATAACCYTGGAGGGAAAAAAATGGGAGCTTAATGTCAAGTGAAAAAACTATGTTAAAGTTTTAATAGGAAAGTTAAAGACAAAGATGAAGGAAGGAATGTGTTCAGAATAAATTAATTAATTTTTAATTGCAGCACTTTGCTTTATATCAGCTGGGACTGCAAKGTGGAGTAATGACAGTGAGAAAGAGTGCCTCAATACCCTCCAATGGATGCCTGCAAAGAAAAGAGTTTTGCTGTTAGATCCATTATACTTTTAGACATTTTGTTCTTTGTGCCAATTTCCTTCACTCTGATCAGCCAAATTCAGACATCTGTCCCTCAGCACCTCTAGCCAGGGAGTTGATCTGACCTGCACTCTCTGCCTACATTGAGTTCAGCATGTTCTGATTTTTCTCCTGTTTTCGCGCTATCATTCTCCCTCTTTCTTTCTGCTTTGATAACAAAGCAGCCTGTCAGCGTTATCTAATTGTGATAACCAGGAAAATCCAGTTATTTTCTAGTCTAGGAAATGAAGATTCGGTTCTGCTCTCTGYGTCCTTGTTAAATTAACCTTTGCCATGAGGATTCCAACTAATCAATAACGGTGAARTTATAGGCAGTGCAAGGGAGTCACWAAACCATTTTCTGACTTTTGGTGATAGCTAGGAGTGAAATTTCCATCCCCCYGAAGTAATCTGGCCATTCAAAAGACCACCCAGATTTTAGGACAGAARAAATTTTCATACAATGAGGGGGACAGATATTGAAAATTTGGGGAGAAAAAGCCATGAATATAATGAGAAGAAAAACAGCTGAGAGATTTTAGGTCCCCACAAASTATGAGCATATTACAGTCACTGTGGCAGTGCAGGAGTTTAGAAAGTCGTGAAGAAGTTAGAGCCAGCAGAGAYTGCATCTTGTTAAAGAGATTTCAAGAGTAAATAAGTGCCAGGTGCCATTGGCCCTTACTTTCAAATCCATTTTAGCCTTCAAAATCAAGAGCTTAATCATAGTGTGTATTTTATTTGATCCAAATATTGCCAAAAATGTGAAAATACATTTTTTGCTAGTATTTAGTGTTTTGCAGAWTTTTTTTCTATGTAAACATGTGCATTAATTACCTGAATGTATTTTAATGTGATTTATTATTTATAAATTAGCTCACATATCATTGGCCTGTAGAATTTGTAGTAGATCTGTATCAAGACATCACTAGAAGAGAGTTAGTGGCAAATTGTTCTGGGTGGCACATCCATATCTTTGAATGGAGGAGAAACCAAAGACATTTTATTCCCCCATCCAGTATTTTGTTTTCAGTTGTAACTCGTACAAGACAAGGGTCTGCAGTCCAGCAGCTGCACTAATCAGATTCATCTGAGAATTAATTAACATCCTAGGAACCCCTTTATCATAAACTGTGAGCCAGTGGGACAGTGAAGTTTAGTTTTCCAGTCTGTACCAGTCCATTTTATTATAGAATTTGGAAAAGAGAATGAAGTTTTTGAAAGAATGTGYTTCTGGAAAAGCAGTAGAAGTCTGTAGAAATACATACTATATTCTAGTTTTTGTACTTGCACCTCTTTCTRTTTGTCTCTAACAATTAATCACGACAATCATAATCTGGAACATGAATATGAAAGTTAATTTGTGTGTGATTTTATGATGAACATGTACTGAGAGGTCCTGTGTTTTGGGCAAATGATTCTGARTAAGAAAACAAATGCATTGAGGGAAAGCCTATCATTTTCATATATGTGCATGAAATATGTGCAATGAAGTGTGCATATTTGGGATATTTAATTTATTTAATCGAGAATGTAATCCAGAAGTATATTTATTATCACATTAAGTCTCCTAGGCATGAAATTCCAACAGAATTATGCATCTTTTTGCAACTTGGTTTTTCTCTGAATGTTAAGGTTTATTGCATTCCTCCACTCCCGAATATATTTGGCGAATGTTTGGCAAATGCTAATTCATTCAACTGAAGTTTTTTGACATCAAAAAGAGTCAGTCTCTCCCCAGCCCAATAGGAAAGTGCTGTGTCTATAACACTGCAATTATGTTCTAAAATTTGGCTCATAAATATGCTTTGAATTTGAAAGAAGCATTTAATAAGCATATACAAATAGTAGCACTGCAAGCAACGTGTTTCTCTCCAAATAAAAATAATATGCTRCTGATTTGTAATCCATGGACTATGGAGTAGTCTGGTAACTTTTACATGTTATTTTGCTGAAAATATTTTAATATAATCGGTGTAGTAAGTTGTGTTGTGACTGAATACTTGAGTTTCAAAGGAACAATTAAAAGAAACTTTCAGCTGTGTATGTGTATGTTAATTAAAACGTTCCTCAGCACGATTCAAGTTTTTGGAAAGGTCTCCTAATATCAGTTGTAATTCTGTCTGAAGGTTGCAGCTYAGCATCATTGAGGCATTTCAATTTGCCCCTTTCTTTTCCATCCCCTACAACAGGAAGATCTCCAGTGCATGTCTCAGCTGGATAGGCTGACACCAKAAATACTGAGCTCTGTTGCATCATGGTGCAAATTTATGCTGTCATTGAGCAGAAATATTTCCTTCCTTTTTTTGGCTAATTTTCCCATTCCAAAGCAGAATTATTGTGCTTTTAGTGTATCTGCCTTAGACTGCTGTTCCAGYRTAAATGAGCATCCCYTCTGATGTCAGCA
Source organism: Mixornis gularis (assembly GCA_003546035.1). Taxonomy (NCBI): domain Eukaryota; kingdom Metazoa; phylum Chordata; class Aves; order Passeriformes; family Timaliidae; genus Mixornis; species Mixornis gularis. The sequence goes on from QVAJ01000013.1 coordinate 901,132, forward strand.
TCCTTATWTGAGGGGATTGTTGTAGCAAAAAAWACTTTAAGATGGGTACAGTAGGTGTCATATGAYGATTGCTGTTTTCCTGGAGCAATTTAGAGTTTTGTCTCCTTTTTTTGCTTAGGATCTGCAAGAAAATACCTAAAATTTGCCCAGATTTAGTGAAAAAAAAACTTTAATGTTTTGTGTGGACTTATGCATTGCTGTAAGCTATACATATTTTTTTATCACAGAAGAAATCAGGAGGAAATAAAAGCTCTTAAAAACAGTCTTCATACTCTCCATGCRAAAACTTCCTGCAGGGATTGTTTACAAAGTGCTAAGTAACAGGAGAAAAAGTAGCTGAATGGAGTCACTTTGTAATTAGCATTTCTTGTCAGAAAAACGTTCTTTAGGAGTGTAATAAATTGTTAGAAATGGGCAGCTTTAACTTCATTTTTGAGACAGCTAAATGGAATTTGTTAGTGAGMCGTTGCACTGAGGAACAGGAGGAAGCTTTGGGTTTTTAGTACTTTTCAAGTGTTAGAGGTAGAAATCAGAGRTCTGAATATGTCTTTCTAGAGCAAGTGGCCTAATTCTGAAAAAAAMCTTTGCTAATATTTACATTAAGTGTTTTGTCTGAATGTCTCCCTTTAAAAGTCTTTCTATGTAATCTCTGGACCCTTTAACCTTCAAAATGCTCCTTTACTTCCTTCCTAAGTTACTTGACAATGGGTTTYTACTGGTGTGCTACTGTGTTTCTCTCGATTCAGAGCTTTATTTTCATTTAATGCTCCTAGAAAGCAAACTGACAGTCTGTTCACTATCCCATTGCCTATTTACATGCCCAGTCAGGCAAATAATGTATTTATGCCACTTTGCAATGACTTACCCATCTTTGGATGAGTACCTCCATRGAAATGAAAAATATATATCAAAATTAAGATGCTTTCAGGACCCTTACGAAACAGAACAGTCTTTTGTGTCCCACCCCAAATATTGTGTAAGATCAGAYGTGTATCACATTTTACAGAAATATAAATCCTGACCCACCTACTCCTCGAGTAAACCTCTTGAAACTGTTGGGTTGCCCTGCCAAAAATAGAAGTGTTTGTGGCAGCTGTTGGATTGAAGGGGTTGGAGTGTCTGTTGGGGAAAGCATGCAACAGTTAGRCAAAAATCACAGCAGCTGAGACAGACAGCCAGAACAGTCTAAGGGTCCTGGGGTGCATGAAGAGGCAAAAATGTTGGCTACATCACAAAGGACAGATTAGGAGATGTCAGTGAATAGAAATCTATCCGATTAAAATTAGTGGGACCAATTGAAGAGTAAAGTGCTGTTTAACATGCACCAGCTGCTGCTGCTTCTCCTATCACACTGCATGACACATTTTGGGACTGTCACATTTCCTCCCAGTCATGTATTCTTGTCAGCACCTCCATTCTGCCGGACTGCTTTGGGATTTATCTTTTCTTTCCATAACCTTTCTGGGACCTCTCCTTTGATTTCTCTGGTTATGTCTTTTGCTGTAGCTTCTTCTTTTCTTCCATTCTTTGTAGGAGTCAACTCTATAGTCATTATTCACCTTATCAGCTACCAAGGGTGATTTAGGGTGTGTAATTAATTCTAAGCGGTGAGCTAGCCCTTAGAAGAAGCCTAAACATATTTATTTTGTAATATGTTTTAATCAATCAGCTACAATTTAGAGGCTGTGCATGCAGAAAAATTTATGTGGTAGATACAGCATTAGAAAACCAGATGGCAAAGAAGAAATTGGAAATACAGCAGATGGGCAGTGAATGATATGCAAATTAAATAAGGTTTGAAGGATCTTGGGGTCTAACTGTAAATTTAAGAAGGGAAATACCTATTAAGTGAATTTTATCCTCTTCATACTATATTATCTCGTTTTATTTATTTATTTATTTTATTTCAARTTTTCTCTTTCAAATAWTTATTTCTTGGCTGGTAGTTTGGAATATTAAAAAAGTTTTTTACTGAAACAGCATCACAAAATGCACATCTTTGTTATGATGCAGCTTCATGAAGGACAAGCTTGAAGCTTAGWGTCTTCTGCACGAGGACTTTTGTCATGTTCTCTTTAAGTACCAATATCAGGTATTATTCCTTTTTGATGTTTATCAATGAACTCAAGGCAACAAGGAAAAAATCCTCTCTTATGAATTTGTTAATTTTAACATCTGTACCTGTAATTTCTCCAGAGAAAAAGAGTTACTGCTGAACTTTTCCCACACAGCTTGCTTCTACTGTACCTTGAATTGTATAAAGCATTATAGCAGATGATAGATTTGTCATGGAGCTTTGTTTACACTACATTTGAAGCCATTCAACTGTAAAATCAGTTTAAGAAAGGGTAAAGTTGATTTCTTTACATGATTTACTTGGCTTTTCTTTTTCTAACAAGAAGGTCCATATTGCAAGAAATATATTACCTTCTCTTTCTGGAGGGAGAAATGGATTAGCCCCCAAATAAAAATGGACAGTTTTGAATTCTTGAAAAAACCCCAAACCCAGAAAACCCTACACCAAAACACATAAAACCTAACAACTCCATTGCTTGAATCAGCAATGCAAGARATGGAATCCTAGAAAGGAAAATACATTTTGGAATACATTTAGAGTTAAAAAAAAAAAATCTGTAATGGCAGCAATAAAACAACACTATGTCTATGTTCTTATTGGTGCTAATTTTGAAACTGTCCAAAAGTTGTGGCAAAAAAAGACTCTTCTAGAACAATCTCTCTATTCCTGTTCTTAGAAGTGACCAAAGCTTTTTTTTTTTTTTTTTTGGAGATTGCTGTACAACAGCACATGTCAAATATGCCAAAAGCTGATATAAGCACTAGAAATTTCTTTTCAGGTGGCCTGAATTAACTCACCAAGAGAACCCAAAATCTAAATCAACCTCCAAGGATGTCAGCTGTTGCTATATTCACAATTTTTAGTACCCTTCCAAAGCAGAGAGCTGTGTATGCACCAGAAGTTGGGAGTTATGGTCCCCTGTAGCAAATAAAATTAGGGGCAAAGCCAAGAGTTCCAGTGAGTCTCACAACAGAGGCATCTAAATTCTTCATGTGCAGCATGCCTTTTTGTCACTTGAGCATAACTAGGTCACATAACCATAAAAGTGGCAAGCTTTGAAAAAAAATCTGAATTTCTTCAAAGTGTGGTGAGATTAAACCCAAAGCCTTGGATCTGAAAGATGTTCATAGACATGACAACGTGAGTGTCTGTGAACCTTACAAGACCGGGAACAGCTAAGACTTCATGAGCATCAGCTCTGATGAGGAGCCAGCTTTGATTGGCTTTGATTTTTAGTAATCTATTCAGTTCAGCATTTAGAGTGTGGATTGGCTTTATTGCCTTGAAGGATTACAGACTATCTTTTCTAGTTTAGTATAGGCAGCTGGAATCATTAATTTGAAGCACTGGAAGTTTAAATTAAAATTAGGTCCCTTTYCTCTCAGGATTCCATTTAAAAATGCGTAATATATATATTTTTTTTTCATTTTTTAAAGTTACAGATCCTGAGATCAGTACCTAAAAAGGTAAAATAAATATTTCTACCACGTCCAAGTCAGAAATTAGACTACACAGCCATGCAGTAGTAAAACATGGGCTTAAAACCATAAGTTTAAGTAGAAAGGTCTTGGTAACATCAAGTTTTCCTATGTCTGTTTCCAGAACTTTATTATAATCARCCTTTCTTGCATCTGTGAGGGCACATGAAGGCAGGTGGGTAAAAATCAAACTGTAATAAAGTACTCTAGGATAGACTGAAGCCTGCAATAAGGAAAGGCATGAATAAATCTSTTAAATATTACATGGGTATTATCAAGCTCTAAGGTACATGCCAAGCACTGATATAAATAGCTCAAGTAAAGATGGAAATGTCTTGCTTCTCTTTATGGTTYTCTCCAGATGTGTGGTGGAGCAGCTCTTCCTCAGAGATGCTGTTTCACTCTTCTCTTTTCACTCTGGTGCAAGCAGGACTGACAAAGCAGGAATATCTGCAGCAGCAACAGTCAGAGGGATTTCAGTTGTCACAGATTTCCATCCAGGAGGAAAAGCAGCTGCAGAACTCCACAAGGAAAGACTTTGGGATGGGAGTTGTCACTTGCCCTGCCTGGCAGGGCTCTGATGTGGGATATGTGGGATGAAGAGTTCAGAGCATCAGGGTGCACACTGACTTTTCCTACCTTCATTCACCAGCATGTGTGACATCTTATCCCCTTAAAGCCGCATTTCAGGATGAAGAGCCTTGAKCTTTCACTTTGCAGAACAGGTCTGGAGGGAATATGAAAAATTGCTACAAACAATTTATGACAGTCTTGTATTTTTTTTTAATTTAATATGGCAAAATTCTACAGAAATTACATCTATGCTGGCTTTGTCTTTTCAGAAAGTACTTCAAATAGTGAGGACAGTTGCATATGGTTTTTTGGAAATGTTTTTTCCTTTCAAAACCTCTTAATTGTCAACCTGATAATGTTGGTTTAATGTCTTATCAAAGTTCTGCCTGTTTACAATATGYATTATGATAAGAAACATCCCACTAATGTTTATATATGATTTACTAACTTAATATGCAGCTATTGTAACCTCAGAGTCAAAATAGCTGGAATCCAAGTCTTGAGAAAAGACAATTCTTTGCAATTTTTAAAATTTTGTTAAAGAATTGAGATTTTTTTTTTGCGTAATATAAGAATTTATCCCAGAACATTTGCCCTTGAATGTAATATATGTCAAAGTGCACTTTAAAAATCATGAAATTGACTAACAGAATAGAATAGTTTTGAAAATCAAACACATGGTGAAGATGTTTTTCTAGATCAGAAAAATCCTTGCCTCAGGTAGTTGGGGTGAGAGGCTGCCAATATAGGAAATATCACTCTATCCTATTTTTATTCTTTAATTAAATAATCTTCATTGGTTAAATCATCACTGTTAGTCATTTCTAGAGACAGTATCATAGACTAAATAGAACTTTAATCTGACCTAGTTCAGCCATAGATGTCCTTGCTTGGTAACTCTTTCTAGATATGGAATATGGAAAATATTCACTTATCACCACATAAGGACCAGATAGCTCAGATTCCCTGGCTATTCTATTAAAAAAGGTGTATTTCCTTATTTCAGCTCTACAGATGCTGAAGGACATTTTCCATTGTCAATCAGCAAATAGCAATTAGACTGGCTTGTGCTGCTTTTTGTGCCCCAAACTGTCCAAGGGGAAGCTCRCACCTGGAGCCCAGTGTGCTTTACAGTGTGTTGTTGTTACAGGCAGACCTAAGACCCCGAGTGACTTTGTAGGATGATGATGATGATGTGTTTCTATGTGCTTTCTCAGCTTATTCCAACAGTGAATTTTGAATCTGTGTATTTCGGGCCTAGATGTTTTGTTGCTGTTTGACTTATAGGTAAATTTTCATAATCCTATCTCAGTCTTTAGACAGGAGCAAAAAAAATCAAGGCTTTATCAGRCAGGAGGCAATCCCAGTGTGGGAGCCTGGAACACTGACATCTTGATGATCATAGTGCCTAAGGGAATTGAGGTCATGTGGGAAACCTGCTAGTAAGGATTAGCCTTAGCTGGCAAGGACTAAGCCTGCTAGTAAACCTGACTAGCTGCTTGTTTAGAAGAATAACCTAAAGAAAWTTGATATATTGGATTTACCTTAATTTAAAATAATAGTTAAATTGTAATGGGACATATAAGGTGAGATTTGGGGATTTCACATCTAATGAAAGCCGATAGGTACATTAAAAAGGTAATAATTTGGAGAACTTCCTAGAGGCATCTGTTCTTATTCAGYTGGGGGAGGAAATGACAGGTAGGTTTTAACAACCATTCCATTTAGGTACAGTGGGTACTGAACATTTTGATTGATGGATCTGTGGTAGATCCTCCCACAATAAATATATATATTGTGTGTATATATGTTGCTGTTCATTAACTAGCCCAGTAACAGACTTCTTCAGAGAGGCATTTTTAATTCATTTTCAGAAAAAGAATAGAATTTTTTTCTGAAACTCTCTCATTTATGATTGCTCGAGTATTTAATGTGTGAGCCATGAAGTTATGATATGCTAGCTGTTTGATTATTTGATAACTTTATCAAATAGCATTAAAATCTGAGAGAACAGAGGCATTAGATAAGGAGAAAAACAGTGATATTTAAGGGGATTTAGGCCATAGGGATGGAATTTATACATGAGAGATTTCCCTTGCTGTAGTGATAGATATGGAACAGCTTGTGTTCACACTGCTCAGGACAAATCCTCTGRCAGGCAGGCCTGGCCTCCTCTCCCTAATCCTTTGCAGCTCACTGGGGTGCCCCTGTGAGGGATAACAGCACTCAGTGTTGAACAAGYTCTTCCTCCTCCCACTCTGCCTTGTCAGGATCTAGAAGAGAAATCAGAACYCTTCCCAAGCCCATTTCATTTACAGCCCTGTAATTGCATGTTAATCTGTGCTGCCTCTCTATTGTTTTATTTGCTGCTGTTGCAGTTCAAGGGGTCAGGACATCATCTGGACCAAATCACTGGGTGTGCTGCTTCCTCCTCTGCTCTGGAGACCTTCCAAAATGGGAGGGGATCCTGCTTACAAGGCACTGGGACATAACCCTAGGGAGAATGGCCTTGTGTGTGCATCTTTTATATGCAGAGGATCACATTTAAGGCTCAGTGTCAGGATCAGCATCACAATCAAGGCGGAGTGCATCCTTCTCTTGGGCCCTAATGACAGCTGGACAAAGGCTCGCTGCTGAACCTCTGATGCTGGTCAAGCACAGCTTTTACTGGCTGCTGTGAAACCATTTCTCCACAGGTGTGAGCAGTGTAGAGGTCTGGAAAGCTCCACCAGACCTCCCGATCCATGAGTGGAATGAATCAGCAATTTCTCCAAGTGCCTTCCAGGGCTTTGGAGAACTGTGGTCATCTCTGGGATTTACATTCCCAAGTGGTATCCATATAAAGAGTTCAAATACCCTCCCTTTATATCAAGCAAGAAGTCAGAGATTGCCATGGAAGAGTCATGACTGGAATAACTGGCTGCCCTGGTATTTGATGCTTGGGTGCCCCAAAATACCATTTTCCCCTTCCATTTTGGCAAATCAGAGATCCTTCTGTGACTGTGCATCAACCATTCTAAACTCTGAGAGGAGAAACCCACTATAGTGGTTTTGGTTTGAATTTTGGGTTTTTTGGCTAACACACTATTTATGTGGTGGTTTTATGTTTGCTAAGTGGGAGACAGGATTTTGGGAGAAAAAGGTGAAATAGGCTTAACATAAAAGTAAACAGATAGTTTATTAATACACAGTAAGGAAAAGAAAGAAAAAATGAAACTTTAAAAAGTTTTTTTCTTTTTTTGTAAGTGTTTATTCTTTTGCGAACAACATACAGACAAAACTCGTGACGTTAAGTTAGTTTTACTATTTAAATATAGTTTTTATCAATTTTTTAGGGGAGGAGTTTCTTGTTTATTATGGAAATTTTTTTTTACTGACAACTTAAAAAAGGTTTTTTTGTGGGTTGGAACTCTTACAGAAACAGCTGCCCGGGGAAACTTGCTTTTATGTGGTCTCCTCCCATCAGCAGTTTCCCAAGCTGCTTATGGGTCATGGAATTCAGGTATTTGGTGTGTTACTTTTTAAAGATAAGCAACTTTAAGGCAAAGGATATTTTTATTTTAAGGAACAGAGATGTATTTTTACTTTTTTACTGGTACAGGAGCTTTTTATTGTGGGGGGTTTTTTTGTTGTTTTTCAGGTATTTTATGGGACTATACAGTCTATTATAAACACTTTTGCTCAAAAATTTACAAATTATTTTCTTAAATGCATTTTTTTATGCTTTAAAGGACAATTTACTAATAGAGCTTATTTTTATAGCWCAAATAAGAAAGTCTAGCTAGCAGGCAACTTTTTAATCTTTCTTTTAATTAATTCTTTTCTTAATTTTTCTATTTGACTGTTATGTTAAGGGGTTTTTTTTTTATGTTCAATTACTTTGTCTGTTCTTACTCTGGGAAGAGCCAGTACTTTGGGAGTCCTATCTGCTGGCAGGAAAGAGTTAAAGTTTGCTCAGGATTAAGGTGGTTACATGATTTCTATGGCTAGGATTTTTTAAAAACTGCGGCAATGGGGAAAAACTTAGGTTGGCAGATTTTAAAGCAGC
>QVAJ01000013.1:909527-923248 GCA_003546035.1 Mixornis gularis
ATCCCTTTTTTATACGTGTTTATCCACACAGCTTTTAAGGCTGTGTGACCCAGAGGTGTACCCCTGCATGCAATTGGCTATTTAGGTTGTCAGTTCAAAGGAAATCACCAGTTGCACCTCACCATCTGTGCTAAACCAACACACAYACAGAGTGAGGTAGCCACAGAGGTGAACCTGAACCTCAACGTGTTGTTTATGAGGTGGAGGGACAGAGAAGAGATGTCAGAATAGGATATCTTAATCAGCCTGTAGTGAAGGATGTATCACCAGGGGAAAATAGGGAGAGAGTGAAGTGAAGGTCATGTGAGACATATTTCCCTCAGAGGATGTTGCTCTGTGAAACCAGTGAGCACAGTCTAAGGCAGTGTAGTTCTTTACTTCAAAATTCACTGAATGCTTTTTTATTTTTTTTTCCCATCTGAGTAGCTGAGTGTCACTGTGAAAGTTGCACTTGTTTCCTGACCTATGCAGAGGGGATGCCTGGCAGCTTATGTTTTTGCRCTGTTTGTAGATGTCTGTCTGTTCTTGATGTCCATGAACGTGTACGGCTGTGATTTATCAGCCTCCCTCTCTGTTCCTGGCCAGAGCTGTGATGCAGCTTTCTGTCACCCAGRCCCAGCTGAGCTGGTGATGGGAGGYTGCCAGGTACAGAAGCTGTTGCTCCCTTGTGTCACCTGTGCCCTGCTTGTTTTACCCTGCTCCCTGTCACACCTTGTCTGTCCCCAAACACAATCAGTGCCCCCTTCCCTCCTTCCTCTCTGTCCTCAGTCAARGCTGAGCATTTGCCATAAAATCTTTTTTGTGATGGTGCCCAAGGTCCTGCCCTGGTCGTGAATGCCAGGCTGCTCCAGACCTCTGATTAATGATCTCATCTTCAGGGACTTCTGAGGTTTGATTTGATGTGGCTGGCAACGTGTTGCCACAAGATTTCCTTCAAACACCAGCCCAAGAGCAAACTCTCGTGCATGAGAGTGTCAGAGAAGTGGGACCAAAGACTGAGACATTAGCCAAATTGACAGTGTGGATGTGGCTATAATTTAGAGAATTTTGAAACCAATATTTTGTCTCTTCTATGAAAGGCACTTGTTGTAATCTTGTGCCTTCTCACACAGTGCATTTCGCATAACAATAATAGAGATAATTATGGTAATTACAATAAAAATTAATAATACTTGCCCTTTTTTCAGTAGATTTTAAAGTGCTTTTCAACACTGACTAATTAAGTCTAACAATATCTTGCGAGGTGGGTAGCAGGTGTTTGCTCATCTCTCTGGATCCTGTCACCCACCATAGTACTACAGCTGCTTCTACTTAAGTCTCATTGACTTCTAAATTATCATCATGGYTTTCAGCAGATAATTTTCCCACATCCTCTCCACAGTGTGTCGAGAAGTGGAAACCCTTTCTTACATGACTTTGGTTTTTAGAACTCTGGAAATGTGCATGGAGAGGACTTATGGATATATCCAATGTAGTAAGAATGGGAGGCTGTGCAGCCATGTGAAGTCAGGCACGATTGGCATGTGGAGAGCATTTTGGAAAGGAAGCAGGAAAATTATCTAGATTATGCAAGAAAATAACCTCAAATCACTCATCTAGGCAATGTTTAGTCGTATGATCAAGCATATCCAGGCTTGCCCACTAGGGAGAAAAAATTAATCCAAGTTCTGATGATGCTCTTTGCATACAAAGGAAAAGAATAAGGARTATTAGCAGAAAGGTTTATAATTTTTTTTAATCTCTTCTGTCCTTTTCAATACCCCCTTAAACATATACACACATGGTGCATTTATTGTATTTTCAGATGATAGCTGAGAGATTCTTCATGTTGAAGCAAACTGAGCTGAGATGCAACCTGCTCCTCCTAATAATCACAGAATAATCTGGGCTCTTTGCAGCAACATAAAGGGTTTTAAGCAGGGAATGAAATGACAGATGCTTGATTAAATTTTTAAAGGGTAAAGTGGAGGATGTAGGGTAAATTTTCTGAACAGTGTACAAAAGACAACACAAATCCTGTTATTAGTTTACAAGAAATGTGGGTGTTAAGTAATAACAGGATTCCTACACAGACTTTTTTAATATTACTGYTGCACAAATTTACACCCATGCATTCAGTGAGTTCAGACTCTGAAAACTGGAATGGGTCCTTCAGTTCTTATACGTTATCAAAATTATTTTTTATTTTCTCAAGTAGGGTAACAGGATTTTTAAGGATAGCACCACATAAAAAGCCTGATACTAACTCTGGCCCTCAGGAAATTAATGATTACAGATAATCCTGGGTATGGGCACTATATCAGCCCCGTATTATGCCAGATCAGCCAAACATCTTTGACCATGAGTAAAAATGTCTAATTTGGTATCCTTTACTTTTTAGGGATTCTTCTTCTGCTTGCAGAGCACTGGGAGGCTTCTTTCCGGACATACTGTATTTTTGACTTAATATGACATGTCTAAGATTTTTTTCCTTGTAGATGACACCCTTCCCTGTAAAATAAATGGCCTGGGCACTGACACATGAAAACATTCCCAACTGGAACAACTCTTAAAGCATTTGCTTAATGTTCTGCACAGGAGTGGATTCAAGCATGGGCTTATGAGCTTTCAGAATCCAGGCTGGGTACCTGGCCCAGTACCTGAGAGAATAAAACTCCATGTGTCATTAACCTTCCTATCCTGCTCCCATAAAAAAAACCCCATCATCTAGCTGATCAATTTAAATTGTGGTGRCTGGCAGAGGATATAGGATTAGAAATGAAGCCAACAGCAAGTTTAATGGTAGAAACTCCATGTAAATCATGTGGGGTTTTAGCAGAATTATGATACGTGCTGTCAGAGGAGAGTGTAGCAATCATGCCTTTAATAGAGGACTGAAATATCCTTTTTTATTTAATTCCCTTTTATAATAATAATATTAATAATAATAATAATCCCCTTTATTAAAAGAAGCAATAGTTGCAATCCCTAATTCTTTAAAAAGTGTTAAAATGCAGAATGAGATATATTGATTTAGCAGATGACAATTTTAACATCATCAGTTATTTTGGCCTGTAAGAAGTGTAGAGTCTGCCTGAAACAACTACACAGAGCTGGAATGGACTTGTTTGAGAGAGCTGCTATAAAATATGATTTCAGATATCATACAGAGCTAGGGAGATAGTAATTCTAGAGTTTTAATATCTTTTACCTTCAATGGTTTGTCTAAATCAAATGAAGATATAGTTAAACTTGAAATGTAACTCAGCAGTTGCACTTACTCTGTCTTATTACATCCTTTATAGGGAAAGCAATCAGCCAAAGAAAGAATTTTAATAATATTAATTAACCAGATATACTTCTTTCTCAGTGTCAATGAAAATATTCCCTCATATAGCATTCTTTGGTTGTTTTATTATTTCTGTTTTGAACTCATAAAAATTGAAGGTTGTATAGATTTGTTAGATGATTGGTGTGACTGTAGGGTAAAGCCATCTGTTTTCATGTAATTAACGTAATGTTAGGTTCAACATTGTGTGCCCAGCAAACCCAGGTTTTCTAGAAGGACTTCTAAACTTGATTGGAAGTCATCMCAACAGGGAAAATCCGTAATATTGCAGATCAGCTTGTTCTGATGAATAACTGTTTCAACATCAGTTATATGTGCCTAAACCTAAATCCACAGCTTCTTGGCATGACTCTTTGCTGGAGTAAAAAGTTCATGGTTATGCATCATTTTTCCTCAGTAAATATTTGTGACCAGTCCCATGTCTTTCAAAGTTGTCATCACTGTTTTATTTCACAAAAAGTATARAGCTTTGTAGTGTATGCAAGGCGTTTTTCTTCACTAGTCATTTGTGTGATACATACTCCATATTTTAAATRTCCATTCTAAAATCTAGGCAGGTGCAGCTGGGTGTAATCTTCCATTGTTACCTTCACCACTATTAATGAAGATGAAATTGCTACATTGTCTCCTCATCATTCAACTCTTTATGCATTTAAAGAGTGTTAGATTATAATTTTTTATTGCTGGCCACTTTTTGCTCGAATTTTTTTAAATTTTAAAATTGCATTTCTTGGTTTGCAGACTATAGCTTCCTAAGCAGCAAACTGTGTTTCTTTCATKTATTAGAATTCATACACTTTCTTGCCTAGGTTCACCATACAAATGAATTCACAGTCCAAAATAAGTGCTGTTAGGTACAATGTATCTGCTATAAGATGTTATAGTCCATGAGACTTTAAAAATGTATGATGTTCTTTCACATGTATCTCATATGGATGTTCTGGAAAATCATTTCTCCTAACAGTTATTATAAAAAGATAACAGAGGATTAGCTCCATCCCTTTTCCCATTCTTTTTTGGAGTTTAATTCTATTCTCAGATGTGTCTGTGTCTTTAGACAATGTTACAGAAGTAGAAATGCATTTTACATTTCAGTAGTTGTACTAAGATTAGGTTTAATTCCTGCTGCTGTTTCGATTTACAGKGTGTAATGAACTTCCAGGCAATTACATGTGGGAAAAACTACAGTACCATATCCAAGAAGAATCAGGGCATCTGGTCTGGAATCAGCCACAGATGGGTATGTATGAACCTGGAGTGTGTTTTCTGCAGTGCTGGAGAAGAAAAGTGTCGTATCCAGACTTGTATTTCAGCCTTGTTATGACAGATAACAGCTCCACTACCAGAGAGGCAAGTCTCTTCTGAGAAACATCCTTTATGCTACATGGAACGTGAAAATCAGCAAACTTGGTATCAGTGTTTGGCAATATGCTGAAAATAACACTGTGTTGCTTGGGGAGTTTCTGAAAACAAGGGCTAAATGTGTCCTCGGAGTGAATTTGTTGTGGGCTGCATCTCTGCCTTGTAAATCCAAAAGTCTGCATGGAATTGGTGGTTGTGACTGTGCACAGGGGAACAACCAGCAAGGGCAGCTTCTCCCTGGTGAGGTGGCGGCAGAGGAGGGCTGTGACAGAATTTGCTAATTGCTCTCACAGAGCAGAATCAAGCTTCTCTCACAGCTCAAACTTTGTGCTTGTATGGAGTGGTTTTCTCACATTCTTTATGTTCAGTTACGTGTGTAATTCCTGGAATTTCTGTTTTTATGTCCACAGCTCCCCTCCCATCATTCTATCCATCATTTTTATGATGGTAACTACATCCTACAGCCCAGAATATTTGTATGGCCCTGACAAACAAGACTTACATTGCAGAAGAACAGGCCCTCAAGTGAACACAGTATGGAATTATCACTTTTTGTTACAGACCAATCCACTTTTAATCTATTTTGGATGCCAAATTACAATCAGAGCTGAGATAACAATGTATAAAAATTTGTATTTCACAACCTCCACATCATATTTAATTTTCAAATTACAGATAAYCAAAATTTGTTTTTCTTTTTCAAATATATTTGCTAATCACAATGTCGCACTGAATAGTATCTGTAAGATCTTGTTTGTTTTGCTGGGGGCTGKTTTTTTTGTTTGGTTTGTTTGTTTGTTTTTCTCTTAAAATATTCTTTTTATTTTAGCAATTTCAGTCAGCCACAGTGTCTGCACAATAATTGTTTGGAATGGAAGATAACATGTAGATATGGAGCTTATGTTATAAATTAGGAAAGAACATTCTTTAATATATATTTCACTATTTCCTTTTCAGGTTGTATTGCAAGACATATTTGTGCTGTGTGAGTTTACAAATATATCTAAATCAGGTAAGGAAAATAAACCAAACAGGAACATAGCAAAGTATATTCAAAGAAATTATTTGGAAAAATGTATTAGAGAGTTAGTTATAGGCTCAACAGTGTGTCCTAACTGAATTCTGGTGTCATCAAAGCAAGAACCTAAAGTTCTTGGGCTATAAATGTAGGACTTGCCCACTTGGGCTATAAATGCAGGACTTGCTGCAGCAGTCAGATGTCAGCTCACTGAAGGGAGAAAAAATTAATTTTACAGGAAAATGACCATTTTACCAGAAAATATCAACAGAAAATTAACAAATTTTGTTTTAAGCCTTAACTATTTTTAACACAAACGTTGAGCTATTCCTTACTAACATTTAATTCCTCAACTCCTTTTCTATTCCTTACTAACATTTAATTCCTCGACTCCTTTTTTTTTTTTTTTTTGGCTCATATTTATTTCATTTCTCATGTGTGGAATATAACTGTTGGAGGAAATACAAGGCAAAACAATTCTGCAACAAATGAGGTCACAATGTTAATGAAAAGTTAGTGTGATAGTTTTTAATTTCAACAAGAAAGTAACGTATGTGTCTCTTTCTTCCAAGGCAGCAAATCAAAGGAATGGACATGTCCAGTGCAATGCTTTCAGTCTAAACAAACTTTACGTGGTTGTCATCCACAATAATTGCAGTACAGAAGCAGTAGTCACTATCAAGAGTCAGATAACAGCAGAAAAACACTGGGCTCCTAAATATTGCAGTGAATTGCAGTAAATATTTAAGATCTGCTCACACTTCTAAAGGAGAGCTTTATTTTAAAAGAGCTTTTCACGTGAGTRAAAAACCCCCAAACTTTGGCCCACTTGAAAGAGTTTGGTGGTTTGTAAAGATGAGCTGCAGACACGAGTGCAGGATACATTCTGTTCACATACATTTAATTTAAATGAATTTAAATCTCAACTTCCTTGCACTCTGTATATGTGCTTATTCCATTTCATAATGAGTGTAACAGTAGGATTACATTTGGTAGCRTTTATCACCTGTTTTACATAAAATAAAAGGTTTTCCAGATGGAAGCARTAGGAAATCAATCTGAAAGGCAACATGATTCATTATTGGAATTAATTTATGGTGCTGTTGGATTTCACCAGCTAAAATGGTGGCTACCAGCTGCTGGAAGGGGGGATTCTGCTCCTCACTCCTCACCCTTGACCATGCWATTGTGCCCCTTCCACTGCTGTGAGAAGATGAAGCTTCAGAGCCTGTCAAGACAATAAAACAGAGAAAATATTTCATATGTTTGATTTTTAATTTTTTTTTTTTCCCAAATATCTTGCTGGAGATTTTTTGGCGACACCTATTCTTGCAGTCGCAGCTGTTTGTGAAATTGGCAAGCCAAGTGTCCTTGGTCTGGGTCAGGAATTATCTTTCTGTCTGTGTCCAAGGGAGAAAAGGTTTTTTTGGAATAGTTAGACCAAACCATAAGAGGAGTCAAAATGCTTAACTTATGTAAACACAAATGGAGACTGTAAAGCTTTTATTCCTTGCCATAAAAACTCCTGGTAAAGCTCACACAGCTATGCAAGACATGATGCTTCAACCAACTTTTTCAAAAGGCTTCTCAAAATTTTATATCASAATAAAAGACTTCCCTCAGATCTAAAGAAATTTCTTAAGTAATCAATATTTCTAATCAATTGCCATGCTTGACACTTGGATAACTTCAGGCTATTTAGCCCTAATYCAAATATAGAATTACTTAGTAGAAAAGGGAAAGCTGCTTTAATTTGTTCTAGAGCAATTTTATAGGAATGAATCAGTGTTTCTATCTAAAAGTGAAGAGGTACCCTCAATGTACCACGATATTGTGATTGTATCCACAAAAAAGTTAATTGGTATATCCAAAGGTATTAATAGTAATCTTCATGGATGAAAGACTCTGGCAAAACCCTCCACAAAAATCCATCATGGAAACTTCACTTCTTATCCTTCAAAGGTTGTTTTTTATGTTCTGTATTGTGAATTAACTGTGGCATTAAGAGGTGATAAATTATGCAGGTGTGAAATTGGGCCTCTATTTTWAAAATAACTAATGTTTAAGACCAAAGAAACTAATATTTTGCAAAATATTGCAAAAGTTGAAGTAATAAAGAGGTGGACTTTTTTTTTTTGGAGGGAGTAGTTTGTGCGTGTGGTTTTGTTTGTTTTTAATATGGCACAATGATAGAAAATTGCCCAATATTTAAAATGTGATGTCATTTAATATATTTTACCAGATCTATAATACAAGGACTAGAAAATGTGATAAAATTTTAGGTAAGTGAAATTAKAAGAAATTTTGTGTACTGTTAGAAGAATCACAAGCATAACTGAAAGGTTAACTAAAAATAATTGTCAATTGGATTTTTTGATACAAGCATGAAAATACTCAACCACATTATTAATTTCATGTATTCATGCAAGTTTTTTTTTTATTAGGAAAATAGCTTAGGGACACTGAGTGGAAAAAAAACCAAACAGCAAACAGATAAGCAAATGGTTGCATTTACTTCAGTGAAAACTTCTTGGTGTATGGTGATGCTGTCACATAAAACAAATATATAAAAAYGTCAGAATGTTTTAAAAAAACAGCATAGAAAATAATTGTTATAATTCTATCATGCAGTCTTGGTGTGTAGACATGATGCTGTGTAGTTTCTATTTTCTCTATTTCAAAAATAAAGATGACTTTGGGATAGATTATTAGAAATATGGGAACACTTCTTTGCAAGCAGAGGGTGAAAGATTTCTTCACAGGGATGATTAAGATGAAAACTGGCGTAAAATCATGAATGAATGCAAAAAAGATGAGGTTTTTTTTCTCTAGATTGTGTTATCAATTCAACATGCTTTTTTTTTTWAAAARAAAGGCACTTCAAAATTTCTTACTTTAAAAGTAATGCTGGGGATTTTCCCCACATTGTTTCTTATGTTTTCTAACAGATTTTCTTCTCAAAAATATTTCCTAAACATGCCTGATTTCCCTCTTTACCTTTTCCCAACATAATCTATTTACTATTAGTTTTATTTTGGGGTCTTTACCACAAAACTATTCTGATTTTATTTATTTACCTTAGTCTTCATTTTTTAATTTACCTTATGTGCATTTGCTCTCAGCCATTTTCAKTACCAGTTTTGTTTTGCTTTTGAACTTTCAAATCTTTGAACAGTGCTTTGTGAAAATATTTTGTCATCTCCTGCTTCCTTTCAAATTTTGCTTGCTTTTTTTAATACTTGTCAGTGAGAGTTTAAAGTGACATAGAATACCTCCTAAAATGATAAACTTTATTTTAATATTAAAAAAGTGAAATATTGCTTTGAAAATCATTCTAGTTTTCACACGTCATGAATTTCTCATGTTTGTATTGAGTTACGATGCAGTAGGATAGAATTTTAAGGTCCTGAATTTTAGAATTTTAATGATCCTCACCATTGGTTGTCACATATTTTTGACTTGTCCCACAGTAGTTATAATAAATGCTTACGTTCTTTCCTTTGCTTTTTTTTTCCTAATTCAGGCAAAAATTTTGGGATATGGCATTTCAAGCATGGAGATAACTTAAAAAATGTGAAAAATGAATTCTGTTACTTTTTAAGCCCTTGCTTACCACAGCAGATAYGTGTAAGTACCAAGGAAAAAGTTATGAGGAAAATTCTTGATTTTCAAACCTTGTTTATTTTAATTTAATTTTATTTTTTTTTTTCTCTTGCATATGAATGATCCTAGAGAACAGTTATGCACAATAACGTGTGGTAAACACAGGCATGAGTTAATACCATTAAATTTATGGATTTAAATTATGGAGTTAATTCGTTTTTGCATGGGAGATTTTTGTATGGAATAAACACTAAATTTAGTGACCTTTGAAAGACAGGAAATTAAACTTGTTTTTCAATAAATTTGTAGTATTGCTATCAGTAATTCCTAGTATTTTTTTATGGAGTGGCAAGCAAGCACTGGGAACTGGGTTGTACATATGTGGGGTGGTTTTTTGTTTGGTTGGGTTGGTTTTTTGTTTGGTTGTTTTTTTGTTTGGTTGGATTGTTGGTGGGTTTTTTTGTTTGGTTTTTTTGGGTGTTTCTTCTGTGGGTTTTGGGKTTTTTTTCATTGGTAATATATACTTTGCAGTCTAATRAGTAGAGTCTGACCTCTGCAGAAATTTAAGGTGAAGAAAAGTTGGGTATTGAAGCAGATAGAAGAAATATTTTGGATAAGARCCACAATAAGAGGGTGACCCAGACCCAGTGCAAATGACATTTACAAAGTTATTTTTACCATTTTGGAATCAGCAAACCTTGCTCTTTTGCACTAATGAAGGAGCTGAAGACATTATTCTTTTCAAAAGACCAAGTCCTCAAGCCTTGTTCAGCATTAGCTGTTCTGGGATGTGATATAGTAAGTCAAGTAAAATTCCGACTATGCACTTTACTGAGGTATTAGAAGTAAACTGTACTCAGAAATACTAATCCTGTTTACCACCACAACACCCAATTTGGTAAGAACAAGAGATTTTACGAATTCTCATCAGGAAAAAGTTAGTGAAGGTATGGTGAAAAGGTTTTGCWACYGAAAAATAACATSCCTGTGAAAAACTGCCTCCTGTGTGAGCTGTGGCAGAAGAGCACAGAACAAACCTGTTTCTAAGGGTGTAGATCTGACTCTTCTTCAATTTAGAAAGAGCTCATTGAACTCTTCCCTGAATGRTGTTTAGAGTTGCTCTTTTCCAACACTTGTTCTGCCTCCTGGAAGCRATGTGAAATTCCCTGAAGCTGTTCTAAAAATTCCTCTTTTGGGGACTGAACAAAATATTCACGTATTTATGGTTTGTGTTGCAGCRGGAAAGAAATAAGGACACTGAACAGTAAATTGCAAAGAGGCTGTGGATACATCATCAAATCCATTTCAGGCAGAGTTTTTTCTGAAGGATTTGCTCTGAAATTACTAATATGCATGGTCCTAAATAATCAGGAAACACACAGGGCAAAGCTCAACAAAATTGTCCCTTAGTCACACAGAGGATGGTTCTCAGTATTTTATTCACATTAGATTAATGTTTGCTGTCTTAGAGAACAATCTAATTGAAGGCAAGCAAAATAGCTGTAATGACTTACAATAAATGCAGGAAAAAGGAGAGCAACAGGCACCACAAGGAATAAATGCTGGTTTCTTCACCTAACTGCGTGTTTCTTTATCAACAGGGATATATCATCTCTAGAGGCAAGAAMACATTGAGTCAAGTATCTCCTTTGTAAGTAAATTAAATTTAAAGAAAATTTTTCTCTGRAATCAATGTATCCTGTCTTCTCATGCCTCAGACAATTTAGTGCAAGTTCTTCACGGGCTAAAGAGCTTTGTTTAATGGTTGGAGAATTGTCTTCAATTTGTAATGAATAGAAAATGTATATGTAGGTGGACTAGTGAGCCATCTCATCAAGTCCATGTAACCAAATAAAGAATTTAGACTAGTTAATTAAAAGAAGTCATTAAAGGTGTATTCTTGTAACAAACAATTATGGAGTAGCAAATAGCCTTGAAATGTGATTAAGTGAAACTGTTTCTCTCAGTTTACCAAGATTAATTAATGCCTCCTTGCCAGCATAACCTAACTGAAGATTTGTAATTTGACGCTGTTGTGTAAGGCACAATTATCTTAAATTTCTAATCACTACAGAATTTATATTTTCTATTGAATTCATTGTACTACAAGAATAAAAGCATTCCTTTTCTTTGGCTATGCTTCAGTAATTTTTGTTTCACCGGTGGGTACTCTAGTCCAGGTAATTTTGTCGCTGGTGACCAGTGTAATCTGAAACTTATTTCTTCAGAGCTAATGCTGAACATTAGAGATATTTTATTTTTTGAATATTGACCCCATGTGATGACTTATGCAAGTGTTGCTTTTCTGCAGTATTTTTAATTTGCTGTTGTATGACTCTTAATAAGAGTTTGGTTCAGATTTGGAGGTTATTGCCATTGAGCCCTTGAGACTCTCTCATTGTGTACCACGTTAGCATTATTAGGTGGGAAGGATATTGTTTTTTTGTATAAAATGGCAGTGCTTTAGTCCAGAAAACCAGTAATGCTCCTCTCTCCTGACCAAACTCAACGAAAAAGACCATTTCAGACCAACAAACATGAAATAAATAAAACCAGACTCATTTATTTAATGCATACTTGCAAAAGGTCACTAAGAAATTGCTTCGGATAGGGTTTGGAAGGAGAAAGCTACTTAAAAATAAAAAGGAAATGGAAAATGCAATAAAGTGATAGTGTGGATTTTGGTATTAGAAGGATCAGCTCATGAATAGGCAAACTATCTGTATTCTTTATCTTTTTTGGGGAGAGAACTGCAGGATCTTGTCTAAAATGTACAGTTTGTTTTATAATCTTGGTAGGCACATTTAATGAGGAAACCTTTCAGTATTTGTCAGAACTCAAGAAAATTTTACTAATTTGAAAAGTTTACCTGATCTGAGAATAGGCTTTTTGAACTTAACTTATAAAACAAGTTATAAACTGCACAGAGTCRTTCAGGAAGCCCTTCCTTTCCTTAATAATTTTTAGATCATTGTCTTCTGTTCTTTTTGCTTTTGCACTAAGCTACTTACACATTTCTARATACCTAATTAACTTCATAATTAAKATAAATGTTTTATACTCAAATGGCTTCTTTAAACCCATAACCAGTTGTAATGCAGCACTGTCCTACATACTGGAATATAAAGTATTTTATTGTTTGCACAGCACTAATATTAAGATGTTATTACCAGTTATCTGAATTTACATACAAAATGTTTCTAAGTGTACCACTTGAGAGGTTTATGCTTTGAATATTAAAGTATTTGCATTTTTTTCACCATTGAGAAAGAACACATTTGCAATAACCTAAATATCTTCCAAAGATAAAATAACCATTTAATGTTAAATAAGTTGATGTTTTACAATGCCTTTATATAAGACATTCTCTGAAATATAATTGTTTTAAAGTATTTGTTTTAGGTGAGATATAGGGTGAAAATTTCAAAACAACACACAAAATACTGTTATAGCACCATACAGGCTGGAAAATRTATTTTATTTCCTTTATAAACACATTTACGTCCAAGCAAATACAGTTTAATGCCCAAAGGGAGTTTATTTCTCTTTTAAATAAGGAAATAATCCAGAATAAAAAAAAGAATGCCTCCAAAATTACTGTAATTATCTCAATGATTCCAGTTAATCAAATAACACCCTCAAAAGATAAGACTATTTTATCCTGAGTAGCCATCTCAGATAGAAAATTGACTGCAAACACCTGGCAAAATCACACACAAATTGGTAATAGCTTTATGTTAAAATTATAGTAGGGTTCTTCATATTAGTTATTAAAGGAATTTCTGGCAATCTTTGGAGGGTACACGTAAGAGAAAATCATATTTAGGTAATTTTAATATTGATCATAAATCTAAGGCTATTAAGATTAATATTAATTTAAAATGTTTTACCTGCTTGGCCRTGTGTGTAAGGTTTTCCTCATGGACAGGGTCTGTTTGTTGAGCATACAGGCAAAACTTAGGTCATCAATAGAGAAATTTCTTGTCTTGAAAAAACAAAAAAAAAATCTATTTTTGTATAAATAATAAAGACTAAAGTATATATCTACCTATATAATTTATAACTCATGTGTAATATATCATATATAGTATGTAATTGAGGTATAATATAATAAAAGCCTGTAATTGTCATGTATAATTAATAATGCACCTAAATTATGTTTSGATATTTCAGGAAAATTCCTCAACCCAGGATCTAGGCAGTAAATCTACTATAAAATTRTTTTGAACACACAGGTGGTGATGATTTATTTTATTGTTGCATTTATTGATTTTTATTSTGGCACAGCACAGATCTGACGGCAATAAAATAGAATATGATGATGCCAAGATGCATGGAGAAATATTTCACTTCATGCATAGTGAAGAGAGTTGTTGAACTGATATGTTAGCAATGGAAGACATAAAAAAA
>QVAJ01000013.1:924785-995448 GCA_003546035.1 Mixornis gularis
TTTTTGCCTTCCAAGGAAGCTGCCATTTGCTTGTGACACGGGTATTGCTTGCATTAAATGCGGGTCTTTAATTGCTGCATTTAACTTATCAAGGCCCCCATCTGGTCTGAGGTACTCCGAAGTGGAATTTCAGGTTTTTTTGCCTTTATCTGTCACGGCAGCACAAAGCTCATACTCCCGTCTCTCTGCGCAAGATGTAAAGATAGCATGTCAGAGCTATCTGAGCCTGGGGAATCAAACACCCAGCTGAGACAGACTGCTGTCTCACGCTCAGACATCACAGGACTCACTCTCAGACATCACAGGACTCAACAATATTGCATTTCTTGCATGAGCTTCCCCTGAGGGATGGAATCCTGGAGGTGCAGTCAGAGCATGTAGAGCACACTGCGACAAGGGCGCAGCTCTCACAAAACACCATGGCAGCTGTCATGTTTGCTGCAAAACATGGCCAGAACAGTATGTGGTACTTGTTTCCAGCCCTTTCCCTTCATCCTTAGTACCACTGGGATCTCTGGATGTTTTTTCCACTCATTTCCTGAATGTTTGCTCTCTTCAATCTTATTTTATAGCCTGTGTTAATGGTGAGGTTATGACAAGCCTTGCATGTGGGAAAACACTTCCAGAGCCTTTCCTTGAAACGTCCTCATTTCCAAAAARTGATTTAAAGATTCAGAAATAAAATGACAGAGGAGAGGAGAGAGAGACTGGGTAAGGAGCAGTGCGATGGGGGTGGTGAGATCAAGTGCTGTTCTTGGAGCAGGGGCTGATTTTTGGGGCAGGCTCTGAGAAAAACTGCTGGCTTACCCATTGTGGGTGAGGACAGCAGGGGAAAGCATATCCTGCTGGACCTCTGCTCCAGAGCCCAAAGCACATTTTTTAATTTTTTTTTTTTTTTTTTTTTTTTTTTTTTTTAGTTCTTGGGCAAATATAAAATTGAACCCATGAGGATCATTGGACATGATGTCCCTTTGGATCCAGGCAGCAGGTAGTGATCTTGGTAACAGAGAGYAGGTGCTCCTTAAAGCTCTAGTGATTTTTCTAGCCTATGAAGCACATAATTTAGTACTATGCAACAAAAGTATTGTGGATTTTATGCAAGGCAAATAGGACAAAAATAACCCTTGTTTCAAAAGTTAGATCTGCCTTACAACCACACTTCATATATTCTCAGCCCTTTTATGTGTTCTATATAAAGAAAAGATGATTTTTTTCTTCACAATGGCTTTTTTTTTTTCTTTTTATGGGAAATGTTATTTAATGAATGCGAAGATGCTTTCGTGGAAAAAATATTGGTACAGATCAAATGGGAGTAGCGGCGGTTTCTCACATTCAAGAGGGAAATTCTGCTAATAATGGTAGAGAAGCAGACACAGAGGTATTGCAGAACTGAGCAAGTTGGGGATAATGACTTAGTCCTTGAAAGTTCAGGTGGACATTACACTGCCCAGGCTAAGAGATTTCTAGAACTGATCTACCTGAATTTTTTTTCTGTGGCCTTAGTAGCTTCTGTACACCTTAGTACGTAAATATAATTGATCTGAACTAATTCCAAAGAGGAATTAGTATGCACTGTTAGAAGATTTGGCAAAAAAGAGAAAATTTCTTCATTCTTATTCAAAACTGAAGCTGAACCTCAACTTCATACACATCAGGTGGTTTTCATAAGTTATGTATCATGGTTGTGAAAACTTTCCTCTCTCCTAATTCGCAATTTTGGGTTGGTATCTTTAAGGCAATACTTTTTTTTTTTTTTGGTAAATTTAGTGCTAGCATTTTTATAAAGGTTAAACATTGATTTTGCTCCCAGTGAGTCAGGTCAGGAAATGGACCAAAGAAAGATTTTCCACCTGGCCAATAAATATTTTATAGTTCTTGGTTATTGCAGAGTGGAAAATACACCTCTCCGTCACCTCAAGATTTAAGAAAAAAGGTTAGAAATTTGCAACATTTGTGTGACAGGAAAAAAAAGAAAGAAAAGAAATTTTGAGTAAGTTAATGGAACAGCAGAGCAATCTCTCTCCTGCATCCATTTGTTGTCCTTTTTTAAACACACATTTTTATTTCAGATGTATTCTGTTTTCAGATATTCCAATTCTAGCAATACTTGCCGAGCTTCAATTAGGGAGTGACAAGCACCGCGTTAACTTTTTTAGCTCAGCATATGTGGCTGTGCACAAACTCATGCATAAACATTAACCAAACCACCCAGTTTGGGGGAAGAAGAAAAAAAAAAAAGGCTAATACCTTTTTTAGAGCAGAAGTGAAAAATAGCAGCCAATGGAAACCAACTGCTGAGAGAAGGAAGCCTTTGTCTGTGCCACCCAAGAAGGCAGAAAGCTGAGGAGTGGGAAGAGATTCTGAGTAACAAAAGGAATTTTGCAGCGCAGCAGCTCCGGGAGTTGGATGCGCTGGTTTGAAAGCAGGAGCGGGCGGAGGCGAGCGCGGTGACAGGCACGGGCTGTCTGCTCTGGAACACGAGTAGAGCCAAGCACAGGAAATCAGGATTATTTATTTCCTGCCTTTGGCTTCCAACCCGCAGTTTACCTGCGCTCGCAGAAGTGAATTTTCAGTGCATCTAACAACTACTGTTTACACAGTAACAGAAGCATCCACTAAAGCAATGTAAATGACCTTAGTAATTGTATTCTTTTTGAATAAAAAAGAGACATTTTTGCCTCACTCACATTCATCCTGACTTCCACAGCAAGGATCTTTCCTACTTTGTCATTTTGATTGGATTTGTTGCCAGAAGTTTTACATCTCTTCCACTACCTCTGCCTTTTTAACGTGTCAGATACTGTGTTTTGATTCCACTTTGAAGACTCCTTAAGACTCTTCCCCCTCTTCCTATAAACTTGTTTTCCAGTTCTGAGAAATCACTTTTTGTCCCCAGCTGGTAAGTGACACTATTTSCCATCACTTCCCTGCTAAGCCCCTGGACAGACACTTTCCTGGCATCTCTCATGTGCCCCACAATTGTTGCAGATAATCTCATAAACTCCCCAATAGTCTCCTTTGCCTTGCTAGCTATGAAAAATGCTCTATATATTTGCTACAGCCACCGTGAGCACCATTTAAATGTGTGCTTCACTCAGCTTCATTTTACTGGTGAAAGGGATTGTTAGAGACCTTTGTTGTGATTGGATTTGGCTTTAATTAGATGTCACCTACCTACTCACTTCTTTTCCACTGTAGCTTTGACGTATTGTTGCTTTTTGACTCTTYAGGCTGAGTGAAAGGACTGGTCTTCCCCTTTTTGGTGCTAATTAGAAAAACAGGATTAAATCAARCAACCAAACATCACTTTGTTATACCCATCTCTGCGACACGCAAAAGTCTGTTTTTGTCAGAAGAGATGAAAAGTATTCACTGCTTCAGGGTCAAATGTTGCAAAAGAAATGTCAAAGTCTTTTGAAAAGGTTTGAAAGAGGTGCAATTCATTAAGTTTCTCAAAGAAAAGATTACAGAGAGGAGAATAAGCCTGTCTGACTACTAAATGTAAATAGAATTARGCCAACTGGAGCCAGGTGCAACAGGAACATACTAAAAATGACAATGTCTAATATCTTAGACCATACTTTATTGTTAAATAGATCAAAACCCAGGACGAAAACAGCTGTTCAGAGACTGATGGTTTGGGATATAAGCTGCAAATGAAGTGTTGAGGAGCAATTAGTCGTGCTGTAATGCCTACAGGAGCGGCTATTCCTTATTTGCTTTCCTTTGTACCCCAATAGTGTCAGCAGCAGGAATAACACCTTAAGGAACTTAACATCTCTCAGTGAAGAAAGTATTTCCCTTATGCCTTTTTTGTTTGGGATTTMATTGGTATCATTGATCAAAGAATGGATAATATTGATATTTTCTTCAGAGGTGGTTTAAAACAGGCATTTTAGGTTATTATAGAAGTCTTTCAATCGTGTGACAAGCTGAGGTCATAGCACAAGTAGTTCTAAAAGTACAGTACRAGCAAACCAAGAAATGAAAGGTGAAAAGAAAATCAACATCTTTATTAGAGCATTCTTAAGAGGGGAGAATAGAGGCAGAAGAAAGGAAGGAGTAAGTTTTTACATGAACTTTGTTTTCAATTTTCCTGCAGTGTGCATAACTAGAGACCAGTTTCAGCCCTGAAACGCCTCCATCCCTCCAAACAGAATAACCAAACCAATGACATATTTTACAGTTCCAGCTCTGAATAACTGTTTACGGATCCTAACGTTGATCATCTTCTATCTGTTTTTCCCTATGCGATAAAAATGTTGYTTGAGTAACATAACAAAGGTAAATTTAGAATAACTGCTTGAAATTTGTTCATATTTGGAAATTTCTACTTTTTATGTCAACCTGGGGAAAAGAGTAAAATATTGCAACTACAAGCTTTGAGGGTTATTTTTAGTAAATACATTAACTGATCTTTTAAGAAACACAATGTGACCATATAATGGGCCATATTAGACCAAAAGGGCTACAAAAACTCTCTTGTGAGAAAACCTCTTGAATGTCTTAAGTTGTCACAAAGGCCTTTGTGCCTGTTTTTTTTGTTTTTTTTTTTTTACAAACCAACAGGTTTTTAAAGTTATATACTTGATGTGTTTATGCATAAAACATCTTTTGTATTATATATTGATATATAATGTGTATAAAATATATAAGTGCATATAAATGTGTGCTTTAACTTCATACAAAAAACTTTAGTCTCAGGTGTATCAAGCATTAAAAAAAGCAAGTCCATGACAGTCTTTTGTGAAAGTAACAAGAGGAACAGAAAAGCAGTGGGATAGGAAGGATGCTGACATGTGGCATTTTTATCTTTGGACTATGTCCTGACAATTTTTCACACCTGTGTGTGATTGATTCAGCAAATGAAATGCTGAAATTTTGGAGGAGCTCAGAGATGACAACTTGCAACTGTTCTTTTGGATCAGCAGTGACATAAAAAGTGGAGGCCTTGGAAATGTGAAGAACTTGAATGCTTCTTGATTTTAAACTGGTTGRTGTGCAGGACTGTTATAATTAATTGAGATGATAATGCCTTAGAACATGGTAAAATAGAAGATGGTCTTTTCCTTCCCATCAAAAGTAGATCTGTTTTTATCTGTAGTACTTTAATAGGTTTGTTTTGATGATGATTTCTGTAATTGTTTTTGGAAAGGATTACAAATTACGTTCTGCTTTTCTTTTTACCTTTTGCTTTCTAGCTTAAGTAATAACTTACCTTTTCACTTTTTTTCTAAATTTCAAATTTTACGTGAAGTTTTCTCAATGTGATATGTTTATTTTTTATTYCTAAATACTCTTCTCACTTTTTAGGTTTTTTTATCTCTTTGTACTTGTTAAAGCCTGTCAGAAAACAGCTTATATGGTGTTTCCCCCACCTTCTTTTCTTATTTTTTGAGTGATAAAACTGTTTTTTTCTATTCATAATGAACATATGTGTTAAAAGTCCTGTCAACTTTTCTGACAGATGTGAAAATCTGAATGATTCCTGGCATGGATGTATTTTGCCCTACTGAAGGGTTTTAATTTACTCATTTATTCTCCCTTCCTTAGGRAGCAAGATGATATGAAAGACAGGAGTAGAAAACCTAACACAAATTAAGAAATGTGTAAATACACACTATCCTTCACTCAAGTGTTAAAAGAAAAAAAAAATTAAGAAGAAAACAGACTACTTGCTGACATTGCAAATCTAAGCTGAGCAKTTATAGAAATCATTGATTTTTAGTGTGGTGCAAAAGTAGAGAAAAAGACTCTAGTAAAATTAAGTGGGGGATAACAGGTTCAGCTGGTCTCATCTCTCTGTACTGAGATGTTGAATATTGTAAAGATCTGTGCTGGAGCAAACTAAAAAGTGTTATTACAAAATATCTGGTAGTATTTAAAACACAGTTTAAAAGAAGGTGTAACAAAAACTCTGTCTAAGAAAGGTATTTGTTACGAGTTCCTCAAGTAAAGGAAAAGCAATCATGCAGAGTGAAGTGATCAAGGGGTTTTCCATGGTCAGGACACATCTATTAAAAAAAGTGTTTATTTGGAATTCTTATGAAAGTAAGAATCAGTAAGCCAAAATTGAGATTGCCTACATAATTACAATTTGCTTTTCTGGTTCATACGAATTTTGGATACAGGTTTTCAGTGGCAATCTCCTTCTCCAGTATTCACTTTCCTCTGCAAAATCCTCAGTTCACTTACGGAGCTGGCTGGACGATCTTGGCTAAATTTTTTTTGTTTATTCTATGTTTTTGTCCACAGTGCCTATGCAGCCATCATTATGTATACAGGATTYTGGTTAAAACAGTCTGTTCAAATAAAAACAAAGCAAAGCAAACAAAGCTTTACAATTTGGGCAATAATAACTGTTTCCTTGCCTCATGACTGGCTGCATTCTGCCATTTTCAGAAATGAGTAGCTTTTTSGACAGACAGCAAACTTCCTACAGGATGTAAAGAATGATTTCTTCTTTTTTTTTGCTTTGGTGGACCTGACCAAAATTTGATTTGAATGTTTCTTTCCTATCTTTTAGGAGCATCCTTATCACATCATGGGGAATGAGAATAAGGGTACCTCCCTCCTTTCCTTGGGAAGTTGTGTATTTTAGTTTGCTGAAGCTCTAAGGGGAACAAGACCCATTATGATATTTATTTTCTTCTCTGCAAGTCTCATACTAGCTCCACTTACCTTAAGATTGTGTTCTTAGCCAGCTGATGTTGATAACTTGAAAAAAAAAAATCTGTGAATGCTAAAAACAAGTGGTTGATTCTGAGTTGCACAGAGCAGGGTGACAGATTTGTTGGGGAGCTGCACTTAATGACAATTCCATGTACATTTCAGGAGTGTTACTTCAAACCAGCTATAGTCAGGATTGTAGACTGAGGAGGGACTGTTTACATTTGGAGTGTAGCTGATGTATTCCTGRAAGACATCTTCAAATTTATTTTTGTCTGAAAGCAATCTAGTTTGTTTACTCCTAGGCCTCTCCACAAAGTGACACGAGGCACAGTACATGGGTGATTGGGAGAGATGCTTCAGAAACTCTCTCTTGTCCTGGTAAAATATTTAAGTGGAWGGATGAAGTGCAAACCACAGTCTTCCGTTCTAGTCCTTTAAACTGTAGGGTCTATTTCTCCAACATGGAGACACTTCCCACTGAGTTTATGGGGAAAACGAGTAGACAGTGAATTATTTAACACGTACAGAAGGACTTGGTTTCTTCTTTTGATAAACTGCCAAACTGGTTTGAATTTTGTTTTCTAAAAGTCCAGTCAGATTGAAGCTGTCACTGGCATAATCAGTTTCAGTCCATAGGGTTGRGTTTGGTAAAATTAATGGCAGATGAACTGGTGAAATACTGGAATGCCAAGTGTCTTGCAGATACTTCTCTGTTTATCTGCTGGCCAAAATTCCATGGAAAGGTTGTTTTTTTGGAGCTGGGTGGTCTTTATCTGGTGGGCACGTGTAGAGTCTGTATGAGGTGGTCAGTACTGTGGTTGATTGCCCACAAAGTAGTAAGTAACAACTATTAGAAATAAAAAGGTTTATTAGAATCACACAATCATTCAAGYTGGAMARAACCTCTCAGWTCTTCAAGTCMAWCCCRTGTRTCCAAGTGYCATGTTCAGATGCCTTTTGAACATTTATTGTTCACACTTGAAAATAGAGTAGACTTAGTTCTAGGTGGTGTCAGCCCATAAATTTTTCAACAGCACTAGGGGCACTGTACAGGACCAGAGATGGCAGCATCAGGCAAAAACAACTGAACAGATTTTGGAGATAAAACTAATTCCTCAGGCCACCTGGACTGATGTATAATAACAGCTTAGGGGAGAGAGTACTGCCACGATTAAAACTTTGTTTCCAHAAATAAAATGGATCTCGTCCAGCAGACCAACACCATTCACAATACTACATGCATAAAGCATTTAGAAAAAAAAGTTCTAAAAAGGAAAAAATGTAGTGACTCTACAGTGATTTGACTCCCARCGGTGTGAATTTCTTTATACTTCAGTACAATAGAAAAGGGACTGGCTGGCTATCAAGCATATGAAGCATTTAGCATTTCCCCTGGAATACCCAGAGGTTGCATATGTGTGGGAACAAGAAATTGAAATTAAAGAAATGTATTAGTTTAGCCTATGCTTGTTTTGTAACATTGATTAGTACAATTRATCTATCTTTTTGTTTGGAGGCTATAGGGAATTGTTGTTTTGATGGTCAAAGGGCCAACAATAACCATGAGAAAAAAGCACCAAAAGCATTGTAGAACACATATTGGGAGAAGGGAAAATGTTTTGATTAATAGTGAAATGTATTTTCTTTGAAATAGATCCACCTATTCATTATTTATATAAATACATAAATGCAAATACACTTACTGATTTGCATTTTTTGGAGCATCATGTGTGTGGGTATTTCAGTTCTTCACTATAGTTTGACAGTAAATAACACTTATGTGAGTACCAGCGTATTTTTTTATGTGTTTATTTTAGAAATGCCTAGAGATATCTTGCTATCAATAGAGACACACCCTTTTCCCTTCAAATGAGGCAAAGCAGTTCAGGTCTCTGTCACCCACAACACCATTTCCTTAAGTTATGTCAAACTCAGCACCTGTGTAACAGGACTTGGGGTGCTTCACAAAAAAATCTGTTTGGGAGAAAGCAGAACTCTGGTGTCAGAAAAAGAATGTTTTCTTTACCTTCCTCTTCTAAAACTCAAATGTTCACAAACTGTTCCTTCCAATTAATAAAATGGACCTTGAAGAATGGAAACTGAATGATAAACTTCTCATTTCTGTAGTATTTAATATTTTTCAAATATTGGATATTGTGGCACTGTTTTTATCCTTCAAGGTATCAYTTTCAGGTAACCCTGTTAACAGTGCTCTAGGAAGCCTGAGGTTAGGCCAGTTTAAAAATGCAAAGGCAGAATCCTCCTTAAGCAAAGTGTCTAATCTCTTCAGCTTGACTTCTTTCAGCGGTGTTTCCAATGGATTTTTTCTGCAYTTAATTTTTGCCTGGGTGTACATTTACTCTTCAGAAGCATGGCAAGACAAAGAAATGCAAATATGGTTTTATTTGTAATGTCAGAAAAGGATAACAGGCACATGAAGGCCGTCTCTGATGCTCACATTTTGTGTTCAAGGTTATTGTTTCTTTAGTGCAACTCTGAAACTAAGCAGRAGAACACATTGTGCACTTTCAACAAAATTAATTTACATTTAAATGCTCCATTTATCAAAATATTTTTGCTTGTAAAAATACACATTTTCTACCAAGTGTTGTAAATCTGGTTAACTGTAGATCTCAGACAATATATGATTATTTATTATAGAAGACGCCTGTCTACAATTTGAGTTTTGAAAATCTATTGCAGTTACCCATTTTTGAAAGAAGAAAAGAAATCCTTTTGTTTTAATGTTACTGCACATCCTGAATATGTCCACAACATTAACAGAAAAGTGAGGACCTTTGGCTACAAATAAGCACTTTACAATTTCTCATAGTTCCATACGTTAGTCATGTAAAATGTTACCAAATCAGAGCCTCAATACCACGTAGCTGTAGGYTTTTATTGGAAGTCTGACTGTCCTGCTTAATGTATTCCAGCAAAATTTTGATTTCTAATTTTCAGTCTTAATTTTTCATTCATAACTCTGTAAAGAACTTGAAAAAAAATGTCAGTTTTGAAAAAACGGAGCTTGGCACGGACTCTTTGTGATATTTTTTGACTTTTAATGAAACTCCCTCTGAGAGTTTCATTTCACTGCTCCTGAGGTGCAGCAGTGTTGGTCTCTAATCACTGATATGTGCCTGGGGCCCTCAGTAAACCAGTGCCGTAGAAGAGGTGAGACATTTTGAATAGAATGATTTCTGCAATTAAATCTATGTTTGATGGTTTTATCCCAACTTTTTTAGACACAGAAAAATCCCCTGATTACAAATCTCCCAGAACAGCTGATTAATAGTCATTAAAATGTCCTGGAGATTTGTTTGAATCAACTCTGGACAAGGAACCTCTAGATGTAAATATTGTCACAAAGCAATACGGAAAGCTTTATCCAAGTCTGTGCCAAACACACACAAGGTCATCTTGGAATGATAGCTTGTCAAATAATATTAATTTTGGGTTTATTTCTGAGTTCGTGATTTAGTAGAGCACTTTAGATATGGTTTGCACTATAGAGGTCTCCTTAATAATTTTTGTTTCTCTTTGTCTACTTAATACTTACYATTCAGTTTCTTTTGAGGCAGAAGCATTTACATATTTATAAATGGGCAGGGAAGAAAAAAAAAATCACCGTTATTTATGCATGGTGCCCCAGTGTCCAGTTTTGGAGATTATATACAGTGGTAAGAATGTGACATGTGTTCTGTACATGAAATTTAATCTGTCTGCCATGTCCCAATCCTAATTTTCATAAACCTTCATGTGTTACTGAGCTCTGCGAGTCCTTTACTTATTGAAAACCAAGTTAATAGTGAATGTCCCTTTTTCTGATCAGAACTCTTTTACCAGGTCTAAACTTTGACCTGGCATGTTTAATAAAGGCTGGCTGAGGATTGGTGGTTTCCTGACAGAGGCTGATGCTTGTTCTCCTGATTACTCCTTTTTGACATCCATTTGAGTAGCCAGTCCCCCTTGTGAATAGTCTTTATCAGTTTATAGGCCCTCCCTGTTCTACCTGGATGTTGGAAAGTCCATTTTAACCAGCTCAACCTCTGTGAGAAATATAATTTGCTGTTGCAGATCAGATTTCTTCAAAGTGAAACAAAAAAGTAAGGATTCATGTTATCAAAAAATAATCAAATTTTCATACCCTAACAGTTATCAGACAACTTGTGCAAGGTGGCATATCCTATGCATTATTTAAAATGGGGAGTCTACTGGAAATTTTGGCATGTCATCAGTCTTCCGTGCYGTTTGTTGGATTTTGTTGTCATTTTTAAGAGCATTTGTTATATATAATATATATTATATTTGTTATATATAAGATTCTAGGCCTGGCTGCAAGTACAGATTTTTGGAATCCAGTGTGTAGGTATGGATTTTCTTCTAAAGTAGAATATTCCATATACTCAACGTGGCCATTTTTCAAATTATTTATCTTGCAGTTTCCTTATTGTCCTTTTTTTTCCTTCCCTTACTTCATGATTCTGCAAATATTTTTTTTTCCAGCTATCAGATAAAGGTCAAATTGTGTAACATAACTCTACCAGATGTTGAAGGTTCTAAAAGGGTCAAGGAAACTCGTGGATTGGAGATGGTATTATAATATCATTATTTAAATATTGGTTTGTTATACATTATAAAAAGAAACAAAGTTGGAACTTCTGTCCATGTGGCACAGGCAAAATGTAGCTCCCTTCATTTCTTCATATCTGTGCCTTTCATTTCTGTAATTTTTATAGACATCCTTGTAAATCTAGAAGTGTCAACCCCACCAGAGGGTTTTTCAAGTGTCTACATCATTTAAGAATTCGAACTTTATTCTGAACTTCCTGAAGTATGTACAAGCATACACAAATTATGCAGCAATTATAAATAAATATGGAAGAGTTTTCTTGGATTCTGAAAAGATTTAATAAATACATGCCTACCAGATTCACTGAATTARGGCTGTTTGTTCTAAGTTCTTTTTATCATCTCTCAACCAAAATATCACCCACGCCTATTGTACTTATCCTCTCTTCACCTCGATTATGAATAATTTAAGTGTTGAAATATCATTCTTCTTTAATTCAGGGCTTTGTATTTGAAGGAAAAATATGCAGCAGAAGATGTAAACTGATAGCACAAAATGCCCTCAAGAAATGAGAGGAGAAAAGACCACACTGTTTCTTTCTTTTCACAACTTCTGTTTTTCTTTCTCATCAAGGACTTCCATTTCCTCTTTATCAGCTCTTCCTGCCTGTTGCTTACTTACTGTGAATCAAACCTCTTCAGCTTGCTTTCAGCAAAATAATTTTGTTCTATTCACTTTTGTCTTTTCTATAACCCAATTCTTTATTATTTCACTTTGTCCTTGCCCATAAATAAATAAACTTCCTTTGATTTTTTTCTCCTCTCAGTGTAGCATCTTTTGATATATATATTGATTTATATTGATAAAATTCAAAGCTCTCTCTATCTTTCCTGTGTTAGTTTAGATTCTGTTCTGTAACTAATTTTTTTATTGACCAGTGCTATACWGCACATTTTTCCAATAGGACTCAGCCACCACAAAATTAGAGTTGGAGTTTTTTGAAAACACTGAAAAAAATTATCTAGACAGCTCTAGACACTCCTCGTATTTCATATGAGGAAAGGATAAATAATTTCTAGTGCACCTGAACAGCTGAACATAGGATCCTTTTTCCTTTTTATAAGAGAGTTTGTGAATTTATGGCTCCTGTGGTAAACATTCTTGCTTCAGTAAATACTGGATGTGTTGCAGGTAGAGARTCTTGAGGTAACAACGAAAGTGATCAGTTTCTTTTAAATCAGTATTCAGCAAACTTTTGCTTTCATGCCTTTCTTCCCCACTTTTATTTGYTATCCCCACAAAACCTTTTGTCTCTCATAGCGCCAGTCCAGCCTCCAGTTTTTCATTRTTACAGAAAGCCTCAGCCCTCAGAAGACAGCAGTTTTGCTTTATTCTCTGTTCATGACTATGACCTTCTCCAAGATTTTTTCATCTATTTCATGTCCTTACCACAGATGTGGATGAAAATCTAGTCTGTTTCTATTAGCAGGATGAATGGAATTGTTCTTCAGTTGTACCCAAGCACTTCAATATTAGATCAAATTGTTTCGTGGTTAGACAGAATGTCTTACAATTTTTTTTCCCCTCTACCACTAGGATTGCAGAGAGCTCTGGTACTGATGGAAGTTCTACTGAGCCTCCTAAGTTTGTTTTTTTTTTTTTTTTTAAATTNTTTTTTTTTTTTTTTTTTTTTTTTTAAATTATTGCTTGTTGATACCTAGGTTAATGAATAACACATTAATTTTTTTTTTGTAGGTGAATTCCTGGCACTCAATTTTAAAAATGTCAGCATGGATTTAGCTGGGAATTTATTATAGGAGCTATCCTTCAGCTGTTTGATAGCAATGTGACTTAAAAACAGGTCTTCATGTTTTAGGCTTTTTGTGTGCTAGTTTTTTCTAGAAAGGAGTATTTTTTTGCACACTTCCTAATGGAACTACAGTGCCGATATMAAATCTACATTAAGTCTATTATTTCATTAATAATATTAAGTTTTATAATCGTTTACAAGAGGTTGAGCATTACCAGGGCTGGTAATCTGAAGCCAGGCAACCTTGTCAGCTCCAATGTTATAGCAAGATTACAGTAAAAATGAATGACCCATGTAGGAAGCTCATTTTTTAATGAGTAGTTCATTCCTCTAATTTCCAAGGTCAGGGTATGTCTATGATAACAGCTTTTAAGAAAGGAAATTTGCTAATTTGRTGTGCATGACAAGAGACAGCAAAGAGCTTCAGTACTCTAGCATTTAAAAAGATTTAGTGCAGASAGCCCAACAAAAAACAATTTATGTGATTACTGTCGTTTGCCTTTCCACTCGGTGAAAAGAAGAGGGAGAAGAGAGGAATGAAACTGCTTCCAGCTTTGAGGTGTGGAATTAATGGAGAATTTATGCCTAGTCTGGTCCTGTGCACTCAGTTCCCTACAGCAGCTGGAGTACATTAGAAATAGCAGTTGCTGTGAAGGGATCATGGTCCTTGTTGAGACTGAAAGTTCTTATAAACAAGTTTTAAGAGCAGTGCATCTAAACTCAAAATTTCTGCATTCATATTAACTAAAAAGACCATACCTGCTACTTATATAAAGTGGGTTTTTTCACTGTGTGTTAAAAGTAATTATGTTTCTGGGTTATGGGTTGTTTTGGGTTTTTTTTTTTCCTCTCAGGAGATTCCCTCAGGTTTCACTTTGCTAGAACTTGTTATWACTTATACAGTCCAGGAGCTCTTGTAAATTCCTATAGGCTTGTTGGTTCTAAGATATTTGTTCCACTTCCTGCTCTGTGGCAAACATTCAAAAAAGGAAATATTTAACGTTTTACAATGTTTAATACTGCTAGAAAAAAATCTTTCAATAATTTTAAATGTCATGAAACTCCTCTTATTTTGCTGAATTTTTTGTTACAAAAAAACTGGAGAGAAAGAGGCTCTTTTTGAGCCTCTCACTATTATAATTTTTTCAAATTGCATAATGAAAGTTATGCTTTCAGCCATGGAGAATTCTGAATATACAGGGACTTTTACCCATGCTATTTTTATTAGTTGACTGATGCACTTCAGCTTTCTGTTCCTTAAAATTCCAATAATTGAACACACCTCCTCTAACCTTAATTAAAAGGCTAAAATGAGCCATGGAACATTTGAACCACGATTTACTCCTGGAAAGAGCTCATTGCTTTATACACCCAAAGTATCTTGGGCATTTACTCCCTGCTTTAGCCAGGGAATATCACTCAGTGTGTTCCTCCAGAACTGGCAATAAGTGACTCCCTGACTCATGATGGAACTATAAAGCCATAATGGATTGGATAATGGATGGTAAAGTAGCTTTAGCAAGGTGTACGTCTCTTTATCAAATTTATCTAGGGTGATTGGCTATGCTATCAGGTTTTCKTCCCTTTATTTAATGGAATATTAAATAAATAATAATAAATWAATTCCTTGCTTCCAAGGTGAGCATCCTGAATTCCAGGTGCATCTTTAACACCCAATTCTCCTTTCMTTGTAGTAGTGCAAGGGTATTGAAGTATGGACCTCACTGAAAACAGTTTCAGTCATAAAAGTAAATGTGGTTGTGCTGTTACAGGATTTTTGGGCTGAAGTACAGCAAAATAATATTTCTATATTTAGTGTCCATTCTTTCGAGAGATTCTGAATTCAGAGAATTAGAGCCTGTTGTCTCTACYAACCTGGTCTTCCTTGTAAATGAGCTCAAATCTTCAAACAAAGAGAAAAGTTTTGCTTAGAATTAAAAACCAAACCAAAATCCACTTGAAATCAGAATGCATTTCAATGATTTTGACAGTAAAAAATGGACACCTTTTGAGATTTGCGTATTTTTTTGACAATTTGGTAGTTGTAGAAGATGTTGCTGTTTAGTTTTCTCATACCTATTTCTGTCTTTTTATCTCAAAACTTTGAGACAAGTTACAAAWTCCATCTAGAGAATGACATTATTACGAATTCTTTCATAAATAAATGATTACACAGACTCAGATTAACATGAATAGTTGTTTGTTGGGTGGYCAGGATTTTTTTAATAGTAACTCAGTAGCGGAAATATATATTTATCTTTTTAAGTAAGAAAAACTGTCAAGCAACGTGACTTATGGGAAATCACATCTGCCCTAGCATGGGATAGTAAAATAAGTGTCTATTTATTTTTTTTTATGAAAAAGTATGCAGTTTTATGYTGCACTTTTATTTCTTTTCTATTACTTATAATTGGTTGGGAGATGTAAATGATATAGCATAGAACTGCATTGTTCTAGCATAATATTTTTAGTGAATTTTTCAAATTACTTTTGTGGGGCTTTGCAGAAATGGTGTGTGGATACGTGACTGGTATTTGAGTAGGAGATTTGTCTTTTGAGATGAAGGAAATTAAACCCTCAAAATTAGCAGTATTTTTGTTACTGTCCTTGTAGGATTTGCCTTTCATGGCATGTGTGAAAACACCCCTTAGGCTAATCACACAGAAGTGCTAAAGAAAAAAAGGCATACTTGGAATAAAATTATAGTATCATGATTTCTTTCATATTATCCCTTTTGGGCAAGGACAGAGAGGGGGAGATAGGGAAAGTGGCCCACAGAGGATAAAAGATCACTGTTATGAAAAAGGCTGACATGTTGCTTGTTTTTGTTTGCCTTTTTTTTTTTATTTTAATGTACTACAGGCCAGTAATAAGGTTATTGAATAATACCAAGGACACATTATCATCCACCTTCTACTTTTTATTTAACTGAGCACATGTTCAAAGGCAAATAATATGTGTTAGCTAAAAGTCTTGTTCACAGAAGTGCTATCCCTTCACATTTATTCCAGGCCAAGTAAATCTGCCCTACAAAGAATTGTCACCACCACTCTCTCCCCTTCCCAAACTCTGTTAATAGTTAATCAGCCATGCAGAGAAGACTTGCAACTTCAGTGTCTCCTGATATGTTCTGTGTTGGAAGCCTTAGATGCTGAGCTTAAAAGTTGATTTAAGAGAGGCTCAGCTGGACACGAAGAAATATTTCTTCAGAGAGAAAATGGTCAAGCACTAAGATAAGCTCCAAGGAGAGAGAGAGGTGGCCAATGCCCCAAACATGTCAGTTTTTGAGGTTATTTTTTCCTGCTATGACAATTATACCAGTGAACCTGTTAAGCTGAAAAGCTGAACATTTTTAAATCAAACAAAGCTGTGTCTAAAGCTTCTCTCGTTAAGTATTTCTTGTATATGAGATATTTTCTGGTCACACAAAAAAGTTGTCTCTACTGACACGGAGGAAAAAATGGTCAGCTAAGAACAAATAATAGGCCTTAGTTAAAAGGGTTATAGCTATAATAAAAAAAACTATAAAGACCATGCCAGTTTAGTGCTAATGCTTACTTGGAAGAAAAGTGGTTTATTGATTGGAAATTTGTTGTAGGATTATTATTGTAGCTTCAGTTTTTATTGTTTTCTTGAAACATGGCTTTGCTCACCCATGGTCATTTCATCGTCAATTAATTTAGGAAAAAGAAAAATATTTGGAAGAATGCTAAAGAAAATAATTTCCATAGTGATTCATGCATCCAGAAAATGTTATAAATATGAGATAACCAGTAATACCTGGAAACTAAAACTAAACCGAAATGCAGGGATGGTGTCAAGAAATGGGCAGATTTAATTCTCCAAACTTGTATATAATATCAGTCTATGACTGTATTTTCGAAGATTTCAGAGCAATGCATGAAAAGTAACTCTATTTTCTGGCTAACATGACAAGTCTTGGCTCATTAATGGAAACATGGAGAGTGAGAATTGAAGATATGTGTAAAAATGAGGATCCAGTAGCACATTCCATATATAGAGGGAGAATCATTGATTCCTCTGGCTTATCTGAGAGGTCCAGAAGCAATTTTTTCAGAGATATTATTTTTAATGACATAAAAAGCCAGGTTTGCAATAATTAAATTTTGAGGAATGTCTCTGAAATTCATGATGAGGAAAAATGTAAATAAGGAAGCTTAAGAAGTAAAACTGTAAATGGCTTAATTTGAGTTTGTTTTTTTTATTCAGAGGAGAAAGGTATTTCTTCAGTTCTGAAGGGTGGGGAGAATTGTGCAAACAGTCCTTCTGCTGATAACCTGAATTCTGGCCAAGAAGCTTAAACTGTACATTTTATATTGATTGTTAAAGTCAGGGAAAATGAACATCATTGTTTCAGTCAGTTACATGTATTTTTGGTGATATGCTAAATTTGAAGTTAATTTAGGATGGGATTCTCTGCAAATTTTCTTTATGAAAATGTCTTGACTTTATCCTGGTTAGATACGAGATTAGTTTTTTAACTTTGAAAATATATGAAGAACAAATAAAACATTATTAAACTAATTTATAATAAATTGGAACACTATAAATTTACACACATTTTGTGTATATAGCTAATTACATGACATTTACATGTAAAATTGCATGTATTTTATCAGGCATATCCTTTGTTTTGCAACAGCAGATTGCAAGTCGCATCAATTTTCTATTTAATCTCTTCATTTAGTGTAACTTCATAGTTTCCCATTTAGAATAATTCATTAGACAAATTGCTTTTAAGTTGGAAGGTCAAATGCACTCTCTCTTTGTTCATGGTTGTCCTTCCTGTAAGTGGCCCTTGTGGAAACCATGGTGCTTGAACAATTGCTGATGCAAAAGCACCTCATGGAAAATGAAACTCGTCGTGTTCTTCCTGATTTTACTGCAGATGCCACTTATCCACACGAGAGTCAAGCTCCACTTCGTTATGATGATGCTCAGAGTAATTCACGTGTTGGTACTCYAAAAGTGCGATTGTGATGTGGTTTTACCTGGGGCCTCACAGCTTCATGCCTGGCGGTAAAGCTCCGCTGATTTTGCAAATTCTGGTTCGTGCCTTCCCAGTAGGGTCCATCTTTGTTTCACTCCAACACTCAGGAGCTGTATCACAGGATATTTTGAGTTGGAAGGGACCTCGGGGGATCATCACAGGATAGTTTGAGTTGGAAGGAACCTCTGGAGATCATCCAGCCCAGCCCTGCTGCCAAGGCAGGGTCACCTTGAACAGGTGACGCAGGAATGTGTCCAGGTGGGTTTGAGTGTCTCCAGAGAGGGAGATGCCATGAYTTCCCTGGGCAGYCCATCCCAGTGCTCYGCAGCTCTCAATATCAAGAAGTTCTTCCTCATGTTGATGTGAAACATCTTGAGTTCTGTTTTATGGCTGTTGTCCCCTGTCCTGTTGCTGGGCACCACTGAGAAGTCTGGCACCATCCTCCTGGCCCCTGCCTTTGAGACATTTATGTGCATTGATGAAGATCCCCTCTCAGGCTTCTCTTCTCGAGACGGAGCAGGCCCAGTTCCCAGAGTGTCTCCTCATAAGAGAGATGTTCTAGTCCTTTAATCATTTTGTGGCCTCTGCTGGGCTCACTCCTGTAGCTCCTTATCTTTCTTGAACTGTAGAGACCAGAATTGGACACAATATTTGAAGCATGGTCTCACTAGGGCTGAATAGAGGGGGAGAATCAGCTCCCTGAATCTCCCTTCAATAACGCAATAGGCATTTCTGCTTGCTTTATGCATATCATTAAGAGATTTAATTGAAAAATAACCCAGATATTCAGGAATCTCTAATTATATTATARTAGATAATACCTAATCTTTATACTATAAAATAAATGCAGTTGTATAGAAGAAGACTGTCTTTGTACAAATGTACACTTAAACACAAAAGTTCAAATGATAAAGTGATATTTTCATCTATTTGCATTTTCTTGTTTRGACTATTGCATAGGCATAAATTAGGTATTGATAGATTTTTTTTTTAARTGTTGTTTTTAATGCTGTATAAGGGACTTCAGACACACATCTCAGTGAAGGGAAATGAATGTGACTAAATGTCCTCAGCAGCTATGGACATGTTAATCATGAATGATAAGTTGTGCAGTATCTTATTCCTGAATCAGCAAAGGCATATGAGGAGCTAAACTGCAGGGCATCAATACATTTCAACACAAGCAAATACTATTCTGTATGAATCTAATTGCCAAACTGAATTTCTTTTTT
Source organism: Mixornis gularis (assembly GCA_003546035.1). Classification (NCBI taxonomy): domain Eukaryota; kingdom Metazoa; phylum Chordata; class Aves; order Passeriformes; family Timaliidae; genus Mixornis; species Mixornis gularis. The sequence goes on from QVAJ01000013.1 coordinate 944,084, forward strand.
GTACTTTTATGAAATTAGACACTTCTCTAGTAGGTTTAACTTGTAAGGGTTAAAGAAAAGTCTTTAGTTTGAAGATGCAATCTGCCATTGCAACACTCCTTTGTGTGTCTGACACACTGGAGGGTTTACATTTTCATCCTGTGACTCCTCATGAACTTTAGCAAGACAATTTTCAAGTGCAGCTATTTTGTTCACAGAAAGAACAGTTTAAGTCTTCAGAGGGTGCACCCAGGTTCCCCTTTTGTTAATTTCCTGCTATTGAATGACTGAAACTCATTGCAAATAATTTTAAACTTTGCTTTGAAATAAAATATTCCCATTTGTGGCCACTTTAACAGACGATTAATTGTTGYTTAATTAATTTTAATTTTCTTCCTTTTTTTTAACCTTGGCATTGTGTCATTTCATCTGTCTCCTGTAGTCCATTGAACAAGTGAAAATATTTAACTAGAAAGGAAAGTAAKGGAAGGACTAGCATGTGCACCTAAAATTCAGGTTCCAAGTTTTATATCAACTATTTCTAAAGCCACAACCAACAAAAGAAATAAAGTTTATATATGCTTTCAATAAAATGCCTCCACTGCATAGATAAAATACAGTGTACTGCTAAAATACATTTATATTTTGTAACTCAAGATACAGGGAATAAACATTGCACCGACAAAACAATATAAAACAAGCTATATTTTTGTGTAGTGATACATAGAAATAAATAATATTAATGTGTTAATGAAGGGCTATAATGGCTGTTTATTCTGCTTACAGYTATAGGAAAGGTAACTCCAGTTGCTTCAAACAGTTTAGCCTCTACTTTTCCCCTTCTTGTCCATAGAAGCAGAATACATCAAACTGTGTTTTACAGGTCACTTAGTAAAGAATTTTAAATTAAATTTATTGTGACTGTGATGTCTAAATACAGGGATAGGAACCACACCCATTACTTTTCTCATCAAGTTTTACTTATTACTAGCAGGCGATCTACCCCTTATTATCTGCTAGAGATACCATTCACTCAYAAGAGATCTAAATGTCATTGGTTACAAACTTATTCATCATCAATTCTAGTTTGYAAAGTTTTTCTTTTGCCGTTACTGAGGGCAAAACTATCTCAGTCAATGAAACAAATGTTTGTTCCTAATAAATTTTTGGACCTTTAAACACCCAAACAACAACCGCAAAAATCCCTCAAAACTGAAAATTGCATTTTTAGCTCCTTTCAGTGCAACATGACTCTTTTAACCAATTTGAGCCAGAGTCCCAGTCCAGTAAAATATGATGCAGATCCAATTCTACAAATCTGCTCTTGGGAAGGAAACATTAATTTTAGTAATAGTAATAGGAGTATTGCCTCTTCATTAAAAGGAAAAGGCAATGTGCTCTGAAGTACAAAATTCTGAACTAGTACTCRTGGTTATATTTGGTTGTTTCTCCTCCCAAGCTATGGGAGGTGTTCAGTATGTCTTTCCTATGCCATCCCACGCTTTTCTCACTTCTAGAAAGGCAATTATGTTTTCCTCAGTGTTTTGAACTCCATGAGTGAAGCTCAGGGCATATTAATTAGGTATTTCAGGATATTTTTTTTAAACATCCAAACGTTAAATTGTTTTACAAATTCGAATTCAAGAAATGCAAACATATGCTATTTGATGTTTCCACAAAATTATTGCATCTGCTTTAGAACTTGTAATTSGATCCTTTGCAAGCAATTATTTCACTGTGATAATCTTGCGAAGGTGTGGAAAAGGAGCAAACCACAATATTATCAATATTTGATACTTTACTTATTAATGATCATTATTAAAAACAGTTGTTTATTAACTGGGGACTAACTTAGCAGTTAATGATTAATGAAGGAATTATAACTCCAATATTTATAACCTACACTTTAGAAATACAGCTCTTAAGGTCGTTGTTGTAGAGATTGAATTTTTCCCAAGTTCTTTTCTCAGATACTTTATACATTTGTATAACAGTTAAAAAAGAAAAAAAAAAGTTAAAAAAAAAAGAGTAAGAAGTGTAGTTGTTTAATAATTATACAGATCCTCTAAAATTAATTGTTCTGCATCCTGGTTACATAAGCAGTGGCATGAGACTGTGTCAGGGCAGGTTTAGGTTGGATATCAGGAAAAGGTTCTTCATCCAGAGGGTGGTTGGACACTGGAAGAGGCTCCCCAGAGAAGTGGACACAGCACCAAGGCTGACAGAGCTCAGAAAGTGTTTGGAAAATGCTCTCAGGCACACAGTGTGACTCCTGGGGTCTCCTGTGTAAGGCCAGGAACTGGACTCAGTGATCCTGATCAGTTCCTTCCAACTCAGGATAATCTATGTCAGGATAATCTATGTCTATCAAATGTGTTGGTCAACCAAAGGCCACTGAAAAGTCAGCTTATATGTAACAGGCTATTATTCATTGTATTCTTTGATTCTGCTGTTTCAAATACAAGGACTCTCTGTAGAAAATTTGACTCATGCAAAACTGTTAAATGTAGTTTGCTGGCTAAATTTTACCTAAAAGAAACAGCTCTCCTATTTTTTCCTAGACAGCCTTGAGTGTGATCTGTTCRCGTTCTTCAGTCTCCTCAAAAGCATTTTATGAGAGGATGACTTCTCTTAGTTTTAATTCTCCTAGCCTAACTATTGTTTATAGAAATGGCATAAATCAATGTGTTATGACCTCAAATGACACAGAGGGAAAAGTGTGTTGTAGTCAGAATATGTTTGAACCCTTTAATGAGAGTAAGCAATGGTTTAACAATGATCCAGCAAGGATAGCTATAAAAAACTTAAGCGATGAAATTTCTYGGAGGTTCAGAGCAGACTCTGTGAGGAGGATTTCGTTACCTTTTGAAATATAATGTGGCTACGTATTTTTCTTGTGGCTTAGAACTTTTCATGAGATCAAATTGTTTAATTTTGTGTCTATGTCCTCATGAGAAATGAATCTAAGTTTGTGTTTAATATATCTGTCTTACAGAAATGTCTGTCAAGTTGCGATAGACTCCAACTTAGGTACGTGCTATTTTTTSCCTCCAGTACTTTAATTTTTGGCAGACAAGGTACGAAATTGGTATGAAATTTGAGACTTTAAAGCATGATTATATTTTGTAAAATTGWTGCTAAATAAACATAGTTTATTTATTTTAACATTGTTCCCTGTGTTGATGATTCAGAAGATAATTATGATCAAAGGATATTTTTATGGGCAGAAAACATGTGATACAATTTTTTTCACCGACTTCTCCGGTTTTGTAACCCTGTAATAACTTTTGTATTATTTTTAACATTTGTGCTGTTTTTCAAGGGATTTATAAATTTATAAATACAAATTTATGAATTTATAAATACAAATTACCAGAGAGCAGTTAGCTGGTGTCTTTGGGATATTCTCACTACAGAAGAATTAAATCACYCAGATTTCCTCCTCATCTTTGACTATTTGACCTGTGTCTGCTTTTCCCACACCCCAGAATATCTCTTCCTAGGCAGAGGAAGAAATATTCTTCTTTTTCTTGGAGATCTGGCACATTGCTCCTAAAGGGCTGAAGATCTTTAGGATGTAGAACAATTTTGCCCCCAGTGCTGTGGAACAAGCTGTGCTGCAAGCACGCAGCACAAGCTGTTCTGCTCCCAAATACTATTGTCTGTCTTTTTCCATCTGCTGCTAAAAGCATCATCACTTCCCTTCAGTCAGAGTACAAAGACCTGCTATTTAAAATCAAAAAAGGAACAGTGTCCACCAGTGTTCTTGTATCTATAACATCTTCATTTTTTGATAGCTCCTTCCATCTGAAAATTTCAGAGTGTCATAAACAWGAGTTAATTCTGGTGTTCTCCTCTATGAGTATTTTTATTTTTTTCCCACGGGTAAGCAGCCCAAAGTGCTGGTCCCTAAAACCTAGACAGCTATCAGTGGCAAAATGAAGGATTCTTACTCAGAAAAGCTTACTCTGTTGTGAGCACAAGCATCTTTTATGGTCTAATTACAGGTTACACATGAATTAACTTCCGGACACTTAATGAAAGGAGATGTCTATTTCAATAACTGCCTTCCAGTCAAACCCAAGCTAATGAAATGAAGTGTCAAGGTTTAACAGATTTTTTTTGTTTGTTTATTAGTTATATCATTGTTTAAAATAAGAAAAATAATACTCTTCTAACGYCCAAACCCCAAAAGTTTTACTGTCATAAGGAAATATMATTTCTTTAGTGTATTATGTGTACATATAATGCTGGTACTGACATAAGATAATTCACAGTGTAGGTTCAGTAAAGTAAGAAAATGAATTAATGGTATTGAAAATATCTCACTTTGAGAGTTATAAAATTGCAGAATACTTCTGTTTCTGAATGCTACAAATGATTCTGAATTAAATATTAATCATAAAGTCTTTTTACAACATATGCAGATTCTTCAAACTTATTCAATTCAAGAATCAAATAGTAGCAAGCTGAGAGGAAGAGAAAATCTGCAARGAGAACCGTGCTCAAAGAGGTTTAGTATTTAAAGGAAAAAATATATATAACTCAAGTGGAAGTTCCCAGGTGTTGCTATCTTACTACAGAGTAATGTCAAACTGGAAATCAAGCATCTGGACTAGAATTCTACCAGGAGAAAAGTGTATTTTCTGTGTGATGCTAAGTCGATCATATGAGAATAAAAGAAGTAAAAACCCTACATAAAAAAAAACCAANNAAAAAACCCCCAAAAAACCCCCAAAAAAACCCCAAAACCCCAAAAAACCAAAAACCTGCTGTTTTAGTTTAAATAACGTAACTCTTAATCAATGCCATAGTAATTTTATGCTTTKCAAATATGCATTTGAAATCATAACACTTTCGGGTGCAGACTTGTATTTTAAAGAAACCCCATCAAAACAAACCCCCATAGTCCAATATTGAGTATTGCTTTGTCTTATTGTTGGATAGTGCTGTGGTGTTATATATTCCAGTTCTGTGTGTTTTCAGAACAGGTTTTTGGGAATTATGAAAGGTATTCTAGAAGATTTGTGTCTATATAGTCATCTAAAACAGTCACTGGATACTTCAATGAAAAGTAGAGGATGCAGAGAACAGTAAAACAGAATGCAGGATCCTAAAACTAAAAGGAATTGTGAGAACAAGTWAGACAAAGAGTGTTTTCAGTTTCCTCCACATGCATGAAAAAAGCCTGTCTTTGTTAAGTACAGTGAGTACAACATGGAAATATTTTGCTTATTTTTTCTGACTTGAATAGGAAGATTGACTTTCTGTGAGATCTGAAGCTCCAGAAGAAAACCTCAGAGAAGGAAACATCTTCTTTTTTAGCTTAGTGTCGCCCTTCTCTGACTGCAGCTTGTTTGGCACAAGTCACATTCTGGGACACATCATGGCTGAGCTGCAACCACTCCATCAGTCTTTAATTCCAAACTGTTAAAATCCTCTGCAAGCCTCAGGCAATTTTTTAGAATTAATCCCTTGTCAGCCTCATGGTTTAACAGCTTGGGTTTTTGTAATGATATTCTCTATCCCCATGGCTGGTAGTAGGCAGATTGTTTACTAAACAGATTAAAAAGCGAGACAGAGAAAATTGAGCCAAACATCTAGTCTTTGTCATTGCACATAATTTTCTAAAAAATAATGCTAAATGTTTTCATGGATTCAAAAAGAACCTGGACAAATCTGGAAAAAAAATCAAATGAAGCATGCTAAGTACAAAAGGACCACCTTAGTATTGGAAATCCTTTGTGGTGTAGGAGGTTGTAAGAGTATCCTGGAAAATTATCACTCTGGTCTTGGCCTTTTATTCTGGAGGAATATACTGCTGTAGAGAGAAATCTGGGCAGGATGGTCTGTTTCCTTTTATTCCTATAWTTTCTCTTAGATATGTTCTCACACAAATTCTAACATGATTCAAAGTAATCGTTCCAATTCCACACCAGCTTCAGGTCAGAAACTTCATGTCAATACGTGGATTTTTAGTTGCTTTAATGTTGTGAGAATTTTGAACATTCTGACTTCCAGCACTAATGTTGTTCTTAAAAGAAAATGAAAWTAATGCTGAATGGAAAGATTCTGTTCTTTAAATAATCCCAATGTTTAAACTCATGGATAGGCTTAGATTTTCAAACAATTTGAACCACAGTAAAATAAAAAAAAATACTCTGAAAGTTGGTGTGAAGAGAAGGACAGCTCCTGTGTTAATATCATTAAAAGTGTCTGACTAGTCTATGTTGATGATACCAGATAATTCTAATGTGAGGAAAACTGAGAATCTAGTAATTTGTTAAGAAGTTGCTATTCTTAACACATTTTAGAAAGAAGTTCAGACATAGGGAAAGAGTTATTGCCTATCTAATAATGAAATCCAGTTGGTGGCTGAAGAGAGAATGGATCATTACATGCATTTTCAAAAATCACTGTGATGAACTTTCAAATCCAGTGGTGAGCATTTAAATTTGTAAAGATGACTTCACAAAAGAAAGTGATACCAGGAATATCTTTGGTAAAGAATAGCTTTGAGATTGGAAACTCTACAATTCGTACGACTCCAAAAGCCACCTGAACAATCTGGAAAAGTAAACAAAATCTTTTAAAAGACACTTTGCATGCAGTGCTGTGCAGGGTGGCATTTGAATATTGAGTCAAACAAATAATCTGTGAAGTTTTTTTTTACATAATCTGAAGAGAACACCTGTAAATGACATTATATCTAGTTCTAGTTTTGCCCTTACATTGAAATGAAGCAGTTTTGTGTTACAAAGTATGTTGTAGAAATATGTATCAAGACCAATWATGTGAGCAGGTATATCTGGGCACATTTCTTTAAATGTCTTTGGTCTAGAATTTCCATCTCTACTTCACTGTGTCCTATGYTCAGCCATTGGACCACCAAATCACAGGGGAGGAATGTTGAGCGGCTGAAAAAAAAATTTGGGTAGCTCAGTGCAAGGTTGCTCAGCACAGGTGTTTGTGTAATGATGATGTATTAGAAAACCCCTTTGTTCAACAGCCTTCAAGCTGCCTGGAGAGTAAATTCCAGAAGTTTTTAGCAGAGATGAATACCTCTGAACAAGGCTGCAGCAGTCACCTTTTAGAGGGAATATGGRCATCTTGCTTTCACAGGTCAAGGCACCACTCCCTTGAAAGTGATGCTTGCATGCCAAGTAATAGACATGATGGCTTCTTCCTCCACCTCCTTCATTAGCAGGTGAGTTAGAAAAGAACTCACCAGACAGATATTTGAGCAATTGCTGCAGTAAGAGGCCCTGGAAAATGCTGCAGTTGTTCCAGCAGCAGAGAGCGTTTCATCAGCATCCATTACCTCTGTGCTAAAGACAGGGGAAACACAGGAGCCTGAAAAAAAGCTTGAGTTAAAGTGTCCTGGGAACAGCAGAATGCTTGCCATTTATTTATACCAAAATGCAGTTTAATTGTGATTTTATAGATCTCTGCATATGTAGGCAGAGGCTGGCCCAAAGAGAACATTAACAGCCCTCACCTCAATAAACACAAATGATGGAGTGTAGAATGAGCATGCCAATACAATTTCTACTCAAAGTMATTTCTCCTTAGAAGTCACTATAACTAGATGAGGCTGTCTCCRAGCTCTTTAGAAGACGTTTAAAATCATTTAATCACAAGTAAATGTCAGAGTATTTTTTGCAATCAAACAAAACCCGCCACTTCTGCACCTCACGCACCTTTAAGGACATCACGGAAAATCTCAAACCTTAACGTGCTTCCAAAGTAAGGGTAGGATGTATTTTTAGCCCCATTTCACAGATGAGAAGCAGACAAGCTGTAATTAGAAAGAAACCACACAAGATAATAAAAACACTTTGACTGAAACTTTCATTTAGCCAACCTTTTTGCYTCTGATGCAAGAGAAAGGGCAGAGYGGGACCTCTCCAGTTATTTTTTATGCCTTTTCTCACCCTGAATTTGAGCTGGAGGCTGTAATTGAGCATTGTATGAGTAGCCTGTCAGGGTCCCTTTTCCATGATGCAGATTTTAAGCCCATTGCAGAAACAAAGCATTGCAACAAAAGGCAGCAAACTCCACAGTTATACTGAAAAAGTATGTATTTTGGTATTAAAGCTTCTGTCTACTAACTTTGGGATTCTTAATTTTGATGGGAAAAAATATAAAGAATCATACTTTGTTYTCTACTCATGATTTTAAATATCTAAGAGTTCACTTTGCCAAGCCAGCATGTCAGGGTTTGTTAGTACTGAGAGCAATCCATACTTTAGGGGTTTTTTTTTTAGGCGTGCCTTTTTGACAGTCCTGGCTTTTAGCTGAGGAGACTGAAATGAATCTGTAATTCAGGATATGACTGTGCCATGACTGTACATGATGCCATAATGATGGTCTCTTTTAGTCTCTGTTCTTTCCCTTAGCTGCTTTTTTCTTATTCTACTTAGCCTTTGCCTGTCACTGAATGTGAGGGCTATTAATGTTTTCCTAGGATTATGGGCAGTGACAATTAAATATCTCTTCAGAATGATAACAGCTTGCTTAGTGACCATCACTCTGTTTGTAATAAAGGGATTTCTCCCCTTTCATGTACATTATCTTACTCCTATCCACAGCGATGTTCATTTGCTCCTTGTCCCATAGTTGATTGATACCTTGAAATCCACTGCAACTCCTGGCAGTCAGTTTTCATCACTATTATTTTGAAGAATTTTATATCATCAGGACACTTAGTCACCTCATTATTCCCTTCTTTTTCTAGATCATTTATGCTGAGCAGTAGATATCCCAGCAGAGCTCCCTGAGGGACTCCGCTGTTAAACCTCTACTTTTGTTGAAGCTGATCACTTAATCCTACTATTTAAGCTATTTATTAATTCATGAGAAGACCTCCCCTCTCATCCCATCACAGCTGAATTTACCATGAGTTGAGATATTATCCTAGGCCACAGTGTTTTAAAATTCTTTACAGCAATTCTAACAAAACAATTTAGTACTTAATATCAAAATTCTTGGTCTATATATTACAATATTAATGTAAAAATAAAAAGCAACCACCTCCCTCCCCAAAACTCCAGCTGATAACACCAGAAAACATTTATAATATAAACCTTGAAATATTTAGCACTTTAAATTATGTGGCAAAGGTTCAAAATGGAATTTAATTTAGTTACCTATACCATGAAGGGGCTTGGATGTACTCCTTGGTTACTTTTGGTTTAACAATAGGATATTTTTCTGTAAATTAGAGATGAATTAAAGTAAGGCAGGAAGTTACCAGGCTGCAATATTAACAGTTGGTTCTGTAAAACTGAGTTCATTTTGGAAAACACAACTTACAGTTCCTAAAAGCTAATAGTAAGATAATTGATGCAAAGATATAATACCATTTGGTCCCACTTGAGAGAGAAAACTTAATATTAAAATATTTTTTGACTGACAACATTGCCATTTATCTTCCTAGCAGGAGCCAAGTGAGAACAATAAAACGAGAACAGCTCTCTGTGCTCCATCCATATCAGCTGCCATCATACTTAAAACAAATGATGTGAACAACCCCAATAAGATTGTGTTTCTCAGTTTTTTTTTTGATTTTGATACCTGTAGTGGAACTTCTGTACACTGACAGGATTTAAGAAGTTCTCTGGGTATGACACTTTGTGGGCTTGAAAGAAAAAACCCAAAAGCTTAGACCTCCCAAGTGTCATCAATTCAATCACCAAAATTAGACGGCTGTTATGTAAATTATGCAAACATGAGACTCAACCTCTTCTTTCATATTTGAGAAATGAAATATTTAATGATGTTGACATTTTTAATTATCATCAGGCCTCTGAGTTAACTCCTAAGTGGGATCAGTGTTATTACAGGATCTCTACAGGCTCTGGTGGACATTTCTGCATCACATCAGACTTTATTGCACGTGTGTGTGTAAGCTGTGTTTGAAAATCTGAAACAACGGACAGTAAAAAAAGAAAGGTTCAAAGTCACCAAACAGATAAATTAACAGGGCCCTTGAATACCAGTCTTTTCTTTGCAGTGGTCAGAATCTGACCATATTATCATGAAGGAACATTTGTCCTATATCTTTTCCCATATCTCAACATTACTTTTGATGTAAGTTTCAAAAAAGTATCACAAAACTGCATTATTGGGATGGAAATCTTATGAGAAAAGAAATATCATAACTCCGAACTTTTTAATTTGAATTTATTTATCTGCCTGACATCACTAAACTATATCGTTCCCTAGATTTACTTAGCAAGCAGAAAATAAGAGTCAAAAGATAGGCCATTCCAAAAAATTTAATTTCAGCTCTCTCATTGACATGCCTCACAGAAATGTCCTGATAGCTAAACCTCAGCTTTTCCATCAGCAAAAGAGGGATAACAGTGCTTAACTGAATCACAAAGCCAGTGATATTATTGCTGTTGTTTGTCCTATTTTGTAAGTAGATGTAATCACCTGTGTTACACAGAACTTTCTGAGTGGAATCTACCTATCTAAATAGAGATCTTAAAATCCTGAGGATTAATTAATTTATGTTTGCATAGTTCTTTGAAGCTGTGTAACACTATATAAATGTTAAATATTATCTACTCCTGACCATTGACTATGACTTTCGGTAGGCACTGCACATCTCAGTGCACACCAGCACTACAGCCCAAGTCCTGCAAAACTTATAAAATTATGAGTTTTGCTGGGAATATTCTTCCTGTCCTCTTCTCTAACTTCATGCTCTTTGCCTAGCCTGGTGAAAGGAAATCTGCCAGGTTTTCATAAAGCCATTCCAGCCATTTTAGTCTGTTGCTTTTACTGCATTGAAAATCTCCATCTTACTTCAAAGTTAAAAAATTAAACCAAACCAGCACAGAATGACCTGCAGGCTGACTGGTGGGGAAGGGACACAGCAAATTCCTGTGGGGAACAAGTAGTGGTTCATGCGGGACAATAATGTGCTCTTGCATATTTTAGAGAGAACCAACAGGGTGACGTTGGACTCTTGGAACTGAGAAGGGTAATAATGTGGTTTTTGTATGTACGCTCTGGTTAGGTGTTAACTCTCTGTCCTACAATTCCTCGTCAACAAAAAGAAGAAATATCTACCTTTGATACATAATTCATATATACATATACAGAAATATTCAGTTTATCTTATTCAATCTACGTAGTTTTGCAAGAAAGTGCATAGCAAAATAAGACAACTAAAATCTTTAGCTTCTGGTTCGTTAGTAGCAATAATTGATTTCACAAAATCTCCAATATATTTAAAAAAAAAATTGTAATTTCCAGTCATACTGATAGTGGAGAATTGACAGAAAGGTGATTTATGATCCATTAATATAGTAGAGAATGAAAATATCCCATTTTTGTCCTATTTTTAAGGATTAAGTAATATACAATGCTCAGGCCACTATCCTGCAGACTGTGGGACTATATTTTAGCTGTCCACCTCTACGTTTCTGAGCCCTCAGGTCCAACCTCATGCCCTAACTACATCCTGACTCCTTCTTGAAGTGAGATCTGGGAATGCACCAGCCCTTTCCTCTCCTGATCAGCAGCTCCTTTTCTGGAAGGAATTTTGGGCATGGCTGGAACTTGGGGGCCCATATCCAACAGTGGATCCTATCTGGCTGATTAGGAATGAGGGGCTTTCTGTGACACACACCCATCACTGGGGGTGGATTTGGCCTTCCATGGTGTTACCTGCTCAAAAACAAGGAGTAAGTATGATTGTCAACTGCATGAAGAGGCCAAGCCATCACTTAGTGGCCTTGAAGCAAGGACTACCTGGAAATCATTCTGTCACACGCAGAAAGCTCAGGCTGGGCTTGAAAAATTTGTTTGCAAGGCTTCCAAGGAAAGTAGAATCAAAGAGTCCTTTTTATTTCCAGTGGAAAAAGGGTGCACACAAGTGTAGTTCCCTTTGCTGCAACTTGAGCAATTCACAGAAACTCTGCTGCTAATTGTGACATGAGTTTTCTCATTTTTTTTAGGTTTCTTCACAGAGGTATGAAATTGTCCTCTAGCAGTGCTACCTGTATGTATCTAAGAGACTAAGGCAGACCTCCTTTTTCTCCTAATACTTCTCCCCCTTGGGATCACCTTCTGACACATTGCAGAGACAGATTTCTTGGTTCATCATTTCCTTCCTCTGACAGGGAAAAAAAATGTCAGTTTCAAGCTTTCCTCTATATAAGTCTAAAATACCAGTGCCTCGTACCCTGGCTGTACAGCGTGTTTCTATCACATCCTTTCAGAAATATACTAAAGTGTGGTTTAATCTCATGAGAACAGGTAATTTGGCCATGGGTGATACTGTGTGAAGGGTATCCTGAAAATTTTGATTTCTCCCCGTTTTATTTATCTTGGTGGGGCAGATTAGAGGTTTCACAGATGGCAATCATTCCTCACATTAGCTGTCTAGCAAGGAAGGAATGAAATCTGCTCTATAAACTTGAAGGCCTCCTTATCTGCTGCTGTAACTCAACTTTCTTTTCCCTCTACAGAGTTAAGGGGACCTTGTGAAATTCCTGAAAACCAAGTAAAAGAGGAAGGACCTTCTGGTGTTCTGTAATAATTCTCAGGGAAATACTTGTCACACGTATTAGGCAACTCCACTAATGTTTTCAGCACTAAGGTTTAGTTTGATAACAAAAAAATCTTGAATGATGCTGCTTAAGTAACTACTGATAAACACAGACTCAGGCTGAAAAAATGTGACCATTTTCTAAAATATATTGTCCTTACTTAAAAGCGGGATTTTTTTTTTTTTTTAAATTAGGGATTGCATTACTTGCTAAATGTAGTAATTTAGTTAATCAATACATAAAGGAATATTAATGAAYGATAATTAGGAAAAATATTTTTCTAGTAAACTGGAGGGAGAGTGTGACAAATCAGTAAAAGGCAAGTAGATGTCTGTTTCTTCATTGATATTTATCCTCATATAGACATAACTAGATAAACTATCCATTTATTTATTGAAATAATGACAGATTTTATACAATTGGGATTTTCATCCTGGTGGTTTGTGTTGCTTTTTTTTCCCCCTACATATCCTATTAGTATATCTTTTTCAAAATAACCTACACCCACATTTACCAAATCTGCTGTCACTTTATACAAATCTAGCTAGTAAATCCTAGTGATAATGTCAATAAACACCAATGTAATAAAAAATGTTGTCCATAGATTTCTCCTCTGTTTAAATCCCTTTGACACTTTCTCTGTTTTTGCAAGCAAACACCTTATCTACCTTTCTTGTTTTCCTAATATCAATTGTTGTGAAAGCAAACACTTGCAAGTTCCAGTTTTGAACAGAAATTTTAACTCAGCTTTTACCTGTCCTTCTGAAATTTTGCCTTTCATTTGTTTTTGAATCTGTATTGAACTGTTAAAAGAAATAATCTTTTTCAGAAAGAACAGTACTGAGTTGATATATCTGGATTCTTATAAACTTCATAGCCTATAAAACACTGGCCTGGTGATTRCTAACCCCTTGAATAACCACATTCAAGTCCAAAGCATTGGAAAGAGACATCAGTCATAAATCTGACTACAGCATTGCAGTGAGTCCGTGAAAGGCTGACTRGTTTATGCCCCAAAGCCCATGGATCCCATAGATGTCTCTCATTTAAATGAGTTTTAGGTCAGATCYACTGTGGCTGCACAAACACTGAAAAATCAACAACATTCTTTAGCTGGAGTGAGTAGCCTGCTTAAGATGATGAAGTATCATATATTAAGTAACTRAATCTGTAAGAAATGCCTGAGTTCTGTTGCCTGTTTAAACAAAATCAAAGGTACTTTGAAAGAACTCAAGTGGACAGAAAGCTGTCTCAAACTGAGTATGTTAACAGGAAAACTGAAAGCATCAGTGTCACTTTTATCCCTGAAACAGAAATTACGGGGTTTGGGAAGAGATTTTTAGCACTTTATTTCTACCTCAAGGACATAAACTTTACTGAACGACTTTTCTGCTTGGTCAGAGATTTTGTTTTTTTTTTTTTTAAATGAAAGATTCATATGTATCTTGTTACTGCATTCTATTTTGCAACATTAAAGAAAAGCATGGGTGGGAGGTACAGGGATGAAATCTTTCCAAAAATATCCCTTCTTTTACTTCACCCCCTGCTTATTTGCAGACCCTGACTGTTTTGAACATAATTTTGCCCCAGCAATTCCTTTCTCCTTGTTCCTTAGCAATGTGTCTGTCCTTGACTGCATTTCTGTCTTGGGATCTGTACTTTTTTATTTTCTGTGGACTAAATGTCTGCTTTGTTCATATTACTTGCTGTTTTAGAATTTTTCTRGGTCAGCATACCTAGAAGAAATAATAAAATTTTGTCTTTGGGGAAAGCTCTGAGTTCTTAGAGCTGACCCTACAATGAGAATATCAAAGTCAGTGACAGAGCAAAGGAGTAAAGAAGATATTGTGAAATTGACTTGCTTTGATGGTATAATATAAAAAAGAAAATAGACGTTGAACCAAGCACAAAACACTTGACAAAACTTAGAAAAATCCAAAACTCTATTCTCTGGAACATTACTGAACTCATCTTACTTCATAGTTTTGTGAAACTTTCCGATGATCCTTTTTTTTTTTTGCTGCTAATTTTCAAGAGTGAGGTGGTCTGGAATATTCCTCTGTGCCACCTAACATTGCCCCATGGGAGATCAGTTGAATTTTACGACTGCTGCTGGTGTTGTTTTTAACACTTGAAATTTTCAAGTCTATTGACAACACTGAACAAAATCTGTAGATAAAAGGGGCTCTAAAACCTTTTGAGTGTTCTAGAAAGATGTCAGAGACAGCAGAATAGCCCAAAGAGCAATGCCTCACAATTCTCGGCCAAATTTCCCATGAAAARCCTGTCTCTGCAAGGTGAGAGAGATGGGACAAATGCACCCAGGATAAAAGAACAATCTGTCAGGAAGGGAAAGCTGTTTTCCTAACACAGTGGCGATCCTTACCCAGTTCCTTTCAGAAGGAGCAGGGCTCTCTCTCTCCCCTCTGGCAGCAGCAGTGAGGCTCCATCCAGGTCAGCTTGCAGAGGCAGAAGTGAAGGCCAACAATGGCCAGATCATTAAATAATTGAACCTGGCAGCAGGGCAGTGAGACAACGGGGCTGTTTTTTCTGCAGGAACGGATTCCAGCTCACCAAGACAGAATAAAAACCTCAGATCCCAACACGACCTGTGGAAACCACAGCTGGAAGGAGCTCCCTGAGAAAACAAAGCACTTACCAGCAAAAGGGAAGGATCAAGAGAAAAGAGRTTCAGATCAAATTCACACTTTTGCTGGAGCAAAGGCAACCAGGACTGATGTGATTTCCCCATCTGACTGGCTGGGAAAAGAAGCAACTCCAAGCCTTGTTGGGAGAGAAAAGGAGCTGGTAAAGCCCTGCAGCCAGAACTTCCAGTCAGCTCAGGTGTATTGCTCATGGCCTGTTGAGTTATATTGTTGAGGGAATTGTTGAGGGAATAGCAGATTGAGGATTTGTATAAACATTGTAATTCCTAATGGGAAAACAGCTCATCTCAGTGTTTCTACTCATGGCGTGAGAAGTGGGAAAACTTCTCCAGGTTGACTCCAAGCTCTTCCACAAATTTCTTGCATGCCCTATTTTAATCCTCCTTGCTGTCCAGGAAATAGGGACAGGTAATAAATAACTTGCCACACGTGAGTTAAAATGTCCTTTAGGTATAGTAAACTCTTCTGAAAATAGGGCAGTGATAAAAGTCRTGAACTGCATTTCACGAGATTTTTTGCAAGATGGCATAAAAAATATTCATATCCAAATGCTAAAGAGTGAATATCATGTTTTTTTCTGGGGGAAAAAAAAGAAAAAAAAGAAAAAAAAAAGGGTATTTTCTTGACCTCGGAATTTAAAATTTGCCCTTGAATATATCTGGGATCATGTACAGAAACCATTAGGGAATGAACATTAAATAATGGGTGTAAAAAAACCCAAAAACATTTTCCTGAGTCATCTGTCTATTTTTTTCTTTTTCCTCTTAAGGCTGTGAAAGGRAGATATACTTAGGATTGTGTACCTTTATATTCCATCTATATTTTTCCAATTAAAGGAAAGCAAATCTGCTTTTATGCTATCACRGGGAAAATAATTTCCCTCCACAAGATAGCTCCCACAGTGAGAAACTCCAGGCTCTGAAGATTTCTTTTTTTTTAATTCTTCAGAAAGTAATCCCAAATCATATGGTTTAMTCTGTCTACTCTTAGCTCCTGAGGATTGATGTTTATTAAAAAAAAGGGGAAAAAAAGTTTGGTTTTTTTTATGCTGCAATTATTCTGTGATGCAGGATAGATAACTTTGTTATTGCRATTGCTCAAAATATGGGGCAAATTTCTTGATGCCTGTTTTGATTATTTTAGCCAGTTGTGGTTTTYTTTTTCCTACAAAATCTAATACAAGTGGCCATTTCATGCCAGGGATGCCTAATAAGAACTCCCSACTGAAATCAATGAGGAACTATGACTAAAAATCAATGGTTACGTATGATCCAAGTTGTTTTATTCTAGAATATTCTATGAAAATCTTTGGGGATGCAATAGCAAAAAAAACAATTCTGGATATTAGCTTCACAGACACATCRTTTTTATGATTTTTCAGTGACAGAGTTTCATAGAGCTTAGCAGATTAAAGGTGAAAGAAAAATCTAAGAAAATCTATAAAACCAAATCTGTAGAATTTAAGAGTTGCGTGACTGTAACAGCGTTTGCAAGCACTCTACCTGGAAAGTTAATACCCCTTCCTCCTGATTCTCTAAAATATTTATGTTCATACTCACATTAAAACCTTATCTGCAAGCTTGAAMCTGTGAGAGAAGATTGATCCACGTGGTTCTGTCATGTTGTGCTGTTGGTAAGGAGCACACACAAAGGAAACAGAAATTGTACCTTGATGCAAGTGAGCCCTAACATTCTGGGTTTGAGCCTTGAGCAGCACAGGTACAACCAAGTTTTGTGTACTTGTGGCTAATTACATTTTCTTGTATACCAGCAGTACCTGGGGCTTTCCTTCACAGAGAGATTTGTACACAGAAATTGCACTTGCAATTGTGTCAACATCTGTCTCCAAAGGAACTGAGAGGCTGAGGATGAAATGCTGGCTTTATTTACCTGCATCTCAGGCTAAAAAATGTCTAACTACCTATATTGAATGCCCAATGCTGGTGCATTGGCATGTCAGCCAATGAACTACATGGTAAGCAGTTATTTTCTTTTTAATCTCGGAAAAATGTTTTATTTTTTCTTCTCATCCTTCATGAATAGTAACTGTGCAATATAATTTCTTCCTTTGAGCTTATTGACAGTCACAACACAGGATTTTGGAAAAGCAAGTCCTAGGTAAAACAAAAATAAAAAAAAATGTTTATTTTTTTTGCTTTGGTTTTGAAAAAAAGAAAATGAAGATGCAGGTATTTGGTTTTGAAAAAAAGAAAATGAAGATGCAGGTATTTGTACATTTCAAAAGGCAGATATTGAAAGTGATTGAAGGTCATTTATAAGTTCAGAAGGATTTATGATAAAATGTGTGCTGATGTTTCCTCTGACTCAAGTTACCTTCTATTTAACTGGCATATAAATGAGCTTTAATTAACCTGTTTGAAAATGATAGAGAAATAGAGAAAGACCCAGTGCCAATTTAATAACTAATGCCCCTATTATGCATGCCTGCAGAAAAGCCTGTGGGAGAAGGGAAAAATCACTGGGCATTTTGTAATGTTCACCTTGCAAAGCTTCGTTCCCCCAAGACTTATGTATTCAAAAATCTGTCATGCAAAAATGATGCAAATCTGTAGTTTACATAGGATGTATAACCAGGGTGTTTGGTAGAGCTTGGGGAACTTCCAGCAAAACACAGTTTAATTGGAAAATGCCATTTCAGTGAACCCACAATCTTTTGCTCCAGATTTCTACAGCTGAGCAAATATCCAGTGCTCTTAACAATGAACCTGACAAGGACATCAGTTTTACTGAAAGCTGGAAGGCTTGGGAAGCTTTGTGAAAAATCATCAACTTTTTATGTTATTTTATTCTGCATTTTTTATTTTTCTGTGAGTAGGAAATGTGCATTTTCTCAGTCTGGACACTGGCAGAGGGATCATCTATCACCTGCCTTCCCTGGCTAGCATGAGCCCACATTTTTAAGTACTGTATTCCCCACACAGTAGGGGAAACTCACAAAATCCCAAATAACTGGAGTGATATATGGGGGGCTGGAAGGAGTGGAGGAAAAGACGTATTCTGTTCTTTCACTTCTGTATGTGTCAGAGAATATCAGCTTTTTTAGTACCCCAAAACCTGAGGATGTACAGGGCAACAAGAAATGAGCTCAGTGTCCTGAATCAGACTCTGACTATCAGAAATATTGATTATATGGAACAAGCAAAGAAATAAACTTTTAGTAAAATTTTGTTCCAGGAGTGTCACTGAAGAAATCCTTACATATAGTTTGTTCCTTAATATCTAATGGTGCTGTCAATAAGAAGTCTTTAAAAAGCTTAATCTGAAAGGTGTGCAAATTTGCTTTCTGTGCTAATAGATCTCTCCAGCCATTGGATTCAAATCTAGAGGGAAATTATATGAGTGTTATACTCTGAGTTGAAATTGCTGTGGGGGAATAAGAGGAAAAGGTAAGGCAAGGAGGAAAAAAAAAGGCAGTAGCAAGAGTTAAAGTATATACCTATTATTTCATGAGGCACTGTCTTATATTAAGCAGTTTTATAGGGTGTAAATATTTTTTCCCTGAATCTGTGATACTATTTTAAACTATAAAAAACTTCAGAAAATTTATTCCTGTAAAAAAAACCCTATTTTTTTTAGTTAGAAAACAGTTTCATATTACAACAAACAAACAAACAAAAAACTAATGGAAATTGTAATTCATTCACAAATAAAGAAAATAGAACATGACAGTTGAGAGAGCTACACCTGAAAAATAAATTGTAGTTGATGTGTTTTTGTACCGACACCTCCTTGGACACTTTAGGCTTCATTGCACTCAGACTCCAGGGAAAAGAAGTTCCTGGGTATTCCAGAAAGCACTTAATGAAAAAACAGAAGTCTCTTCCAAGTGTAAAGTAAGGTTGTTTTTTTTTTTTTTTAAATCAGTATCACAGTGATGTTTATGTTTCTCTAGGAAATATGTATCTGAGGTCTTCTGGCTCCTTTTGAATCACTGTCATCTCAAATATCTGACCCTCCTAAAAAAAAAGAAATCTACTAATATGTAGGAAGAGTTTTCTGAACTGTAGTTTCATATATGTCTAAATGAAACAGTAGATTTTAAGCCATTCAGGCAACTCCATCCTTGTGCATGTTAATGACAGTTTTGTTCACTCACTAGGGATTATAGCTCTTGTACTTATATTTTTAGAGAAGGATGAAACACTTACATGAGATATCGTGCTGCTTTTGGGTGGGGCAGAGCTAATTTCCTTCACAGTGGCTGATAACTGGCTGTGTTATGGATTTGTGCTGGAAACAATGTTGGCAACTCAGGGATGTTCTCATTACTGCTGAGCAGCAATTGCACATTGCCAAGGCCTTTTCTGCTTCCCACCTGACCAGCAGGTGGGCTCGGGGTGGGGGCACAAAGGGTTGGGAGAGGGCGCAGCCAGGACAGGTGACCTCAAGGGACATCCCAGACCATGTAGCACCCTGCTCAGCATATAAAGCTGGTGAGAGAAGAGGAGCAGGGTGACCTTCAGAGTGATTCATGATTCTAAGTCACCACTACACATGAAGGAACTCTGCTCTCCTTTGGGGTGGCTGAGCACCTGCCTGCCCATGGGAAGTGGGGAGTGAATTCCTTGCTTTGCTTTGCTTGTGTGCAGAACTTTTGCTTTCCCTGCTAAAGTGTCTTTATCCCAACCCATGAGTTTTCCAGCTCTTACCCTTCTGATTCTCTCCACAGCCCTGTTGGTGGGGGAGTGAGTGAGTGGCTGAGGGAGGCTGAGCTGCTGGCTGGGGTTAAACCTGGAGAGCCCTTTTGGGCACCCAGCATGGGACAAAGGGTTCAGGACAATGACAGATCTGATTGCAAAGTGCTGGATAGAACCCAGAGCTGTTAATGCTGTTCAGAAATTAATGGGCAGCTCCTGTGCTTGCCATGGGGCTCCTTTGCCTGACTGTGAGAGCCTGGTGCTCGTTAGGGGCTGATTTTTTGCTTTCACTGCTGTGCTGCTGATCACCCTCCTCTGCTGGGTCTGGGAGTGTTTTGTTGACAGCACTGGGGCCACATGGACAGCGCTGCTGTACTGGGCAGGCAGGAACCCTGGTGGGAACTCCAAAAGTGCGTCCTTTAATAGGAATTTTAAGGGGTAGTGTTGAATTAGCTGAGCTACACAGAGTACAGGAGATGCCAGCAGAACCTGTTGCAGATTGAGTTCACCGATTAATCGAGACGTGTCTGTGTCTGTACAGACAGGTTCTGAGGATGCCCTGAGAAGAGTGAGCTTTTGGAGAGATGCAAAGGTCCTTTGTCTGTGGTGGTGGCCCTTTGAGACAAATAGCAGAGTGTCAGAGAGGAGAAGTGTTTTCTCTCAATTTATGCTCAATTAGGATAAGTTGAAATATATGGGAAGTATAAAACAATTTACTCTGTATCCTCCAGAGATCAATTAACTAGAAATCTTGAAAACTTTTATTAAAAAGAGGTATAACAAAGACATCTTCTCACATCACTCTTTCCTTTTCTGACGGTTCTTTTTTGAATCCTCTGTAGCAAAGATTTAACTTGTCCATAATTCCTCCATGAATTTAATGATCTTTTTCATCATACAGAATGTCACAGCTCATACTTTGTTTTAATTGGCCCACTGTTTGCAGCTGTATTTACATAGCCATACACATATATGCATATTTATTCACATTTATATATTAATATATTTACACACAAATKACCTCTTTCCTCAGAATAGCTCCCATAGTGCATTTTTTATAGCTGGATTTATGTGAAGGAAAAAAGAATCATCACCAATTTGGAATACCTTCATTTTGACCTATAAGTCTCAGCTAGATCTACAGAAAGGCTCCTTTTTACCTAAAAATATTCTGCTTACCATGTGTTTAACCTTGTCAATGTTCTTRTGGAATGCGTGAAAGGATTTCAGAGATATTAAGGTTAGAATTTTACAAAACTCTTATTATAATTGRTTGCTTCCACTTTGAGAATAATTACTCAAAATATATCAGGCTTCGCAGACAAAWAATTCAACACTCAAAATTAGAAAATAAGTTAGGAGATTCATCAAGGAACCTGTAGGACCTGTACAAAAATGTCCAATTATTTTGGTATTTGTTGTAAACTAACATCTTTTTAATTCAATGTGATAAACATTCATAGTATCACCTAAGATAATACTAACAATATACTGTTCTAATTTATCAATTTTTTCTATTTCTTTATCTCTTATTCCGTATTTTTTTCAGGAATAAAGTTTCAAAAACGGAAAACATTTCGCAAATCATTTCAGAAAAGAAACAGCAATTACCCCTTAACCAACTTCTTTATTTCCAGTTTTGATGTACAGCASGGAAGCTAACAGAAGACAATCGCTGACAAAGCAAGGTCTGAGTAAATAGAGTTCAGAGCTGTAATAATTTGCTAAAGCCACCTCYTGTTGTATGCTCAACAAAGAAAAAAAGCTGTAGCTGAAGACAACTGGGGAAAAATTCCAAAAAAAATTTGAAATGGCTTTGCTCCATCCATTTWTTTATTTATTTACATATTAATTTACAGCAACCTAAGACGTACACACATTTATAGGGCAAAGGGACCTCAGGAAGTCTCTTACCCAACTTTGTGCTTATGTCCCAGCAGCTCTGTGGTCAGTTTATGCTGCTCAGGGTTTGATTCTGACAGATTTTGGAAACCTCCAGAGGAGCTGCTTGCAGCATYTCAGGGCAGTCGCTCCAATGTTTTATTGTCCTTTGAGGGAAGAAGATAAAAAAATTCTCCTGATATCAGGTTGGATATAAATCTTTTAAAATTTTATATACTTTTTCATGTTTCAGAATGCATTGCTATTTTTCACTGATGGATCACAAAAGCAATGAACATGCAAGCTGACTCTGTAGCAGAACACTTCTTTTGCTATATAAATTTTTAATTGGTTGTTTGTGATTGTACCTGTGTATCAAGAATTCTATGCTTCATGCCCTGATTTTTGAGAAAGCGCATCTAGAAATGGCCACAGCAATGTGGTTTTGTTACTCCACATCAATATAAACTGRAGTACAGAAGGAAGTAGATAACTCCTGAGGACACCTTTTCTTGGAGTACAGCTTAAGACCATACAGGAGAAGAAAGATATTATTATTTATTAATTTATCCTGAGAAATGGATTGGAGCAATTAAAAACTCCTCCAGTGTTGGAACTCCTAATTAAGGACTACAACCTGGGCAAGTTCAAACAGTTTTTCTCTCAAAGAATTCGCTGTTAATAGGAAGGAAAACATTCAGAAAGCTTTTATTTTTGACATTGCCTGTTTTTGAGGAATTTGAATTTTTCCTGAATTTGAAGAATTTTTCAGGGAAGCCAGGCAGAGATTATTACTGATGAAATAATTGCAAAGGAGCACTGGGAATGCTGAGCTGTGCTAGATTCCACACAAGGATGGAACATATGAGCAATTTGGCATTAATTGCAAATGTTACACATGGAAACTGAAAAAAATTCAGTCCATCTCAGGAAGCAAAGCCAGAGTTTAACATTTGTTGTGGGGAAGGGGACACTAAMAGCACCTCTCTTGGGTTATTGCAGRCAAAGAGTTCATATGMMTTTGTCCAAGACCAAATGCCAAGGGAAGTCTGTAAGAGTAAGACATCCCTATAGCATTAAACCTAAGAACTTTTTCTCAGCCTCCAAAAATTTTTGAYTCTGGGACTTTCTCAGCCAGTATCCTGATTGGATTTTTCCTCTTTTCATTTGTTCTACCACCCTATGTTGAGTCCTCAACATACAAAACATCAAATGCCAAGGGTCGTTTCTTGACRTATCATGTGAAAACCTGATGTCTAGTTCGACATTTAGTGGTCCATGCAAGGATCAGAGGGTTTTCATACCGTGGTTTTCCAAAGGCAACTTTTAGAATTGGGCCCTGGATTTGAGAAACCTTCTTCCAAAAGCCAAATGGGATTGCTGTGCTTGAAGCAAACAACACTGCATTTTTTTTTGTTAGCTTTTAATGATGCTTTTTTAGCTTGTGGTGTACAACGTATATTTATCTTGCTCAAAAGTGCCATGTAACTGATTACTATGCTGTCATGTTTTTGGCTTTAAAGATCAATTTGCTCTACCRTCATCTTAGAAATTGGCCAAAAGACTTTCAATAGGATTTGTATGTGACTTATTTCTATCTGTAGCTGATCTTAACAAATTACAAATAAATCCTCTACTTGGAATATATCGTTGTAAAGAGGAGCCGAGATTACCCTGACGTGTTTTCTGTTCAGAAGTGTAAATCAAATCAGCTACTCAGCACTAGGAATTTCAGAAATTGACACGCTGTCATCTCTGGGGAAATACATTTTATGGCAGGTTCTGTGACACATGTAAACGTTTTGGCTTAAAGCCATTATCTAAATAAAGGCATCTTCTGCTGTATCAGATCCCCTATGATATCTAAGAAATCCACAAGCAGCTGGCAAATATCCACTCTGGAATGGTGGGGACCCCTCAGGAAAGGAAACTCTTGAGTCCAGAGACCACACCAAAGGGCATCCCAAAGATGCTAAGTCCTTATGCTTAGGCAAGTAAGGATATTCAGCAGGAGATCACAATAAACCACATTTTTGAGTAGCTGTCCTTTAATTGGGACTTCCTGTCCTAGGAGGCYGTGGAGGCAGACACCATCATCGAGTCCAGAAATGAATAGAAATTTGAAGGATTACACTGGACATTATTTTACCTCTAGAAACTTGGATTCACACATTATTTAAGTGCCAGATTTCCCCTTCTGTGCTTTTTTTCCCCCTGCCACAACTTTTCATCTGTGGGCTCTGTGGGCTATTCCATACAATCCTTCATTTTAAAATAGATTACCTGCAGTCTTACAACAAAAAAGAATTTTCTCCTCTTACTAAAGGTCCTCCCTGTTCAGTTAGCTCACATAAGATGTGGACAAATTATTGGCATTTAAGTGAAAAATCTGTTCAATAAAAGTATATTCATTCAGTGATGCTCAGTGGCTAAGTTAGCCAAATGATTCCAATTAATTTGCCCCTTAATTTGCAATGAAATTCTATAAATAAAGAGCTATGCACAATAGACAGAAGGAATATTTCCCACTTTCGTTCAATATGAAGAAGAAAAGTGATAAAAAATATATGACCAAATTGATGTTAACTTTACCATGTTTAAACAATTTGTGCTGGGCAAACCACAGCTTTAAAAAGACAGGAATTGCTGAGAATCACTAGTCAGGGGCATAATTGACTTTTGGTGGCTTCAAAAGACYGTAAACACCCCTAATAGTTTTTGGCAGTTCCAAAGGCATTAATCATGATCAATGTGCAATATTAAATAAGTCTCCTTCAAAATGAATATAAATTCAAACTGTAATTCCATCTCAGCCTTCTGGTGACATGAGGAAACCACTTGAGTTTCACTCTCATGGTTTATGACGTCCCTGGAAGGCTTTGATGGAATTATTGCCTTATTAAGTACAGTTGGGGTACATTATTCCTTAAATTATTGCAACTACAAGTCATTATTCCCCCTAGAAATTAGAACTTGCTGTACTTTCATCAGYCATGTAATCTTGAAGTAAGTTGGGGGGGAATTTCAACGTGGGAGGACATCTGCTTTTTAATTTCTGTCACTACTATACGTTCACAGCTTGGAAGAGTTGTTAGCATCTAATATTAACAGCCCTCAAACTTCTTTGTTTTGCTTTAAGGAGCACTATTCACAACAATTTATTTGAGTCATGACTGATGTTTATATAGTTTTTATTGGAGATTGTAAATCAATTTTTAAAGTTTTTTTTTATATATATTTATATCAGTTTCAGGAGTAGTGCATGTAGTGCAAGTTGAATATTTTTTTCGTGAGCAAGTCAGACTAGGAGAAAGATGAGTGTAAGTTATGTACTATTTTCTAGTTAAAAGGAATGAACCCATCTGGAAAAAAAAAATGCATGGTATTTATAAAGCATGCTACTAAAGATGAGTATTTTTCCTCTCTGTGGATRCTTTCAGTCATCACAGCCTTATCAGCTTAGTTAGCTTTGTGTATTTTCTTCTTTCATCAGTTTCCACACTGCTTAGGCTTTTAAATAGTGGAAACTATTATTCAGTACTGCATATTGAAAATGAAACATGTTAAAGAAAAGTCCTTAGTGTAGCATTAAGCCTGAAGGAGTTGAGGGCTTTTATTCCCTTTCTCTCTCTCTCTTTTTTTTTTTTTTTCCTTATTTTATATGCAACTTTGAAGGCTCTGTCAGGTAGGAAGATTTCTGCACTCTCTTCTCCCATAACTTTTCGTACTGTAAAAAAATCTAGTTATAACAAAGAAAAAATGAAATTTGTCACCACAGTGAATAATTAATATAAAATTTTGTGGGATTATGGAAAAGATAGAGCCCCCTCCCCCCCTTTTTAAGTGAGTCTTAGAGAAAGAAGAATCCTTGGTTACTCAGAGAAGTTAAAAAACATATATTTATATCTCCAACAGTGGGTTTGAGAGAGTACTGAGGAAACACTTTAAAGGACATATTTAAGTTCTAAGATGTTATAAGTATTTTGGGAGAGGTTATATTTTTATGAGTATAGCAATGTTGTTACAGCCATGTGAACAATTCTGTCTTAAAAGAATATTTGCTATCTTTTATTAATCAACGTTACTCTTTCCAATGACTTTGGTAATATGTTTTACATTTAAAATTTTAAGAGATGGGCACAAATCTCTGAAGAATTACAGTAAAAATGATAATATTTATCAAAGATGACATCTGAAAAATGTAGCATATTGGTTTAGCTTGGCTAGATTAAATATTATTTAAAATTCAAGGACCTACAAATAATGCAAACAATGTCAGGGGTGGGGGTTGAGTTTGAAATCTTTTTTAGATTAAATAATATTTTAATTCACCTTCAAGGCTTGCTTTTAAATAAGTGGTGGCATGAAATGTTATAAAGCAATAAACACAAATGGGCTGCTGTTTAAAATCCATGAATGGTTTGCAGATGTTTTCCACACTGGAGATGGTTGGCTCAGTAGAAATGATGTGTTGTGCCTGATATTAGAATCGTACTGAAAGACAGATAAGCGCAGCACAGAAATTAATGCATTGCTATGGTGATGTAAAACTTYGTCTCCTTCTATTAAGGTAAGACAAATGTGATGAAAAGATTTTTTCTAATGTGTTCAACTCAAAAATATTTGACATCAAGAAGTACTGGGGTAATGCCATAACCATAGCTAATGTGTAAAATCCCGAGGAAGTAATGATCCATGTTAAATTCCATGTGCCAGCTATAAATATCAGCAACAACGCAGAAAGTAGACGTGTTTTATCAGTTGCATTCTTTAAATCTAATTATGCACTGCTTAGTATTATGAATGCACATAAATTTGCCTTTCAAGACTTACACATTTTAGATCTAAAGCTCGCCACAAAAGCATGCTGAGAGTCATGGGGAAAGATGAGAGATAACARGAAGTATTTAAAAGGAACTTTCCTAGTTATGGTAGCCTTTTTATTTTGAAATGCAATTAATATGTTAGAAAAATTAGACATATGAATACCACCAGATGCTCTTAATGTATCTTCAATACCAACAGAAAAAATGAATTATATTTGGCCAGGCAGAAAACATCCTGAAGGCAATACTCACAGGACTCTCATGGTGAGAGCTGTAATGGATAACATTTTCGGGATAGATTACTATGATTTTTTGTTTTCCACAGCTCTATTTGTCAGTTTGAGTTTAGCCTCTCTGAAATTCCAGTGAAACAACTGATAAGGTTGGGTGGCATATATTTGTATCTTAAAAAAAAAAAATCCCTAAAACGCAAACAAACAAAAAACAACTACGAGCTAATTGAGATTTCATTTTTTGAAGCTAATTGTGGTAAGCAAAACAGGGAGACTAAAGTCACCAAGACACAGATATTACCAGAGATGTCAAGGACCCAATTCCAAGACCTTTTCTCCATCACTCARCACAAGAAATGAAACTTGGTCTTCTGGCCTTAAATATATGACCAAGCTATGATGTTGTTTGCTTTTCAGACTCTTTCTCTTACTCCCCTGTGGTACTTTGAGAACATTTAATTGAAGGAATCTTCATTAAGAAGTTTTCTGCACACGCCAGACTCTAAATGTGGAATTTTTCGGAAGGCACAATCTTCAGAGAAGTATTTCCTTTGCTTGTTGGGGAGCTGTAGTAAGACATCAATTTAGTTTTACCGTAGTCTGGCAGAATTTATGAGATTATTGCTAAGTGACTTGCTTAGGGAGGAGATTTAAAGGATGGATGGATGGGTGGAGGAATGGATGGATGGATTCGAGTAACAGCAATCCCCCAGGGCTGCCTTGCCAACTTTCCCCGTTATCTAAATGTTCAGCTTTCACTAAAACCTATCTCACTTTGTGATTCTGAAAGACAGGTAACTCCTATCATTGGCAATCTCCTCCTGCCAGGCACCAACGTGAAAGCTCTTGCAGATTTTTTAGTTCCTGCCCATGCTCTTGCAGGCTTCTTGGTTCCTTTTGTGCCATTAACAATAAACAGATTTGCTGGTTTTTAATTACTGAGAATKGCATATTTTGGGAACGCAGAGGAAGAGGTCCCTTGGTTTTATCTTCCTGGAGTGTTATAGGGCTCCTAAAGAGCTGCAGCTTTCCTGGAGCACTCATTGTAGGATCCATACATTTACAGGGAGAAATTGCAGCTTTTCAATTTCCAAGTGCCCCTTTCATGGTTAAAGTTCCATCACAGCTCTGTATTCTCCAACTGAACTCATTTTGCAAAGTAAACACACACACAGAAAAAAAAAMCAAAACCCAAAACCCACCACCTTTGATTCCACACTGTGGTTTGCTTGCATATGTAGGTAATGCATAGCAAAGTTTCTCCTATTGCTTTGTGCTAAGGTATAAATATGAAAATAATGTATTTAAAAATTTCAGTACTGATGTACAGGATATGAGTTAAACATCCTGCAAGTTAAAAAAAAGTGAATTTGGAACATTTGGTGAATCTCAGACATAGTGATGCAATTATACATTTTATTTCTTTTTTAGTTTAGCATATGGTTCCATTATGAACACTGTTAGTAGTTTTCAGCTTTCTTCACTAAATTACAATAAAATAAACCCCCCTAGAAACTGCATACAGAGTTGAAATTGCCTCTTGATCAAGGAAAAAACTATCTTTTACCATACTAAGATTTTAAAAACTTCTCAGTGGTCTCCTGTTTCTGCACCTGGCTTTGTGAGAGGTCCTGGGCAGAGAAGCTGAACAGAAACCCAGATCTTATCCACTGTGACCAGGAATGTGCTCAGCCAGACATGAGTTATCCTATTTGAAGCAAGCACTGAGAGAATCTGATTTCTCTGGAAATTTATTTCAAGTATTTTCAGTCTAATTATGTATTTATATTCTTAAAAATGTGTACTAATGGTTAGTTTAGGTACTATGTCATTAATGTATTTATCTTCAGTGGGCCTGCTGTAAGACTTTATACATGTTATACACATATATGTGGGTAAATACAGAAGTATCATATATAGAATTTAGTCTTCATATATTTRGAATTTAGTCTTCAGTTGCCAATTTTGAGCCATGTCTGTATCTATTCAGCAGGTTGTCACAGTGCTAAACAAAACTGTAGACTAGAAATTAAAAATATTTGAAGAAAGTTACAATTTTTTAGACTTTAGGGATTTTTCAAGGTGATGGACTAATGTGAATATTGATATGATATTAACATTTTAATTTAATTATTTTGTAACTCYGTTCTGTTTACCATTTTACTTTAGGAGACACATCATTGAAAGAAGGTTCCCAAAAAYGACCCTCAGCATTGGTGCATCACAATTTGCTTTAAGATGCGCTTGGGCTATGTACATTTAAGTCATAGAATCCTCTGGATTTGTGAGCCAAAGTGTAATTATGAGCATATAGTTAATAGAGGTTCATTTTATATGGGCATTTTGTTCTGTGAATATCTACCTCTCATCAACTTTACAGAAAACTGAGGGTAAAAATCAGGCACAGAAGTCTAGTGGCTTTGAACATAAGCAAGAGCAAATACTTAAACAGTGGCTACCTACAAAACTCCTGACAGTTTTTATTTTTAAATTACCTGTTTTATTTGTTAAACCTTGTGATTCTGAAAAGAAAGAACAAAGGGGCTAAATCCAAGTTAGTAGGGAACATATAGACATGTCACTGATATCATTGCTAAAGAGGGAAAAAAATCTGTGTAAAAATATCCATATAAATGAATTAATGTSAAGGACTAGCAGAATAGGAGAAAACTTTATATGGTTATACACCACAAAAGATGGGATTGCCTCCAAATCTTTCAAATTCTTCAAATAGATCCTGGCAAATTTTCATTGAAGTGAGACTACTGTAGATAGGCTGATCCATCTCCTGAAAAATCTCTCCTCAGTATCTTTTTTGATTTAAAAAATGTTACAAGGACTGTTCTACTTATGGCATCACTTTGGTAGCTGACATAATTAAATTAGGTTTGCAGAGAGGGGGGTTTGCTTGTTGGTTGATTGTTTTTTGGGTTTTTTTAAATGTGAGTTCTAAATCTGACCTACTTCCCACAGGTGTTTGGAATCTGTCATCAGGTTTTGTGCTGAGTTAGCATTGTTAACTTCAGTGAAAATGCAGCTCCTAAAAGATGTAGAAATCACAGCTCTGTAGTGCTTTGGAAGGGCATCACAGGCCTCCTCGTGCATGAGTAATACAAAATCTAGTCCTGGAAGGAGGATTGTTTTTCCAATGTCATGGATTTCTTTCTTTATTKATGTGAAATAAGGGGGTGAAATAAGGGTTTTAAAAAAAAGTTGAACAATTGGCAATGGTTTAGAAGACTACACGTTGTCTCTTTATCCCCACAGTTGCAAATTTTTATGTGCCAAATTAATGCTGAGCTCTTTCTTCTCTTACTAGGCTGAAATTCCTGCATCAAAGGGAAAAAATCAAGCTGAGTATTCCGCTCAGTATATTTGAGAAAAGGGGTGAGATATGGCGTGATTTTTTTTGAGATTAAAATAGGAAAAAAGTGTGAATTTTTCCTAATGGGAATGATTAAAACAGTTCCAAAAGAGCGTGGCTATTGCCTGACATAACATCATGTTACATATCTCATGTTTTSAACATCTAAATTTCTATTTTATGGATCCTGTCAGCAGGGAATATAATGTTAAGCAATATGYTTTAATGGAGCTGCTGTTGTGCTTCTCTAATGGGGAGATTATGAAATTATAATTAGTGTAATCCTGCTTGTGTTACATAAAATGACAGAACTGCCATTTACTTGAATAGGAATTATATTAATTATGCYGTTGTAATTAACCTTCTCCATCCCTCTTTTAAACTTGCTATCCTCAAATAACCATGGAACACTTTACAGCTGGCAACAGAGATTGGGGAGAGATTAAACCAAATGCAAGAAGCAGATGAAAAAGATGATCCTTAGAAAGGGAAGTTAGAAAATAAGCTAAAATGAAGAGCACATGAAGGGGGAGTATCCCRTTTCTCACAGCCCTTGCAACATCTTCTAGGAAATGTACTGATAAATTGTGCACAAATTCACGTCTTTCTAGAGTCAGCAAAGAGTTTTTGTGAAGAATGTAATGGATGGGGAGTGACTTTGCTGAATGATAATAAAAAAAAGAAATGAAAGGAAGAGAGACACCATTATTGATCAATATGGCAATGTTACTGACCCTGCTGCTAAAGTTAAGTTGCTACTCAGAAACATCTCTTCTGAAGAGAGTAAAAACTAAGTTGTAACTTGCTTTCTCAGTAGTTGTATAGGAGAAAATGGTTTATAAACTCAACAAAAAGTTAGGAATTTTTACTTTGGTTTTGCTTCCAGTAAAACCAGATTAATTTTCTTGCAATTTGCAAAAGGAGCTTCGTACTGTGGAAGATAGATTAAATGCAAGATACACTTGGTGACTGTGAACACTGTGCTTTGGTCTTCATCTCACTCACAGGAATGCATTTTCTCAGACGTGCCTTCTTTTTCTTTATTTGGATCTCTCTTAAAATTTGATCCACACCTTCAAATGYCCAAAGTCTTGTAGGATCAATGGGGTATTGGAAATAAAACATCCTTCTAGGATGGAATAGCTAAAGACATATTAAGGAAGAGGGCACATGTAAATCTGTGTGCATTTTCTCTTCTGACAAAGCCCAATTTAAATGAGCAGTGAACTGAAGAGTGGCCAAAGCACTGACCTCTCCCACCTCGTCACCAGAGAAACCACGAGGTCAAATCACACACTGACAAGAAAATCGAGCCTGGCTTTCACCTGAGCATGAGAACACTCATCTGCAAGGAGAGGGAGTCTCAACACCTATGAATATTTATGCATTTTGAACAATTATTGTTGAATATAGAACACGAACATTCATTAGTGCAGGAACTGAAACCCCACTTTTCCTCAGCCTGGGTAACTGCACAAGTCATTAGACTCCAAGGTCATATCCAGTCCTCGGTACAGGCAATGAATATTTCACTATACCGTCCAAAATGTAACAACATCTGCAACAGCAAAAAGCAGCCTGCACTACTTTGACTCTAAAATCCTTTAAATTCATGATTGTTTTTCTTTTTTAAAAAAAAAAAACATTTGGCCATATCTATTTTATGCTTATAAATTGATTTTTGTATAATGTATGTTTCAATTACCCATAGCTTTTATGTTTTCTTTAACTATCAGTGTCATTATTTCAATCTGAAAATGTATCACCCATCTATATTAAACATTTATCTATAAACTTTGATTTTATATATATATATATATATATATATATCCTCAGTATATATTCTTGGCAGCATGGCTCCATTAGAATTGTGAATTCATTAAAAAGTAAATTAGTTGCCTCAGAAGCTGCATTATTTCTGGATAAAAAGTGCAGGGCCAAATATACTTGATTGTGGGGCCATTGTAGTTACACACTGAATCTTGTCTTTGTTCAGAATCTTAYTTTCAAAAATATTAGCTGTGGCCTTCTGCATATCGCCACTACTTTTCATTAACCTTGGCTTCCTTGGAAATATTTTATTTCTGTATTTCAAGATGTGAACTTCAGGTTAATTCAGGTACCGTATTCCAGATTTTGGGGAATYTGATTAACATTTCAGCTTTAGTATATTTAAAAGAAGCAATATTCATGCAATATATCCCTTCTGTTTTAGTAACTGTGTGTTAGCCATGGATTAAATATGCAAATATAGTYTAAATTTCTCTTATAACTTTGTCTCTTCCTTTTACAAACAGTTTATGAATCCCTATTTGTTATTGCTTCTTTCAAAAGTCAATTTTCCACATTACTTTTAGACATTCTAATACTGATACTTACAGAAAAGTTACCACCAAAAGTACATTTAAGAAAATATATACACACCTCTCCATTCACATATGTTTGTATCAATGCTTCTATTTAGAAATTAAAGTAGAATAAAATTAGTAAATAGATTTCAGTTTCCCATCTGCACTCATGAAACTTCATATTAATACTTCTTCTGAGTCACAGCTCGATAAAGGTTACATAGGGGTGAAACTTTTTTGATACAAGAATAATTTGAGAAACTTCTAACCATGGTTCCTTTTCTCATCTGAAAGTAGCTTAGATAATTTAAAATGCCAAGTGTACATGCACCTTCTCTTTTACTACTATCTGAAATACACTGAAAAGTTTTTGTTTCATTATTTCTAACCTAGGAGAACTGGAATTTTTTTTGTCTTTCATTAAATTAATCTCCCTTTTCTATTATAACCCAAAGGTTTGCTTTTCAGATCTGGCACCTAATATCATTTATTCCAAAACTGATGAGTGTTGTCCAATTACCTATTCTTCCACTTGARCAGTAATTGAGTTCTGCTTGAGGACTCTCATGCATTGTTTGAACAAGCCTGATGGAGCTCTAGAACATTCCTCAAGGACAGTAACGMGGCACTGTGTTTGTGAGGCTGACTCACAGGTAAAAACAGAATTATGAACTGTATTTTATCCAAGTGCTGGGGACAGCTGGAAAGCAAGGATTTGATTCTGCTTAAACCTATTTTGCATCAGTGGAGTAACTTGTCRTGTGACTTATATATCTAAGGAGAATCGGGACTTTTGTGTTTGGGAGAGCAAACTCTTCAGAAATATACAGGTGAAATCAAATCCCTCCACCCCAAACCCATAGAAAGTGAGGTAAAGCAGGACATGGAATGAATGTCATGTTCATTATGACATTGTGTGTTGCTCACATTTATTCATTTCCTTTCTAGTTGGCCAGTGTAAACTGCTCTGACAGCCMCAGGTTTTCTTCTTTCTGTCAATAGCTGCACTGAAAGCTGCAGAACTAAACTGTGTACAGAAATCAACCCTGTCCATTTTCTTGGAGAGGGTTATTGACACAGTTAATTCCAAGGGTTATTAGGGGTTATAAATATGTAACGAGATGTTTCAGGTGCCATTTTTCATGATAGTCGGGCATGACTTTACTTTGCTCTTGGCTCTAAAATCTAAAATAAAGCTAAAACTGCTTTATTGTCCACTGGTCCTCTGACACCAGCCACGATGTCCAGCGGCACCTGTGCTGTCAGTCAGTCTTACACAGAAATTGGCATCTTTCTTCCACAGTGGATCACTGACCTTTCACYGCATGAAGGGGACTGACATGACAGCACACCTTCTATAATTTCTGACAATATATACTTTTTTGCTGCTGTGGACATACTGACCTTCTAATCACACAAAATTGAGAYTGCTGGCAGTGTAACATGGTCACTACTTTTGTTTCCTATTGTCCTTTTAAAAAACATATTCCTTTCAGGYTTCACATATATGTATATTTAATCATACAATTGTTTGATAGCTGGCYGTACATTTATTTCTTAAAATAACATATATAAACATGTTAACATTAAAATTAATAGTATTAATACTTATTAATTAATAAAAATGTGGTTCTTCCAACCTTCCCCAGACAGGAGGAGTCTTTGCAGCTGCCCTTGTTTYATAAAAAACTAAAAACTGGTGCTAATGTTGACATGATCAGTTTTCAGGAATGGCTCTTCAGCCAAGTAAAAGAGCAACATTAAAGGCAAGGTGCATGGAAGCAAGAGCAGTGCTCTTTCCACAAAGCTCTCTCCTGCCAATTTTTAATCTGTATCCCACAAAATATAACAGAGGAAAAATGTGTCCTCTCTAAAATCTAACAGGATGATTAAAAARGAAAACTTCAGAAAAGCTCTCTATCACTTTGAAATTGTATGGATTTTCAGAGTTCCTATTTTGTTCCTTTTTAAAATCTGCAGACACTTGCCAAAAGTTTTTCTGACAAAGGCAATGAGATAATTCAAGCTATTTGGCAAAGACATATTATTAAATTATTCTGCYCTAGACATTTGCATTATCTCATCTAATGTTTGTTGATTTCTTTTTACCTCACACCCAAAATTCACCTCAGAATACTCTGTAAAATTTGACCTAGTTTTATTGATGTGGTGGAAAAACTGACTGGTAATGTAGCTCTTTTATGTATTTCCCTGTTTTATACTATATGATTATTAGTATAATGGGGCTCTTTGAGGAGTTGACAGGTATTTGCTACTCCTATTAATAAACTTTCAGCTGGTCACCTCTCTACCAGAATAACCAAATTAGGTATTCATTTATGTGCATCTCTGCTTCTTAGTCCATGGGTGTTTTTAACAGGAGTGGCCCAAATAACTTATTTTAAACAATAAATGTCTCTGAGTCTGAAAATTCCACTTAGATTCTCCCAAATGATCTATGCGTTGCCATTTATCAAAGGGTTCAGAATCTAAAGGAATTAATTTGAAGCAATACTTCCATTTGCAATGTACAATTGTATTGGTTTGGAGGTGGGATAGAGTTAAGTTTCTTCTCAGTAGGCAGCAGGGGGCTGTGATTTGGTTTTGTATTGATAAATCAGAGAAGCTTTCCTTCCTGCTGAGCAGGGCCTACACACAGCCAAGGCCTTTTCTGCTTCTCACACCACCCCAGCAGTRAAGGCACTGGGGATCCACAAGGAATTGGGAAGGGTCCCAGCCAGGACAGCTGACCTGATCTGTCCCAAGGGATGTCCCAAACCATATATCATCACGCTTAGCACACAAGGAGGAAAGGGATGTTTGGAATGATGGCATTTGTTTCCCTAAGTCACTATTATATGTGTGGGAGCCCAGCTCTCCTAGGGATGGCTGGACCATGGGAATGAATTCCCTTTTTGCTTTGCTTACACACCTGACTTTTGCTTTAACTATTAAAATTCACCCACGAGTCTTCTCACTTTCACTCTCCTGATTCTCTCCCTCATCCCACCAGGGGAAAGCGGGAGAGCGGCTGGATGGGGCTGAGCTGCCAGCCTGATTTGAACCACGACAGTGCTGTCCCTAAAATTTAATTAGATAATCTTGGTACCTATTGTTCACTTGTCTGAGGAGTTTATTTGTCATCTGAAGCCTTCCAAGCCGTTCATAGTTATGCCAAGTTTTCCTGGAGCCAGCAAAGTTTCCGGATGTTATTGTTTCCGTCCAAGCTGCCGCGTTTCGGAGATAAACAGGAAACGCACATATGTGCTCTGAAGGATCTGTCATATGTGAGATATAAGCTATGCCCCCTTTTCGGGTGTGTAAACATCCCTCATGACATAAGACACTTTATCAGGTTTTTATTTTGTTTGACTGGGTTTGCAGACAAGTTGGGGAGGGAAGCATCTTCTCTGCATTTTCTCAGCCATCAGCTTTTTCTTAAAAAGCTTTGTCCTTATTAGAACTAAAGCTTCTTTATTCCTTCACAGCTCTACAGAGGTTTCTTAGCATATGAGAGTCCTATTTTCAATTTATTATTGTTCCTCTGCTATCTGGGATTGATTTTTCTCTTATTTTAAACTCTTTTTTCTTCCATGCAGAGTAATTTTTCAGCATCAGGGGAGCAGTATAGCCAAACATTTTGCTAGTGGGTAATGCCAAGCATAKCATAAGGCCTTTTTGCTGAACTTGTACATACCATATTTTTTAAATTCTCCTTTATTTCCTCCACCATCTTCTTACTGTGTTATTTCAGCACACCTTTTGCTTCCTTTCAAGAATACTTATTTGGCTAATCATGGTTTCTTTCTAGTGCTATTTATTATCCTTAGTGAGACCCTGATTCAGGAGTTTTCATAAATGAATATCAAACTTAAACTAAACTATGCTGCTAAATCATTTTGATTTCACAAACTAGATATTTATGAATCAAGTCTGCAGTTTTATAATTTCTCATTTGGAAGCTGCCTTTGGTCATTTCATTTTTCACAATCTTCTATCCAGTTACTACTGTGGATATCAATTTTGCTGCCTATTCTTTCCTCTGTGCTTCTTTCCTTTGTGGTTCTTCCTCCCGTGCTTTCATTTTTCTCTTGCAAGTCAAATAAATAAATAAATAAATAAATAAATAAATAAATAAAATCTTGGACACATTTAAAAAATGTTTTGTGTTATTTTATTAGCACTGTACCTAAGATTATGAAGGTTCCAGGGTCCATGATGAAATAATGGCAAATACTTGACTTTGTTCAATTTCCTTCAGCTGTGGATATTTGCACAATAAAATTGTTCTGCATCTAGCTCTTATCTTACTGTATTATTTATTATAATACAGTTATTATTAATATTAATAATATTAATAGTGTTATTATTAATATATAATAATTATTATAATACCATTGTTATTATAGCGCTGTATTGTGCTCTGATCTTCCTGTATTATTTTTTCCCCCTCCTTGTTTTAAAAGATGGAGTCTTTGAGGCATATATGATCTATCCATTTCTAGTTGTCTTTAATAGCATAATTATAGACCTATGATTCATCTAGTTTTGGCACATTAATGAAGTGAACTGCCACATTAAGAAGAGTAGATGTTGTTGGGCTATATTCATTGTAGGTATCCTCCTACTAGAAATAATCTCTATGAGTTTTGATTAGTAATTAAAAGATGGTTCAATTCAGAATTATTCATATTTTTTTGTAACCGTAGAAAAATTATTGTATTACTTTCAATAAATGTACGGAATATTCATAAATATAGACAGTATCTCATAAAACCTGTAAAATATATATGCATGTGCATGCATGCAACACCTGAAATAAATAAGCTGAGTTTTGAATTGCTTGGTTGTTTAGCTTCAACATATTTCTTTATAGATGCAATATAAAATTTTCTAAATTTAAAAGTAAGCCTTAAAAAGCTCCTTCTTCCCGTGTAAAACACTCTGTCATTTGGGGCAAAACCAGTAAAATGTTTTTTGCAGTGCTGTGTTTTCAGCACTACTTTTATTACAGACTTCTGAGAGGCAATCCTACAGAATTGTCTATGAAGAGACTCAGTAGAAGCAATTAATTCACTAATAATGTCAGTAGTCAGGGTCTTTTAAAATAGATCCCAAACCACCAGAGGAATAAGTGCCGATATCTGATACCCCTTCATCCTACACTCATAAATTTTCTCTAACAAAAAGTGGASGACTATCGAATTACTTTGTGGGTCAAATGCAGGCCAGCAAATTAATGCAAACCTGTCATTAAGTACATGACTACCACTTCTCAGGACTGGGACATTATAATAATTTAATTTGGGGTGGTAAGTTGAATAACTTTTTTCAGTTACAAGATTTTTCTCCTCCAATTCTGTGAATAATTTACTTTCTCCTCTAATAGGGGCTTGGTGATTTTCCAACTAAATGGGTGTAAAAACCCCAAAGTCAAAAAGATTCATTTTTTTAATACTTCCTATGAGCTCCACAGTAAAAGTAACACTCTTTACAAGTTTAAATTATTATCTAGTGACTTAAAAAACAGGGCTTTACTATGACCTGTATATAGCTTGAAAAGGTTAAAACCTTTCAGACAGAGTTGTGCTACAGTGTACAAACTCCGCAACCACAAGAGCTGTAGTTGTACATGAGTTTACAATAGAAATTCATTTCACAGGACAGAATTTTTATAGAACAGTAGTGAGCAAAGAAAAAAATTTTTATAGGACTTAAATTATGAATAAATTATTTTATTGGTATCTTCAAAATCCTCGGATTGGTTTAATATTCTGTTAATTTATGGATCAATATCTATTTCTAAATAAAAGGGTTAAAAAAAAAAAAAAGTCCTGTGAGATAAAGACC
Source organism: Mixornis gularis (assembly GCA_003546035.1). Lineage (NCBI taxonomy): Eukaryota > Metazoa > Chordata > Aves > Passeriformes > Timaliidae > Mixornis > Mixornis gularis. Next base: position 982,455 of record QVAJ01000013.1, read on the forward strand.
AAAGAGAGAAATGAAACCATGGTGGTTTAGGAGTAAATAATATTTTCTCAAGGAGAAAGGGAGAGCTGATGATTCTACAGGTGAAGAAGATTACGAAAGTGAGCAAAATGGTCAGGATGGGATGGAAGATAAGGAGCCATATGATGGATTATTCAGTATCTAGGGAGACAATTAACCACTCCATCCCCCCTAAATGCACATATGGGGGATTGAAGCATAAAGGGTAAAAGGGTCTATTACCCTTCCTCACACATCAGCTGTCATTATGGGCTGCCATTGCATCCATTTACCCCTATTTCACTGTAATGAGTGCACAAAGATGAATAACACAAACAACTGAGCTGAGGGTACAGTGTTCTTGTTAAACAAGTGTACTGGAACTGAACAATATTTGTTTCTGTCTCTAAATAAATATACAGTGGTGGCTCTGAGTTTGTTGGTTTTGTTTCTTTTTTTCCTTTTTCAACACAGTCCCCATTTCCTCTGCAAAGCAGGTGAAGAAACTCTATTTTATAGGTGAGGAAACTGATTGACACTGGTAAGTAAGTGACTAAGCCAGTGCAATATGATGTGAGCCATGCTGCAACAAGAGACAACCTCGAATGCAATGCGTCAGAGAGTTGGTTTGTTGGGTTTAGATGCTAAAAGGAATTTTAAAAACTGCAAGGAAAAAGCAGCCTAGGGGGTTTCTATGGCTCTTGCTGCTTCTTTTCCTGTTCATGTCTTTGAAGAGAGACAGAGCAGCAAAGTGTGTTCCTTTCACCTCCACACACCTGGAGCCATTTCCAGTGTTGCTTCCCTGCTGGCAGAGCTGCAGCAGCTGGACAGRCAGGGAAAAGGAAAACTTCTCCCACCATCTCAGCTAGGGACTTGCTTACACAACTGTTTTGTGCATCTCAGGAGCTGGATTATGGAAAGGTAAGAGTGATAAAGAGTTGTTCGCTTTTGCAAAATATTGGCCATTGAATGTTTATAAAGACTCAGTTCGACATTCTGAGTTATTTCAATTCTGAAATGATTGTATTTTTAGTATGTCCTTCTATTCTTTCAGAGCCAGAGCAGATTTATTATTTGAGGTTAAAATAKCTTAGAAGCAGATAGGATTTGTAACATGTCATTGGAATAGATTCCTTGGCCAGTCAGTATTAAGAGGCTGAAGCACTGATGCTCCTACTTGTTTTCTGAGCTATGAGCTCTTCTTTCTATCCAATCTCTATTGGAGTTTTGTACCATCTCCTGCTGTAGTTTGGAATACAATAGCTTCAACTGAAACAAAATTCCTCTGAAAATGAAAATGGAACCATTTTTTCCACATTCAGAGTGGARATAAACAGAAGATTTTTATACCACTGTAGCTGTTGTATGTTTAAACTTCTGCAATGTACTTAAAGAAAGATAAATAGAGACTCATTACTTTCCTTGAYATTATAAAATAAATACATCTTAGAAATACTCAGATACTGAACAAGGAGAACCACCASCTACCTTTAATGGACTGCAAGTACTTGCCTAAATAATTCTTCTAATCCAGCTAATATGAAAATATTCCCATTTGTTRGCGGGATAAAATGGAGACACCTGCTTATACACCATCTACGAGTGTTTGAGAATTTAATTTCTAGTTCTTGGTCTCTCTGGCTGCAAGTTAAAAACARCCCAGCAAAAAAGGACATGACAAAATAGAAGCATTCAGGCTCCGTGGTGTAGAATAATGAAAGCAATTTAGATACATCTGGGATAATGCCACATTAACTGCATTAGTGAAGCATTTTCTTCYATAACATAATCTGTCAATGGTCTTCTGTAACTGACAGAATAAAATTTCTTGTCAATTTTATTTTTGCATATACACATTTCTTCTAACAATGGCTTTTCTTCTTTGTGAATTTATGCACTACATCACAACCTGCACTCTTTACTGCTCCCTTATGAAAATTCAGACTATTCACGTGCATTTCATCTTTGCTCTTTCACCATGCATATTCAGAGAGCTCATCCAAATATACCTCTACAACCTGCTTTGAGACAATCAGTGTTCCTCTAGCAGGAGAAAACTTGAGATTTGCAGATGTAAATATATGAGGATATCAGACTACTGAAAGGAGATGAACCCATGCCGTAGCTCTGCCTGCCTTGTACCCAGGTTGGCTGAAAGGTCAGGAACATATGTCATGTCCCAGGTGTCAAACCTCTGGCTACGCTCTAAAGCAATGGCTGAAAACAGTTCACATGAATCTGCTTGGAATCAGGGAGTCAAGATCTCCTGACTTGAAGCAAGGAACTGTCTTTGCAGTAAAGAAAGACTTGGGAGAAGAGTCAATCTGGGAACAGGCAGAGGGGTGCCACCTCTTCACAGTCACTGAAGATCTGCCCTCAAGGTCCTCAAATACTATGGATTCTTTGACAGAAATCACTGAAGACCAGCTCCTCACATTCCCCACTATGCTTCACCTTATGGCTTTGGAAAAGCCTTGCAGATGCCTATAAAAATAGCAGGCTGGATAATTCTTAAAAGCTCTTCTGCCCCTATAAATGATGCTTCACTGTACAGGCAATTCCAGTTAATCACTTAGACAGGAGTTATCTGTAATATCTTTCTCATGCCTCTTCTTGACCATTAGGACATATATGACCATTGTAATAAATAAAAAAAAGAACGATGCAACTGGCAAAGACTTATAGAAACAATAGCCAAAATTGGGATGTGCCAGTTAGTTCTTCCAATAACAAGTTTAGAACACAACTGGGGTGAGGCAAGCCCTGAAAAAAGAGCCTAGGATGCTGTGCATCAAGAAAATGCCATTGGGAAAGATCTGCAGCTGTGAGCAGTAATTGGCAAAGTGCTATCATCAAAGCCCACATGGTCACATATGCAGGGGGAGATTCATGGCACATCAAGTGTAAAATGAAAGCTGTGATATAGCAAACATGAAGCCAAAGAAATATTGGTCAATATGCAGAAGCTGCTGGCTGCAGCAGTCCCCAAACTGTGTGTAACTTTGAAAATAACAGGAGAAAACTGGAAACGCAGTTGCTCTAGTTAGTAGAAAAAGCTGATGTAGAGAAATATTCCACAGAAACGAGGTGCAGATGCTGGATCATTATCAGTGAGTAATATCACAGTGTCAGTGCTCTCACAAGCATGAAAGTGATATACATCATCACTAATCCCTATGGATTTATTATGTCACATGGTCAGTCCACATTCCTCCATCTCCATCAGGCAAAGGCTGTGGACACTAAACAATAAAACTGATGTCCTTCAGTCGCAGTGAATGGATGAATGAGGAGCACAGATCAGTAGCATCATGGAGCATGAGTGGATTAGTAGGCTAAGAGACATGAAATACGTGCTGATATAAAATATTAAACTAATTATGAAGAGTGGTTCTGCACAGCCAACACCAGATGCTTTGATTCTGGCTACTAATCTGTTTGAAACACAAGGCTGTGTCACATGTAAGTGTGGTCCTGCACGCTGGCAAGGTGCCCAGAGACTGTGAACCTGTGATAGACTGRTGAGAGTGAGAATTTCTCACTCTTTTTTTTAAATTTTATCTTGCTTTAAATGGAAACCAGATAGTTCCCTCCCTCTTAATTTGTTCCGCTACACGTTGAACAAAATTAAGGGTGTGTCCCTAAAAGAAAAGAGTTATTCAGATTTTTTTGGAAAGAAAGAAAAATATCGTTGATACCAACCTGTCCATTGGCATTTAAAGCATCTTTCTTTCCATCAGCAGAGAGGGAGCCAAGATTTGGAGTGTCTGGAGGTCCCTAAGTGGCTACAGGTAAGAGCCCTTTTTCCTTTGTAGTTCCTTTGCTAACTCAAGGAATGAGGAATAACTGTCTTGAAAATCTCTGCTTCAGTGATTCTGAGTGGAGTTTTCCAGCCTGCATATTCTCTTGTTCGGGGAATGAATACTGGGGAATTTTTCTATTTAGGAATAAATCAGCACAATGTGACTTTTGGAAACATTGTACTACATTGCACTACACAGAGAGAACAAAAGGATCCAGTTACTTGAAAGTTCAAGAGCTTTGATTCATATAGGTTACTCCTAGGTGATATATCACACCATCTATATTTAAGGTTGCCCGGTCAGACCCAGTGAAATTTGTGTGGTTTTGTAGGCAAAAGTCAGAATATCATTATTAACATCACCTAAATCATTTTAGATGCTCAGCTGTAGTGATAAGAGGTGAAGTCTTCTCAAGTAATTGATTCCTTTCACCTCTTATTCAAAGACTGCACTCTGCAGGAAATGATCCTCCGCTGCCCATAAATAAAGCAAGAGTTTCAACTTCATAGACACAAGTGAAAGCACAGTGAGAGCAATACTGGATCATATTCCACAAAGGCTCATGCTGCGATTAGATCTGGCTCCCAGGATGATTAAAAAATATTGCATTGGTATTGGAATGCATCACCTTTCTTTCTTCCCTACCCACTTTCCTCTTGGATACTTCTTTAATTTTTATATCTTAGTTTTCTTGCCTCCTGGAGTATATACAGACAGAACTTAGACAGAAGCCTGAATTTCCATCTGTGATATTTTATCAGATGAAGTGGTGCATTTTAGTGCATTTAATGTCTTGAAATGCCTGGGGTTCACCCTCTTGCAGGTGACAGAATGGGGATTACACATCATGTTTTGGTGATTTACTTGGAAAGCAGCTTGGCTTTGTATTTGGGTGCATGTCAACCTTTCTATCTCACCTTGATAATTCTTTACACTTGTGTGGCATGCAACCAAAGGGACAAAAAAAATTGAAGAGATTTGACCTACATCTCTGAAAAGTAACTGAACCTAAAAAGAAGAACCTTCTGATTCTCTCTTGGAGGATTTCTTCCACTAGCTCTCTTCAAGCCAATTAAAAGAAAAATAAAATTGAGGACTCTACAGTTTGTTTGAGTTAAACTCATTGTCTGATTAGAAGCTCTGACTAAGCAGTTGTAGGAATACAGTGTGTATTTAAGTGAGAAAGCTGTTTCTCTGCTTGATTAATCAAGGGAAAGTTTTATGGTTCAACTACTTCGTGGTGGTTTTGCTGTGATTTGCAAAGAGAGATCACAGACTTCTTTTTTTTTTTTTCCTGAAGAACATGCCCACTACATTGTATTGCAATTTTATTTAATTTTTTATTTGACCACCATTCATTACCATTTACTCTCAGCTCGCACCATGACAAGAGTTATAATTCAAACAGCACATTTCCTGTTAAGTTTGCCATGATGCATTGATGAGCTCTACCTTTCTTTTGGAGAAGTGCAACTGTATGGGATCTTTTCTGTTATCTATCAGCACTTTGGTTTGATTTTAAGCTGTGAGGGGTATTAAAGTTTTCAGAGTAGATCTGTGATATAGGCTGCTAGTCTCCATTTTCCATTCCCTCATTTTAATTTCATTACCCTCTGAATTTTTTTCCCCAGTGCTCTTGTAATCTAACTGTGTGATAGCCTCAACCTTTCTCTTGATATTCCCCAAACTACAACTTAGGCTTCCCTACATTTGTTTCTCTTCCATACTTTTTTTTTTCTTTTCTCTTAGAATTCTGTTTCTTATTGCTAACCATAATATATAAAATGCGTAATCCCTTTAAAACTACTTTATTTTAACCCAACCTCTTTGGTAATCTGAAACTTGCCAGTTTTTCAGGTTTGATTTGCATCGTGCAGTGCAGGACAGGAGGGACTGCAGGGATTGTTGGAAGAGCAGAAAGTCTGTGTGTGTCTGAGGTGGAAAGGGCAAGGCAGCAGGCCAGGTGAGTTGTTTTGGAGGAGCAGATTCTTGACTTGTTTCTTGTGCCTAGGTATGATGACCCTGGCAAAAGTCAATGAACAAATCCAGATTTTTTTCTCAGGATCCCATCCCAGCCAGTGCTCAGGGTAGAACTGTTCTATGGGTTAATCAGGGTGAGAAGACCATTTCTCATCCTGGGACCCGTGTTGARGGAACTTTGAATGAGGCAAGTGRTTGCAGTGAAGTGAAGGAAGGTCCRGATGAAAGCAGCYGGATCTTTTTGAGAAACTGGAGTTTATTCCCATCTATGACAAGGAATGTTATTTTATGCTATCAAATAACTCCAACYCGACTTTTCTCACTTGTAAACAAGATTCTTCATTTCCCTGGCGTCTTATGTGCAAAAGTGTTGTCATATTTTAGGAATGGTGTTTTCCAATTAAGTATTGCCACTAAAACCTTGAGCCACTCACCCCTCAAGGGCTGAGATGAGAACAGTTTGCTGGGAACAGCAGTGAGATAAGAAAACGAACGTGAACAGCAACCCCAGTAACAAAAATGTACAAAATGATTCACATGCCGAAATGTTCACCATGGAGCCCAAGACCCGACTGCAGCCTCTCCAACAGCAAGAGAGACTTTTCTCTGGAAAGACTCCCTTCCCCACAACCTTTGGCAATGCTGTGAGGTGGTATAAAACAACCTCCAGGTCCCGGGTGTGCCTCCTTGCCTGCAAAAATCAATCTTGCCTGGCCTGGGACAAGTTTATAAATCAGAACTAAAATTGTAGTCAATAAATCCATAAACATAAAAAGTGCTATCTAACGTTAGAAACGCTGAAAAATCAGTTTCTAACCACCTCTCAAACTTCACATGCAAAATCACTTGATGCTTTTGACCTTAAACTCCCTGTGATGCAGAAACTCTCTTTAAAATGATATAATAATGAATACATCCCCATCATTTTGGAGGGGTGAGAGGTTGGGGAAATAAATTGGTATTTGGGAAGCTGTCACATAGTAGAAATGTGTGAATTAATTTTCTGTTTTTAGAACAGTGTTGTAAGAGTGTGCCACTAATAATAGCTGGAACTACACATAAAAAATAAAGAGGAATAAAAAAAGCAGAGAAGCTTTTCATAAATGTTTGCATTCCAAGCTGTGAGTTGCACGAGGAGTTAGGGGATTCATTAGCTTTTCATGCTTGTGATCTTATGTCTAAAGAGCACCATGAGCATGAGGACTAAATTTAAATGGCTCACATGTGGTCTTCAAATAATTTGCAGTGTAAGCCAATATTACTTTTAACATTGTTTTATGGGTATTACCTATGCATTCATGCCTGTGCATGTGTGGAGACAGATGCAGCTACAAATCATACTCACCTATCAGTTGATAATTTTTTTGGACTCTAAGACGCTGTTACATGTTTCAGAGATGTCTTGATATCATCAAGCTTTGGCTTTAACTGTATTTGGATCTTTCTTGCTGTTCATTTTTGGCTTTAATCACATAGCTGGTAGTAGAGTTTCATCTGTAATGTAATTTACATCAATTGTGCAAAATTGTTGTCAAATGGCCTTGCTAATATGGCAAATCACATGTAAGAGAGGGTATTTAAATGAGATCTGAATGTTTAAATAGCTTAAAATCGTAGGATTAATAACATTCAAAATGTTGACTGTGCTACTTGAGACTTATAACCTTTCTCAAATGGTTCCTTAGTTAATTATCTCTAAACCCAGCCTTTTAAAACATTATTCTGTGTCTAGAGATTGATATTTAACTTTTTTTCTATTAATCATATTTAGTTTTAAGATTTGGAAAGGTAGTCCTCTAAGGTTCAGCTGACATTTCGACAATTATGTTGAGACTTAGCATTGATATATTTTGGTTGCTTAACCCTTCTTGTCAGCAGTTTTGTATTTTATGCAGACCTTGCTGGTGTGACACTGGCATTTATAGAAGAGTGCTTTCACTTTAATAAAACAATTCCTGTCCTTGTAGTTATAGCAGTTATGACTATTATCCTAAAACAAAGCAGTAGGAAGCTGTAATCAACCTAAAGGAAACAGTTCCACATGCAGATATATTCATATCCCTGGTGAAAACTAATGCTGATGTGTATTAAACTACAGGCCTTTTATTACAAAACCATTATATGTGGTTCCTGATTTAAAAAAGGGAAGAAAAAATACAACATCACTGAAAAACCCCATCAAAAAAACCCAAAAAATCCTCAAACCAAACCAAAAAAAAAACCCAAAAAACCAAAACACCAACCAAAAAATCAACCAAAGAACACCAACCCAACTCTAAAGTCAAAACCTTATTTTTTAGTGGTTAAAATTTGATATTGATAGGTTTACAAAACCTGTATAGGTAACTTCATGACTGTTGAAGGCTACAGGGGAAAAAAAATTCTTCATGATATGGATTAAAGAAACTGGGGGTATTTTAGCTATAGCAAGGCTTCTTTAATTGTGTTGCTTAATACTTCTTCCAGAATCGAAGAGCTCTTATTCTGGCTTCATCCCAACTCACTGTTTCTTAAAGGGTTATTTTTTCAGGGTTTGGAGAAAGATAATGTCAAATGATATGGCCAAAAATATGTACCTGGATTTTGGTATCTCTAATCAAGTTAGTATTTGTAAGGCTGGAGTGTTGTGTGCTGTCAATGTGTCACTGCTATTTAAACAGAAATCCATGTCCCTTCTCTATTTCTAGGCAGTAGAAGAAATATTTCATGGTTGTGTCATGCACAGGAACTAGACTAGCATAATATAAAGTAGAAATAGTAAAATGAAAGTTGTCAATAAGTTGGCGATGGACAGAGGGAGAGTGAATTACTTGCTTGGTGTAAACACTGATTTCAATTCATCAATTCTACTATTTTTTTTTAAGAGGTCAGAAATGGACTGAAAAATGATTGTTTACATTCAAAATTATCCTAAGAGTAATTAGCATTTTAATGCCTTCAAAGTTTTGAAAATAATAATCAGTAGATAACATACAGAACATGTTAATTATCTTCCTAAGATTACTGACTTTTCCAAACATAGTCCTCTGAATTTTTTAATGCTGGCATCTGAAGGTCATTTATGAACAATTCATATGACAATTCAGAGCTAATAAACAGCCTCATGTACTATGAATTACCACCTGCTCCCTTTTTGCAAGAAAGCATCTTTCAATATCCATGTCACATTACTGTTTATCACATTTCAGATTGATGTCTACTTTGTGCAGGAGAACCTTAACAACAGGATTTGAGAATAAGTATCTAGTTTGTGTTCTGCTCTCAGAAGCCTTTTCCTCAATGCTCCCGATGTCTAATCTGTTTTTTCATAAACATTTCTGTAAGTACCATCACCAGGTATTGTCCTTGTCTAGGGAAGAGGGCTGAATAATCTGTTTCAGTGGTAGAATCCTGGTTTTGGTTGTGATAAAGTTAATTTTCTCTGTGATAGCTGGTGCAGTGCTGAGTTTTGGATTCAGTGTGAGAATAATGTTGAGAACACGCTGATGTTTTGGTGCTGAACAGTGTTTGCCCTAAGTCGAGGACTGTTCAGTATCTCATGCTCTGCCTGTGAGATACCTGTGAAGGCCACAAGAAGCTGGGAGGGAGCATGGCCAGGATAACTGACCTGAACTGGCCAAAGGAATATTCCTCACCATAAAAGATCATGTCCAGTATGCAGACTGGGTGGAAGTGATGATTCCAGGCATGTAGCATCAGTCAGTGGGTGGTGAAGAGGTTGTATTGAGCATCACTTCTCTCCCAAGTGTTATCTCCCATTCCCTTTCATTACTATTATAATTTTTCTACCTTATTTTGTTTCAATTTTTAAACAGTTCTTGTCTCAATGCAGAAGGTTTGCTTTTTTTCCTTCAGTTCTCCTCCCAGCTGGTGGGATGAATGGGTTGTTTGAACAAGTGGCCGTGTGGGGCTTAGATGATGCCTGGGGTTAAACCCTGATGGGTAGGAAGGACCAAATGCACTCCTGTCCTYCTAGTGGGCTTGTGTGAGTGCACAGATGGATATAATGCTCAGTAGACCCAGATTGAAACCCTACAATGCATCAGACAGAATGAAATATGCGTATAAAGAGTGGCTGCAAGGCACAGTTTGGATTTGTTTGCTGCTGCAGCCACTGCTGGTGGGAAGCCTGAACTGGGCTGAGCAGTACAGACTCAGCTCAGTGGTAGCCTTGTCTTCCACTCAGCCCAGCACCTTCCACTCCAAACAGAACATTCTTTACACTGCCATTTCTTTCCCCTCTCAGTGTCCAGCACAGCAGCCAGACTGAGCTGTGCCTGTCTTCTCCCCCTTTACTTCTTCTCCAGGATGGCAGCGCTTGGGAAGAGAGGATAAAKTTGGAGGGTGTGGACCCGATATTTTCTGAACCTGAGAATTGCTAGCTCTTCCTAAAGGAAACTTTTCAACAGTTTCCTTTTTCCCAAAACAACCTCGTGTAAACAATACTCCTTTCCCATAACAGCAGGAGTTGTTTGCTATTTCTGTTCCTTAGCCAATGGAGAGGTGTCAGCCCTATGGACCAATAACGTGTCTTCTTAGTGCAGCATGTTATAAAAGGGCTGGATGAATTGTAAATAAACCTTCTGATTTCTACTGCCTCCTGACTGGAGTCAAACATCTTTATTTCGTGTCCTGTGGCGACAGGAGGGTGGGTTGGTCTGTGAGGGGAGGCTGCTCCATGGGTGGGATTGCTGCCCACGTGGAGAGAACACACATGTGTGTGCAGCCTGCAGCCTCCCACGAGCACGGGAGGGGGGATGATGAAATCTGTATTCAGTTCCTACAGGCACTGCTCCCAGGCTGCCCATTTTAGGGGAAATATTTAGGATAACTGACGCTTCTCTGACTCGCAGCCTGATGTGAGGTAGGATTCAGAGCTCTGAGAGCACGCCAGGTTGTGTTCAGGGGCACCAGAGAAGAACCTGGCCTTTTGTTTATGTTGCTCACACAATTTGGTCGTTGGTATGCACTGTGCTACATATATCGTGTTGATATATACTTTTGAAAATAGTAAATTCCTGAATTTATGCAACGGTTAGACAAACAATAAAGGATGTAAGGAGCTGAAATATAGAATAGGTGCCAGGATTACTCATCCTCCTCCCACTCTCTGTTGGTAATACTTTCCTTTAAAAGTAGAAGGCAACTGTAAATTTTAATGACTTTTTCCTTCCAAGTTTCTATTTTTAGRTTTATAGGTAGAAGAGGCTAGCAAATATTTTTAAGTTTTAGTGCTCGCAGAAAGTTCCAAATGAACAGTCCTTGGGAATAAAACCTCTAGCTCTGGCAGGACTCAGAAAGGCAGAATGTGTACAAGCTCCAGGCCTCTGTGATGTGCTTGGGATCTGGAAGTGTTCCCGTCGTGTGACCTTTCAGCTGAGACTACCCGTAAAAAGTATCAATTAATGTTAACAGTTTTATGATGTGGTCCTTGCACTCTGAGAACTGTGCTAAGACCATTTATTAACCTTATCTGATGTTCAGAATAGTCAAATGAACTGTTTTTTGTTGCTTTTAGTGCTCACTAATCCCCTCAATCACTCACTCCTTCAGCATCAAAAATGACCTTTTTTCCTTCAGACTGAGGACTAAATCTGGTGACATGTTAATGCATTTTTATTCACCATATTCAAATGATTTGTTCAATATTGATAGATGGTCATGTTTGGGAGATTCTGCATTTCCAAATTTCCAGATTGTTCAATTCTCCCTTTCTGTACCACTCTGAAGTGCACAAAGTACATACTTTGTTTGTACATGGTAAAATGCAGAGAAGGTTGGCTGCAGCTACTCAAACAATTCCATCTGAGCTTGTTTTAAGCATGTGATTGCTATTTTAATGGACATTTGGTGAGGAAAAAAAATCTTCTGCTTCCACCTGAGTTGAGCAAATATTWTGTGAGAATAAAAGGTTTCTATCAAAATCTGATTTTACTTTTTGTAAAGTTTTACTTTGAATTCTTTGCGTGACTTTTCGGATGACCTTTACTGAGAATGCTTGTTGCTTTTATTTTCATTTCCTTCAACCTTTTGAGCTATGCAAACTGAATTTACAGGTAGTGACCCACCTGCCCAGCCAGCATTAGAAATTTATCGGGGGAGATGCTGCACAATCATACAGGGAAAACTTATTACTGYTAGCAAGGACTGGTACTCAAAGATAAAACAAGTCTGCAAGTGTGACAAACTATGAGAGGGAAATCAKGGATAGCCCTGGTGAAAACCTGGTATTACAAGCTCAGATGAATAGCTTCAAATCATTTAAATGTATAGGGTTTGTTCATGTGTCTGACCTTGTTGTGATTAATGCTCAGGTCTAGAACTACAAATAATATTCCCCTCTGCTCCGCAGGAGGCTTCTTCAGCTTCGCTTCTGGAGGGCATGTGCTAACCACGGAATAATTCCTGAGGGGGTGGTGGTTGAGCCAGTGACTTGGTCACACTTGTGGCACTGAGGTCCATCTGCAATTCAGGGAGCATAGGAAACGAGGCAGGAGGCCAGATGTCGTGTGTTAAAGACCTTGTCTCGCCGTGGACGGCGGCTCTGGAATACAGAGCACGCTTCTTGCATSGCTAAAAAGGTAAGAGGAGACTTCATAGGTTAACACAGTTTGGTTTTTTAGTTAAAAATAATAATAAACTAAGCAATAAACTAAGTAATATTAATCTTATAATATGCTTGAACACCAAAAAAACCCACTTTCTTCACCCGTAAAAAAAGTAAAAAAACCCCTCTATTCCTTAAAATAAAAAATCCTTTGGGTTTAAATTGTACATCTTTAAAAAAATAACATCCTGGATACCTAAGTTCTCATAACCCATAAGCAGCTTCAAAAAATACTAATTAAAAAAACCCCACATAAAACAAAATCTTCCCAAGCAGCTGTTTCTGTAAAAGTTGAAACCCACAAAAAACTGTTCTAAATTATCAGTAAAAAAAATTTTCCTATAATATGCTTAAAAAAACCTTCTCTCCTAAAAACTTAATAAAAAACTGTATCAAATAATAAAACAAAATAATATTAATAATAAAACTAATAATAAAACTAACTATAACTTTTGTCCCTATGTTATTTATAAAAAAAAAAACACTTACTAAAAAAAAAAATTAAAATTTCATTTCCCCCCTCTCCTTTTCTTCTTTTAATATATGTAATAGTAAAATCTATCTACTTACTTTCAAATTAAGTCCATTTTACCTTTTTCTCCCAAAT